>VYXH01005896.1:17890-64205 GCA_013397275.1 Burhinus bistriatus | reverse complement strand
GGCAGGGGCGCCCGCCGCCGCCAGCCCCTGCCGCTCGCCCCGCGTCGCTGAGGGGAGCGGGAGAGCGGGTGTTGGGCCCGGCGGTTCCCGGCCGATGTCGGTGCGCGGCGCCGGCAGAGCGCGGTGGTCGCCCCCCTCACGCAGCGCCGTCTGAGGGGGAAGCGCGGGCCCTCCGGCGGAGGCGCCCCGCGCGAGGCCGGGGGGCGGCCCCGCTCACCCCGGAGGCTCGCCGCCTTCCCTACCGCCTCGTAACCTGCCTGGCGGCTGGCTGTATCTCCAGCCATCTTCCTTCCCCGCTCATCCCGCCGCTCCGTGTGAGGCTCTCCGCGGCTGGAAGCACGGCGAGGTGCGGTAAAAGGGCGGCGGGCTGAGCGTGTGCAGGCCACGGCCCTGCCGGCAGAGCCCCAGGCGGCCCTCCGGACCCCGCAGGGCTGAGCACGGGGGCCAGGGAACGGCTTGAAGGGAGTCACATTGCATGGCGGGGATGCTGGAAAGCACCTGTTAGGCCGGGAACATAAGCACACCGGTATCTCTGGAACACAGCTCTCAAGCATAGAAGTGTTGCTGCCAAGAGCACTGCTGCTGCAAGATTACTTCTATTTAAATTTGAGGATGTGAAAAAAAACGCATTTGTTTTCATCAGCAATGAGGGCTCCAGTCCTGCAAAGTGGTTACGTCGCCACTTGACGCGAGTGGCCCTTTCCAGGAAGGGTGGCAGAGCAGCACCGCGCCACCTCAGGGTGGACGCGGCCTCACCTCATGCTACCAAGAAGGGCTGTGCACGGTTGAGAAATGTTCCCCTTGGCTAACCAGAACCAAGTGATTAAAACAAATATGCAAGACAAGAATCATAATTAAACTTCTCTACTGCTTCCCAGACAAGATGAGATTAAAAAAATCTATAGTTAGATGAAACTCTGCTGTTAATATTAGCACAGAATTATTTTTTATCTTTCTACCCTCTTAGTAGTGTCAGTGTTTGTATAATATCAGCAGGATTTTACTTACTATGAAATAGTTTAGAAAATAGCTATTTGTGCAGTCTGCAGTCTACAGTCTCACTCCTACTTTAAATGCTTTGTGTTTTAAGATTTATGGAGATCTGGAAGAGTGGGAAAAAAAGATTTCCATAGATTTTAAAATCTCACTTCCTACTACAGGAGGAATTTAAGGTAATTAGAACTAATAATGAAAATATGTGAGCAGGAAAGCTTTCAAAGTCAGCACTGATTAAAAGTAGAACTGAATCTCATAAATTGTTAGGAAGTATCATGAAGTGTCATTTAAAGTCATAAAAAGATACACATAACACAACCTGTTAGATACCTTATTCAGTCCTAGTTCAGTTCAGGATAATCCTCTTTTACTAACTAAATGTTTTTGTGTATTTTATTCAGTGAAGGCTTTTGGTTAGTAGAAGGTTATTCCAAAATGGAAAGCAAGTTACTTCAGTTTTGCTGTGTTGCTGAGAAAGCTGAAGGAAGAATAAACTCCTCACTACTGCTTAACATTTCATCAGAAGGTGTATCAGCAACTTGCAAAGAGGGAATAATTTGTGCACTGAACTTCCATTTTCTCACATGCAACAGTTAAGCTGAGTATAGAAGCTCCTAGTAGTAGAAAAAAAATATTGCATGTTTTTGTGCTAAACTAATGATTCCTCTCAATCTCATTTTCAAAAGCTAGGTGATTAAAATATTTTCATATACACACATTAGAAATTATCTGCCACAAAACTAAAGGTCAGCAAGACTTGGAAGAGGAAGTATTAAATTGTCATTCAATATTAAGCGTAGTGCCAAGGCTAGACAAACTTGTTGTTAGTAGAGAAGACCTTTCTGCCAGCAATAGCATGGAAAAAAAGAGTAAGATAGCAACAGCACAGGCCATATCAATCAGCATAGAAAAATGGGTTACTCACTATTGATGGAAAATAGCCAACTTCTCCATCTGTACTCAGTTGTTGCGGGTGGTGGCAGGGGGATAGGGGGTGGTTTTAGTTCCTGAGCCGTGAATTTCTGTGATGCTCCTGCCATATTACTGTCTAAGATGCTGGTTTACATCTGACACCATTGTTGTAATTTTTGTCCCGATTATTGTCCCAATAATCATAGAACTTTGCAAATTTCTAGAGGGCATCTGCAGTCTGCAATTTGTTGAAATAAGCAGCTTTTACAGGAAGAACTTTCCAGGATAGCAATTTTCTAAACCTGTGGGAAATATTCCGTGCATTCAGGGTACAATTCAAGAAAAATATCAGAGCCTCAGAGTCGGGTAAGATAATAGAAAAGAAAGCAACAGCAAGACCTTGAAGCGGCTGGTCAGTGCCAGTCGGCCAAGCTGCCTTTGAAAAGCAGGTCCCCTGCTGGAGACATAGGAGAAGAGCCCTGCAGCACTGAAGGCTCTGCTGTTAAAAGCATTACAAGCAGGAGTTCTTCCACAAGACTTTTCAGACAGTGAAAAGAATAGCAATATGCAGATTTTTGAGATTCCAGAGAAAGAGCTAGGACTCACTTAAAACACTGTTCTCCGAAATGAAGGCAGTTCAGAACGGTCCTGTCTGAACATGGGTTGTCCTTTCTTAGTGCTTGAAGACATAGGACTCCAAGAGATTGGCTGAGTCACTGAGTCTAGTCACCAAATCACAGAATGGTAGGGGTTGGAAGGAACCTTCAGCGATCATCTAGTCCAACCCCTCTGCCAAAGCAGGGTCACCTACAGCAGGTTGGACAGGAATGCATCCAGGCGGTTTTTGGATATCTCCAGAGAAGGAGATTCCACAACCTCTCTGGGCAGCCTGTTCCAGTGATCTGCCACCCTCAAAGTAAAGAAGTTTTTCCTCATGTTGAGATGGAATTTCCTGTGTTCCAACTTGTGCCTGTTGCCCCTTGTACTGTCGCTGGGCACCACTGAAAAGAGTCTGGCCCCATCCTCTTGAGACCCACCCTTTAGACATTTATAAGCCTTGATAAGATCCCCTCTCAGACCCACCAGGTCTCTCAGCCTTTCCTCGTAAGAGAGATGCTCCATTCCTTGATCATCTTTGTAGCCCTCCACAGGACTCTCTCCAGTAGTTCCCTGTCTTTCTTGAACTGGGGGGCCCAGAACTGCACACATTACTCCAGATGCGGCCTCACCAGGGCAGAGTAGAGGGGGAAGAGGGAGGGCTCCCTCAGCCTACTGGCCACACTCTGTTTAATGCACCGCATGAGACCATTGGCCTTCTTGACCACAAGGGCACATTACTGCCTCATGGTCAACTTGTTGACCACCAGGACTCCCAGGTCCCTCTCTGCAGAGCTGCTTTCCAGCAGGTCAGCCCCTGACCTGTACCGGTGCACGGGGTTATTCCTCCCTAGGTGCACAACCCTACACTTGCCCTTGTTGAATTTCATTAGGTTCCTCTCTGCCCAACTCTCCAGCCTGTCCAGGTCTTGCTGTATGGCAGCACAGCCTTCTGGTGTGTCAGCCACTCTTCCCAGTTTTGTATCATCAGCAAACTTGCTGGGGGTGCACTCTGTCCCCTCATCCAGGTCATTGATGAATATATTGAACAAGACTGGACCCAGTCCTGACCCCTGGAGAACACCTCTAGTCACAGGCTTCCAACTAGACTCCGCACCGCTGATCACAACCCTCTGAGCTCAGCCATTCAGCCAGTTCTCAATCCACCTCTCTGTCCACTCATCTAACCCACACTTCCTAAGCTTACCTATGAGGATGTTATGGGAGACTGTGTCAAAAGCCTTGCAGAAGTCAGGGTAGACAATGTCCACTGCTTTCTCCTCATCCATCCAGCCAGTCATTTCAGCATAGAAGGCTATCTGATTGGTCAAACATGATTTCCCCTTGGTGAATCCATGTTGACCACTCCCGATAACCTTCTTTTCCTCTGCATCCTTAGAGATAACATCCAGGATGAGCTGTTCCATCACTTTTCCAGGGATGGAAGTGAGGCTGACCGGCCTGTTGTTTCCTGGGTCCTCCTTCTTGCCCTTTTTGAAGACTGATGTGACATTAGCTTTCCTCCAGTCCTCAGGCACCTCACCTGTTCTCCAGGACCTTTCAAAGATGATGGAGAGCAGCTTTGCAATAACACCTGCCAGCTCCCTCAGCACTCATGGGTGCATCCCATCAGGGCCCATGGATTTGTGAGTGTCAGGTTTGCCTAAATGATCTCTAACCCAATCCTCCTTGATCAAAGGATCGTCTTCCTTACATCAGGCTCTCTCTCTTACCTCCAGGGCCTGGGGTTCCTGAGGGCCAGCCTTAGCAGTAAAGACTGAAGCAAAGAAGGCATTCACTAACTCCGCCTTCTCTGCATTCTCCTTCACCAGGGCACCTACCTCATTCGACAGCAGGCCCACATTTTCCCTAGTCTTCTTTTTTCTACCGATGTACTTGAAGAAGCCTTTCTTATTGTCCTTGACATCCCTTGCTAGGTTTGATTCCAAGTGCGCCCTAGCCTTCCTCGTTGCATCCCTGCGTACTCTGACAATGCTCCTATACTTCTCCCAAGTGGCCAGTCCCTTTTTCCACATTCTGTAAACTTCCTTTTTCCACGTGAGTTTTTTCAGAAGCTCCTTGCTCATCCATGCAGTTTTCCTGCCTCCTTTGCCTGATTTCTTACTCCTAGGGATGCACTGATCTTGAGCTTGGAGGAAGTGGTGGTTAAATATTAACCAGCTCTCTCGCACTCCCCTTCCTTCTAGAGCCTTAGCCCATGGGATTCCTCCAAGCAGGTGTCTGAAGAGGCCTAAGTTAGCTCTCCTGAAGTCTAGGGTTGTAATTCTTTTTGCCCTACTTCTTCCATACAGGATCTTGAACTTCACCATCTCATGGTCACTGCAGCCACGGCTACCCCCAGCCTTCACATCTCTAACTAGTCCTTCTTTGTTTGTGAGCACAAGGTCCAGCAGTGCACCTCTCCTCATTCGTTCCTCCACCACCCGTGTCAAGAAGTTATTGTCAATGCTCTGCAGAAACCTCCACGACTGTGCGTGCCTGGCTGTGTTGTCTTTCCAGCAAATGTCGGGGTAGTTGAAGTCCCCCATGAAAACCAGGGCCTGTGATTGTGAGGCTATTTCCAGCTGTCTGTAGAAGGCCTCATCGACTTCCTCTTCCTGATCCCGTGGTCTGTAGTACCGACCCACAACAGTGTCTCCCATGTTAGCCTGCCACTTAATTCTTACCCATAAGCTCTCAACATGTTCTTCATCCACCCCTACGCAGAGCTCAATACATTCCAGTTGCTCTCTCCCACACAGAGCAATTCCACCACCACGCCCCACTGGCCTGTCTTCCCTAAAAAGTACGTAGCCATCCATGACAGCATTCCAGTCATGGGAGCTATCCCACCATGTCTCTGTAATTGCAATGAGATCATGGCCCCATGACTGCACACAGATCTCTAGTTCTTCCTGTTTATTCCCCATGCTGCGTGCGTTGGTGTACAGCATTTCAGAGAGGTAGTTGAGCATGTGGGTTTCCCTGGAGCGGAGCAAGAGGCTCCACCACAGCCATTCACACCCTTGAGGTGGTTGGTGTTCTGGATCTCATCTTGGGAGTTGGCTAAGGAACATTTATCACTGCGCTGGCTGGCCTGGCTTATTCCCCAGTTGGCTAAGTTGATGTGAGCGTTGCCACCTTGGACCCCAAATGATTGATTCCAAAGTGAAAAAAGGCTTTACATAGCCAGGCTACAATCAAAACTGGAGATACTTAAAACCCTGTAGGACACCATGGTTAGAAGAGTTAAGCCAATGCTCAGACCGTTCGATAGCCTTCAGCAGTACCCTCTGCAGATAGAGACAAATATAACTCAAACTTCATTTATAGGTTTGAAGGATTTAGACAAGAATAACGTTGGTGCTTACAATAACATTTCAGACCAATTAATTAGCTTTAAACATAAACATACCTATATAAAGTCAAAGACAAGCATGAGGATGGGTTCATAAGCAATGGTACATACACTAGTAGCATGCGCAAGGGATAGCATCCACCCACTCCTTTTTTTCTGAGTAGAAAGGCACCAGATGCAACTTAAACAGCCATTTAACCTAACATAGACTAAACCAGAGTGAGAAGAAACTATTCTCTCTACTGTCACTTCTACCTCAGAAAAACAAGTGAAGTAAAACTATGCTCTCTCCCCAAAATTGGCCTAATATTGCAATTATGACCATTACGTGGTGTAGCACAGCTCTCTGCAATTATGTGTGTAAATCTTGAGAGCCTTTAATTTAGTAGTGGTGAGGAACGGCTGTGCTTTAAACCACATCATGAGTACTGAAGGCTGACAGAACAGCAGCAGCTGGTGCTGATGAGAGTGGAATAAACGCTTTCAACCTCCCTTTCTCTTCTAGTGAATGTATAGTTGAATAGGTAACATGCCCGTTATTGTCACTAGGATGCTTGCTTTCATCAAAGCTTGCAGCTTAGGCTAGTTTCTGCTCGCACAGAAGACATGAGAATCTTCTTGGCAATTCACATTATAAAAAGTTTCTTACTTAATACACTGGGAAGCATATGATTCAGAAGTCACTGTCAGCTGTGTTCTTACTAAGTGTCACTGAAGTTAATGTCTATCAGAGCACAGTGACCTTACAAAATAACCACTTTCATTTTTTTCCTAGACTGAAGGCCTTGATGCCTTTGTCTCTTTTCTTCCCCCCCTCCTTGTAAACCTTTGCGGGCTGTTCCACTCAGCAAATTTAATCCTTTAACTCAAGTAGGAAGATTTTGTGTTCTGGATATTAATGGTTGTTGAACCAGTAACCATTAAGCTGGATTTTATTGTTATATAGTCAAACAGGCCTTTTAATTATTTCCTTATATGCCATACCCCAAGCTGTTACAAGTCGTTGCAACAGAAACTCCCATTGCCTTTTTGGTAAGTACAGTCAGTGCCACACTACATGCCACTATGATTAGTTGACTTTTTCTATGAATGAGAAACAGAATTAAGTACTGTTCTCTTCCATGTGAACACCAAACCTTTTTCTTAAGTAGTTTCTTATTTGACCATACTATTTTTCAGGCCACAGAGAAAGGAAATGCTCACATCTTTGTCTCAACTACTCTGAATGTGAGGGGCTTTGACAGGCATATTGAAGATGTCACTTAAAAGAATAATGGAGCCTACGTGAGCTTCTCTGCAGAGCTGGAGAGCAGATGCAGCCTCAGTCTTGGTAGAGCTTGTTCCTTAATGTGACGGCTAGCATTGCATGGTAGGAACCACTGTTAAGGTAGTTAAGTCTTCACATCCTCCCCATCCAGTTTTTCAGACGAGACCATGAGAACGCATTTTGCAGTTAACCTGCAGTTGCTACCAAACCAGCCAAAACTTCAAAATTACCAGCTTAAAAATGACTAGCTCATTTCAGCACCATAAGCACCAGTGGTTCATTACCTCCATCATGATAGCACACCAATAATTATACATTTCAAACGTTCGAAATTCAGAGCTGTGCATGTGTTTAGAATATTTACACACTAGCCATTCGTGTATCGGCAACAATAGGCTTTTTGCAACAAACGCCTTTTTGAACCTGCAGGAATATCAATTTCCACTATGATGATTTGAGTGAATTTAGGCTACAGTCACCATGAAGATGACAATGGACTAAAGATCATTGTTGCTTTTGAACTCCAGTTTAATATCATTAAGATGGTGTGGGGTGTCTGGCTTACTGAGGCTTTTTAGCAGGAATGAACTCTCTGTAGCTGTGAATGGATAAAACTCAAACATATAAAAGAGTTGATCTAGGAACTTCCATGGCTTTCATCACTGTAGGATGTGAACATCTCATGCATATTAATAAATTAATCTTCACATACCGAAAGGCTGGGGAATATAATTATCTCAATTTCACAACTGGAAACAGAGAAAGCTTAAGGGATTTGCTAAAGGTCATACATGTAGCAAAACTGGGAATATAACACATATTTTCTAAGAATGAGTTTTCACACAGCCTCACAGCAAGATCAGGGACCTAATCTGGTTTACAGCTAATTCCTGGTTTCGTTCAGCTGAAAATGTTAGCTAGTTCACCGGGCAGCCAAACAAGTGATAAACAGGAGAAACATGAGAAAAATGTGGCCAATAGCAAGGAACAGGATATGCCACCATTTAAGCAGGAGCAGTTTTACATTTGTTAGATGGTCATGAAATGACACTAAATCCAAACCAAATACCTTAATTATAAAAGGCTATTCATCATTTGAGTAAATGACCCTAGCCTTTCCTCGTTTTCTATTTATAGGATCAGGGAAGGAACAGTTCATACTTTACTGGAAAGCTACAAACTTAATTCAGCAATGTTTATAAAGTGCTTGAGTTCTTGGGATTGAAACACTTTAAAATGTTTTCCTTTTGGTTTGGGGGATGTAAGCTGAAATCATTTTGTAATATAAATGCCATAAGTGTGCCTGTATACAAAACCCAACCATTAAACAAAAAATTGTGATGACATTTAAAATTTCCAAATTATTTTTTCTGATGGAAAACCTGGGGTCTGGTGGGCAGCACTTTCTGGGAAATCAAAATGGTAGTTAAAAACAAAATAAACCTTGCTCATATTTTATGCTTTCTTTCCAGCATTATGATTTGCAAATGAGAAATTAAACTGTCCAGAGCTGCTGGCTAAATTTCCCCTCAAGTAATTCAACATGATTCCCAGTCCAACTTGAGCATTATAAAAAACGCAGGCTCCTATCTCTCAGGGCAGCTTGCTCTGCTTTCACAGTACTGGCAGAGCTCCTCAACCTAGGTCATCCTTGAGGAAGAAAGCTGTTTAATGAAGAGCTCCTGCTTGAGCAAACCGTGTCAGGCAGGAATGAGGGCTGGGCTGCCCTGCAAGGACAGGCAAGCTGGGCGCTGCGGGTGCCAGCGAGGCAGCAGGGCCAGTGGCTGGACCAAGCGGGTCTGGCAGGACCCCAGCCAGGCAAGGCAGCAGGCCCAGGGATGGCAGCCAGGGTCGGTGACAGTCCAACGACCACCAGGCGAATTTGTGGGGACAGGGCAGGTCCAAGCTGCAGCTAGGAAGCTCAGTCAGCAAGGCAAGGTCAGGATCAGCAGGGTGCAAGACTGGGCACTACTGCAGAGTAGTAGGCTCAGGCAAGGACCAAGCATAGCTGCAGCATAGCTCAGGCAAGGACCACGGGCAATGGCCTGAGCTTGAACGCAGCAGAGGACCCAGGCGAGGGTTCTCATAGCTCTTTCTTGAAACTTGGCTGTTTTCACAGCACCCTGATCCAAGGTTACAGAGCAGCACCATGTCCAAGCTGGCCTTGAGTACAGACAGTGAAACCCCAAGGAGCAGGGAGAGAGGCTGCACATCCAATTGGTGTGCTCAGAGCCCTAGCAACATGGGCTTATCATCAAGAAGTCTCAAGTGTTTCTCTTGTTGGGAGTGCTTGCCATACTCACAATTAATTTCCAAAGTCGCAGGGCAGAGCAAAAGTACTATCCACATAGCTTCAGATTTAGATTCAGAAAACTGCATATTGCTCTCATTCCCTCTACTTTAACAAAGTGCTGAAACATGGCGATCTACCCAAGGGGAAAGGTCAGAAGTTGCCAACCTTTCCTATTTATCAATTAAAGTTCACAAAGCTTCCTGGTACCAAGACAAGCTATGGAATAATGCCTGAAACAAAATTCCGGTAACAAATGAGTAGATTCCACTCTAGAAAGATTAAAATGCCAGTTATTAAAAATAGAACTCAAATCTAAAGAAAAATCTGTCTTCCTCAGAGCAATGAGGTGCTTTAAAATTCCTAAACACTCTAATTCCTTTCTCTCCAATCTGTAATAAAAGCTAAAATGTACAGTAATAATCTCCTCGCTTGTTCACAGTATTAAAAAAAATTGTTGACAAATATTTATATTTTAGTCTTCTTTAAAAGACCTTTAACAATTGCTTTGGATCTTGCGCCATTTGTGTAATTGAAGAAAAGGAGGCTTTCTTTTCTAATGCATCCCTTATTGTTTTTATGATTTTTAAAAAAATCTAATTTATCCATGAATGACAGAAACCTAAACTCATCAACGCTGTGCTTTAAGTAGACAAGAAACAGAAATTAGGCAGTTTAGGCACAACCTATTTTTTAAGTTTTACTGGCATATCACTAAAAGAAACAAAACACCCCATCATTATTCACGGATGCTGTACCCATAAAAGCCCTACGTTTAGTATATACCACTAGGTCTAACATGCCAAGAAAGCACTCCTAATTTTGTTTCAATCATTACCAATAGTAGAATCAACTGTGCGCAAAAGTCAGATACCCTGGTATAAGCGGGTTTTGCTGTTATAGCCTGTAATGCGTCCTCTGCAAACACAGCGACCAAAGTCAGAGCTCTGACCCAGTACTCTGGCCAGTATGATTGCACCTACAAAACTAGTTATAGCAGCAGAAACCATACTTTGACTAGTTTTGTGTGCTATGCTTATGTACGGGTGCTTACTGTACTAAAATAAAAGCCTAATTTTGCCAATATACAGGAAAACTTATTTGGAAATGGTGCCAGTAAAATGCAGTTTTATCTCTGTTGATAAACAAGTCCTAGTGTAGGCACAGCTTTGTCTTACCAGTGATTACACCAACACGTGGCATAGTGCTGGTATGAAAGTACTCACTGATATAGGTCATACCACTAATACAAAGCGTCAGCTGAAGTGGTGTAGTTCCGGGATGTGATCTTTGAGTGGCACCAGAGAGAGCTGTATGGGAAGAAGATGCTACCAGCAAGGGGAGCAGGCACAGCTCACTCTGGGATGTGTAGGGCCCAGGGTGAATATTGCTGGGTAACAACCAAAAGGCAAGAATAGTATTTGATGGGAAGAGCGGGGCAGCTGGAAGCTCTGAGGCAACTGAATATCCAACAGTACGAAAGACAACAGGAAGATACTTAAACAGAGCTTTCATCTGAATCTGCAGTGTCAGTGAAAAAAGGCCCTCTTGAAGTATCACCTCTGTTGTCGTTTGGGCTAGATTGGCCCAATCAGGTGGACCGACAGATGTCTGTCTCTCCTGCTCCACTTCCGAAGGGAGGCAGAAGAGAGAGAGAGAAAAAAAAAAAAAGACTTAAGAGTTTAGAAGGAACTAAAGTACGTTAGTGAAATATTAATAATAAAATAATAAAAAGAAAATAATGAAATATATACAAAACTGTATCAAGCTCCCAGGATGACAGTCACATCACCAGCAGGCACTGGGGAAGTCCCAGACTGGGCTCAGTGACTGACGGGATCTGGATTACGGATTGGGATTCAGATGAACAAACAAAGTCCTCCTTGGACGCTGGCCATTGAAGAAAGAGGGCTGACCCTTTGATCCCTCACCTTTTATACTGAGCATGAGGCAGATGGGATGGAATACCCTGTTGGTCAGTTTTGGGTCTCCTGTCCGCTCCTCCCCACAGGTGTGACCCCTCTACGCTTTTCCGCTTCCAACCCTCCAACAGGGCAAGTAACAAAGTTGGCTGGCCTTGGTTGTTGTAGCAATAAGTATAAGCAGGAGCCTCTCTGCATCCTATTCCTTGGCATCAACTATAAACATGGGTCTGATCACTCTGAGAGCGAACAGTTTTCTGCACAACATGCTGTTAATTTCAGCAGTTAGAAGAGGCCTAGCTAAAAAGTAAAGTTACTGAACAAAATTGGTCCTGTTTTACCTCAAACCAGGACAACATCATTTCTTGTAGTACCTAAAAACTCTTTAACACATCATGCACATCAGACACTATTTACTTAGAATAAGTTTACTACAAAGTTGTATTATGAAGACTTGAGCAATGTGCTACACATCTATTTGAAATGTATGAGTGTGTTGTCTTTTAACGAAAGGAAAGTGGAACTATAAGGGAGTACGCAACCTGTCTAAGCTGTGCGCTGTGCACCTTTAAGAACTTACTCTGGTTTCCTGCAGTGGATTGGGTTGTGGATAGAACTTTGAACAAAAACTTAATTCCCAGTCTTTCAGTACTCCAAAATTAGGCTAGACATGCTGAGACAACTGAAGTTGTCCAGTGCAGGAAGAAATCTGCAGAGGGTGGAAAACACCGCAGTGTTTCACGTGGGACTGAGAACCAGCACAGCCCTGAGGGGAGAAATGTGGCAGAACTCAAAATCCAGGAAGACCTGCAGGTGGTTCTAACAACAGCAGCACAAACAAGGGCAATACCTAACGTAAGAAAACAAAGAAATGCCATGAAAGCCTTTGCTTCTGTGAGTGAACAAAAGCGAAAAGCAGGCAGATAAATAACGATTAGATGAAAAAACCAGATCATTGACTTGAACAAAACATGGACTGTGATTGCCAAAAATATATCTGAAAAGCAGAGCCTGCAAAGTTAAGGCCATTAACACAGGTTGGGACAGGAGGAGCCCAGCTCCACTTACTGAGTCTGGAGCAAGATCCCACCCCTATGTCAACTTTTTTTAAAAGACAGCAGAGTGCTGATCTTTAAGATGTTAGAGAAAAATGTATTAAAAGTTATAGGCTATGTGTGGATTTAAAAAGCAAACAAAAGAGTTAGTAAAATTTTATATTGGCCTCATTGTAGCTTCTGTGATATCAGATTAACTGTGGAGGCTTGTGATATGCCATGGACAAAGCTTCAATGGAGACAAAAGAGCATGTTCTGGTGACAAAAGAAAAGGGCACAGGTAAAATCTTTCATAGACTTGTTTATGTTGATGGCAAAAATATATAATTTAATATTCTCAATTTGCTGGAACAGATACGCTAAAGGAGTATCTTGGCTAAGCAGCTGATTGACAAAGTCAGATTGTTTAGCTAGATAAATATTCTAGGTTGCGGTTTACATGGCACAAGTTTGAGCAGGTTGTCTTTTGGTCGTCTTTTTCCCTTAATTCAGTGGGATAGCTGAAAGTAAGGGATTGTAGTGAAGCAGTGTCGGATTCAGTTTCATTGATGCCATATGCTGTTATTTAATAGTGCAAAGTATAATTTAACGGTTCTAACAATGAATCATTGTTGGTAACCTGCAGATGTTTTTGATAGAAAACTCCAAACTATAATACTAATAATGGCAGCAGCTGGAGACAGAAGAAAATATGGGATGTGCAAATTTATAAAGAAACAGAAAACCTCAAATAACAAAGGTGGTGAGTACGTAGGAATTAATGCCTCTTTGAAAAAAGACAAAAATGGAAATAAGTCATCACAGATATCAGAGATGACAGATAAGGTCATCCGCAGCCAGAGACAGTGAAAGGAACATATAGCACCTTACCCAGCTCCCAGGAAGGAGCAAGAACAGACATGTACAGAATGAGATGTAAGAGTGATGGTTTGCTGCGGAACTGAGGCAAGACCACCAAATCCCCAGATATAAAACAAGCAGAACAAATGAATTTTCCATATCAACAGTGGCAGTGATATTTCCACTGAGAATCACTGTCATTTTAAAGTTGTAAGCCATCTAAGTAGGCTTCATTTATCACCTGGAAATTTTAAAAATACCCATATATTTTTAAGTGTTGTCCAGAAAGAAAGTTGAAGCACTAAAATCAGCTAAGGACTTTCCTATGGTCATTTACACCACCTCAACTGAAGGGCAGGAACTCCTTTCTCTGCTACAAGCTTTTTAGCAAGCAGATATCCGAGTGTATTCCAAGAATCTATTAATACCATGGCTAAGGAAGACCAAACAGGTTTTGTACTTGCATTTACATGTGATAGTTTTTCTTTAATAGGCAGAAACATGGTAGCCTTTGATAATGGGAAAGGAAATGAATATTTCCTCCGCTGCTTTAGACAGGGAATAAAGTAGCAGTTCTTTTTTGCTAATTCTCCCAAGACTCCCAGCAAGTGACAATACATAAAAGGCTTTTTGTTATCTCTTCCTTAAAGGGACAAGTTTATATTGTCCCTTTGTTGTACTTCACAGGAGTATTTTTCATTGCTTGAAACAGTGCAATGTGTAAACTCAGAATAGGTAGGAGTTATAACATTTGCAAGACATATTTCTTCTGCTGCAGTAGAATGCTACTATTTTTAATGAAGCAAAAACCAGACTAATTGTGTGCATATTTATTGATATTCTCTGATAGAGTTCACTGTATGAATGCTGTATTGAACAATTAAACAACAGCGTATGTATATATAGAGAGAAATTAGAAAAGATGTTTACTTTTTAGATTCAGATCTTGTCTGCCAAATGTCTTAGATCAAATAATAAAGACTTATACTTTTAATTAGTGCTTTAGATTCTGGGCTGCAAAGTAAATTAACTACTCTCGGCTTACACAAGATTTTCCCACAATATGAATAAAATAGTTTTGGGTTTTTTTGCTTAAATTAGCTTTTGCACTGCAGACAGTACTAGTCCTCTTCAAAGCTGCTTAGAAATTTTGGCATTTATCCAACTGTGTAACTTCTGTGAAGCACTGGTATACAAACTAGTCAAAAAGCAGGGGGAAGAATTTAAATCACTTTAAATGCTTTTTGCCCCCAACTGACCAGTATTTCATATTAAAAAAAACCCAACCAACAAAACAAAAAACAAACAACAAAAAAACATTTGCCAGGTATATTTTCAGAGAACATAAAGGTGACTCACAAGAGGTGCAGGACTCAGCCCTAGTGTCTAAGGCTCACTGGCATCAGCACAAGTAAAGCATCAGCATCTGAATGATTAGAGCCTTCAGAAAACTGCCCCTGCTGACTGTGATGGGCCCCGAGCTGGAAATAGTGCTGCTCACCCACCATCACCATTAGGACTGTTTTCTTAGGGCACGTATCCAACCATATTTAAACACCTATGCACCCCAATGACAATGTGAGATCTCTGAACAAGCCTCAGGGTTCAAAATTCACTATTACTTTTAAATGGAAATCTTATATTCTGCAGAGCTGGGCGCTGATTCAAATACTAGATAAATATATCAGGCAGGCTGCCTTCAGCCAGGGGAATTGCAACCCGACACATGCTTTATGAATCAGGAAAGTAGCCTGTATTGATTTGTATTAGTGCTGATCTCATATTTCTCAGCAAGGCTCAGGTGACATTTCCACTTTCTTGATGAATTATAAGTTCATATCTTTTGTGGAGGCAAGCCAGACAAACCCAAAGAACTATTACTTTCAAATGAAAGATTTCATAACAGAAAGAGCCTATGTTTTCTCAAGTTTTGAAGTATTTTTAACCTTGTGCCCCTGAAAGTTGCCAAGCTGGCTAGCCTGGATGCTAGAACACTTGCTTAATGGAAGAAGAGTAATACCGCAGGCAGACAGACAGGCTTCCTCTGGCTGCAGAGTCAACACAGTCTCAGACTCTACCACACCATCCATCTTCGGTCTCTCTGTAGAGAATGCCACTGAGCGTCATTTAGCAGCAGCCCTAAACTGCAAGGAGACAATGAACTGATTTCAAAGCAGCTGCCACTCACTCAGCCAGGTGACAGGGCAAGGTACCCTCTGTAATCACATGCAAAGGGACTGATCTCACCTGCAGACTGTCAGTTTCTAGATTCGTAGATTAATTTTTAATTCCCACTCTTGCCTGCTCTTTGCTTATAAGTTCAACTATCTAAGCAATTTGCAGAAGCTTGAATTATTTTTAGCAGGGGATGTGTACATCCTTCTGCTACTTACAGTCTGTTCAGAGTCAGAGAGGTTTTGCTAGAGTATAGCTTATATATATGTAAGTTTCTACTCTCAGAAACAAAGTTGTGGGAGGGAGTGATCTCATCATTCTAATTGATACTGTCAGGGGGATGAAGAGGAAAGACAAGTTTTTAGGTCACAACTTCTTCAGTTCTGAAGTAGAAGCAGCAAGCTTGGACATGGGTGCAGGTCAGAACTGGAGACAGCTGCCAAGGACAGAAGTGTTCCTTGCCTTCAGGAGGATGTTTTTAGGGAACAGCCACTGCGGCTCTGGCTTCTCAGTCTCATCCTGGGCTGCTTTCCAGAGATGAGTCTAGGAAGAGCAAAACGTAATTTCACTACCTATTAAAAATCATAAATTCAGTACAGATAATTTTTGCCATACCGTGCCTGCTGTTGTTCCAGAGCTGCTGACTCTCTACATCCTACAGCCCCGAGAGATTCTCTGCCTCCCTCCTTGCTGTCAGGCATCTGTGCCTCACTGGTGCCAATGACCGTTTTCCCTCAACTTGTTTAAAGGGTTTGAAATCCGAGTAGTTGCTCACCTACCTGTATTTTGCCTGAGGTTTAGTGAGACTGTTCCAGGACTGAAGAAAGTCCATATGTTAAAGTGCTTGTTTATTCTCTCCAGCAGTATTGGCGCTCTGTAGAAGATGTGATCTCTCATCTTTATCCCACCATAGCTTTACAATACCACTCCTTACTCTCCCATATACCTCGATTCCTTTTCGCCATGGGCTATTTCTGGGATTTATCACAGACCAGGGGGGGCAAGCACACAGGCAGTTAGGTATGTGCAAGAGAGAATACATCTAGTGTTTGGTTTTAGCATTGGCTGTATTCCCAGACATGGAGCTTTCTGGAAGGTGACTGTCTACAAGCTGTGTCTATCAGGGAGCTGTGAGGGCTGGGCTGCCCTGGGAGGGCAAGCAAGCTGGGAGCCATGGATGCCAGTGAGGCAGCGGGGCCAGTGGCCGCACCGAGCAGGGAGCAGTCTGGCAGGACCCCAGCCAGGCGAGGCAGCAGGGCCAGGGATGGCAGCCAGGGTGGGCAACAGTCTGATGACTGCCAGGAGAGTCTGTAGGGACAGGGCAGGCCAAAGGTTGCGTCAGGAAATCCAGGCTGCAAGGCAGGGACAGGATGGGGAAGGAACAAGCCTGGCATAGGCAGATCTGCAGCTTAGGCAAGGACCTGAGGTTAGGCACGGGCTCCAAGCCGAGGACCAGAGGCCCCCGGCGAAGCATCTCACAGCTCTTTGCAGCAGGCTGGTCCAGGTCACCAAGCCGTGCTGTTATCAGAGCGGGCCTTGAGCAGAGGCAGCAAAACCTCTGCAAGGAGACATTGCCTGGTGATGCACTCAGGACCCTGACAGTCCTATTGCTTCATTTTAACTCATTTTTGTCCCTTCGCAGTTCAGCTTTGCAAAGGATAGGGGCTGCTGGTGGGACCCGTAGTCAAAGAAGAAGTGATGCTCCTGGACATGGGTCTGTCACATTTAACAGAGCTCTAAAGTTTAGGACCAGGACCTCACAAGTGCTGTAATATTTGAAGAGAAGCTGATGCAGGTTAACATTTTGTACTAGTTATGTTGTGCTTAACGGTGATGAAACTGAAAAATTCAGCAGTCATTTGTGTTATTATAGTGAAATTTTTCAAAACTTTCATCATACACGGGGATTCAGACAATTCACAGCTGTACCTGGCTCTTCCTAGCTCTGGAACATGACCAGGTGAGATGGGAAGGGTGGTCAGAAATTGTGTGTCCACGTAATGTTTCTCTCAATGTGTATTCTCTCCACTGCTGTTTTATTTATTTATACTCTGTATCCTATTCTCATCATTACCTGTTTTTTAAGCTATCTTCCTTTGTCTTTTCCTTGTCTTTAAAAAAAGAGATTAACAGCAGAATCTGAGTGCTGAGAACTACCATCTAAAACATTTTCCTTTAATCAGAAAGGACACCTAAATTTTACATGTCTTTTAAACAAGTCTTATAAAAGTCTGTATTCAAATGGACAGGAAGAGAGAACAGAGGGAAAGAGAATTGCTGAAGATTTACTTGTTCAAGGAAGTTTTGGGTGTATTTATTCACACCAGCTTTATTCCCTGGTGTATATGTGCACACATAACGAACATGCAACATAATTTGGTTGGTATACAGTGCAGTAAAGAAAGCTCCTTGTAAGAGAACTGCAAAACCAGATGGATTGCTAATGTGAAGGCACTCAGAGAAGTTGCAAGTTACTGGAATTACTTTATCGCCTTCTGTTCCTAACATTCCCTTTGGAAGGTTAAATGGTTGTTTTGCACACCTTTATGGAAGTGTAAAAAAAGCCACCCCACTATCATGCTGGCATACAAAAAGATAAATCCTTCCACAGTTTACCTTTTTCAAATACAGTATTTTGCATGAAGAGTGATTTGTTTAAACTATTTCTAATGCTTTGATTTTTCTTTCAAAAAGATACCCCAGTCTAGAGCCTACCGACTTCACACACACCCCAGAGCCCAGAAGGCTGGAGAACAGAAACCCATGTCTTCCCAGAAGAGCCCACTCCTCCTGCCTTTGTGGGGAAGGGGCAAGCTGAGGCACAGGCAAGTGAGACAAATATAAAAGAGATCCACAAAAACAAATGCCCTTCCATTACCACTGTCCTATGGTATGTTTGCTGAGATATGCCGGTCGTCATGGGAGCTACAGCTTGGGCCATGAGGAGGCTGGAGTTTGCTCCCATTGCCTAGAGGCAGCTTGTTCAGTCTCTTTGAGACGGGGGCATCAGCACTGCCACCAGGCGCTGCCGCGAGCAGGAAAGCCTTCCAGCCTGGTGCTATTGAACAGAGCAGGGCTGTGGTTTTCTCTGACTGTACCAATTGTACCCTTGGCAAAGCAACTAATTAAATTAGGATGATGGAGCTGAAATTTATATCTATTTCATTATGAAGTGACAATTAAATCCTCTATCAGAAAGCAGAAATTGTGGATGACATAACACTTGAAGTGACAAACTATTGAAACAGGAGATCAGAATGAAGTAGCAACTTTTAGTGAAATACCAGATCTGAAAATTATGTCCCCAGTTTTTCTTTGTGGTCTATGCTTTAAGTCTGTTTACGGCTTTTACTGTAAGAAGTGCCTTGACATAGTTATTGTATGCCACAAATCTGAGAATCAACCAGGTCATCTCTCTGCAATATCATTACGGCAACTTAAGTGACTGCCATAAAATTTAAAAAGAAAAAAGACTTCCTTTTCTGTTCCTATCATCATTATTATGATTCAAGTCTTGGAGGGAGTGAGGGAAAGAAGAGAAAACGGAAATCACTTTTGTTTTCAAAACCTGTAGAGCTGAAGGCATGTATTTATTTTATTCAGCATTACTGTAACTTCCACCAAGGTTATCTAAAAACCTGTCTCTTGCCATTTGTCTGCATTTTGGAATACAGTTTTTTGGGGTGGGATGTCCCAGGACTTTATTGAGGGAATCCCATGTTCTAGCTCATGTCCTGGACCGTTTCTTTTGTTCCTCACCAGCACTGGCCTTGTTTGGGAAGGCAAACAGAAAGTAACTCTTGGGATGGACGCTGCTCTGCATAACACAGTTATTTTGAAAAGGCAGATAGCATCACACCAGATCAAAGCGTGATACCAGAGTGAGGTTCTTATACAAGATGCACATGTGCCTTCTTCAGCAGTAACGTAATTCCCCTTCTCAACACCCAGGTAACAGAATAATGCTCTCTAACTGAATTAATAATTCCACTTGCACTTTTCTAACTTCTCTATGTCCTGTACAGTGACAGTCAAGCTTTCGGCTATTGAAATTCCCATTAAAATCCTAAGACCCAATTCCTGCTGCCTAAACACCCTTTCTCCCCATTGCCACTTAGGTATTTGTATCTCCTCAGCATCTTACCCCTTCCAAACGTCAGTCTAGTCATCTTTGGTTCAGATGGCACCCAAATGCCTTCAGATGTTCTTCTCACCTGAAATCTATCATTATATAGATTCTGTCACCTGAAATCTACAACAGTCTTTTCCAGCTCTTCTTCTCCTAGACTAATCCAAGGCCCCAGATTACTTTTAAGACCAATGCTCATTTTACCTCTGCAATGAAAATCAAACCATTGGGAGCCAATCAACTGATTCTTTAGAGGAAGGCTGAAGGTGGCAGTCAGATGGCTGCCACCTGCCTGACCTCCACAGCAATGGAAAGGGATCTCCTGGGAACTCAAGCACGCATTTCCCTCCCTCCTTCTCCACTCCTCTGGGCAATCAAGATGTGTAAGGGTTGATCTCTGTCGTTTTTCCTGACCTTTTTCCTATGGTACTGGAAAGAGAATTCCTTGTATGAACTTGATGTATTAAATTAAATTTCTGAGTATGTAATATCTGTATTTTGTGGATAAAAGTATCCAGTAAAGCAATTTTACATATGAACTTTACATTTTGATGTTGAAATTGGAGAGGGAATTTAGAGAGGCACAATGACACAGTGGCTAAGGCACACAAAGAAACAGGTAGTAGAGTAGCCACCTCTCCTCCTGATTTTTCCATAAAATTGAATTGAAAAAAGGATGCTGCAGTCTCTTTGGTGATCAGATATACCACAGTAATTTTCATAAGCACTGCAATTTTAACAAACCTCTATAGCTGCATGTAAGGAAGAGAAGAAGAATCTACACAATCTCTTGACTATTGAAGTACTTTCAGATTGTATTTCAGAATCCCTTATTGAATCAACTTTTTTTAAGTTTGTCTTTGATCCTGGTCTTTTTCTGCAAAACCCACTAACACTCCTTCTTATATTCTACTGCCTCTATTCCAGCAGTTCAAAAGTCCTATCATACTTGTATTACAACCTTTGTGGAATACTTGTTTTCTTCAGTGAGTTCTTCAGGCTTTCTCTAAAAATAAAGTGCTAATATTTACAGACTTAATGCTGAGACTGGAACTAAAGTGTGATTGCCAGCTCTATGTTCAGATGATGGCTCTATGCAGTTACAAGCAGTGGTCTCAAAGGAATAGCAGCACAAAGCTGTTTGAGACAAATCTACAATCCATAAGACCTATTATTTGGATACTGGCAAAATATCAGTTCTTACAGCGCAGTGGATAGGGTACTTTATCACAAGAGTTCCTACGTGCAAAACATACAGATTTTTTTAATGCATGATCTTTGAAATCACAGAGGGAAAAGTCAATAAATATTTTTCTTGCATTACATAGTAGCAGGTAGTTCGCCAACTGATGCAGCCATCACATACTGCAAACCACTTATTTCCTGGCAGTTATCATCATTAACCGTGTGATTGCTCGGGCAAGCTTTTGGCTGTATACTCCTATTGTTCCTATTTGATCCATGGTAACGTGCCAAGGAGATAGTGGTATGCTTTTCCATTCTGTCTCAAGTGTGCTCCTTTTCTATGCTTTGATCAACCTTTAAGTCTCTGGTAATGAATTCACAGATTAAGTGAGCTTTTGCTTTTCCTAGAAAACATTCAAATTTAAAAGGTGGAAATTTTTCTGTTCTCTCATGGTGAAAAGTGATCAACCAGCCTAGAAAACTTAAGTGGTGCTACTGGATTCTTACTTGTCTATGCCCTGATTAACTGTCATTTCTATCTCTTATTTTTGTCTTCCTGCTCTTGATTGGGTACTTACTACTGTGACTATACAGAGACACTGAAGCTCTGCAGTTCCACTAATAATTAAAGTATTTTAACTGTTTCAGGGAAGAACAAAAATATCAAAAGAAAAAACAATTTTAAGAGAGCTGATTGGGTTTTTTTGAGAGTGCTGTTACTCCCCTTTCTACACTTTAAGTTCTCTCTTATGTAAATAAATAACTTTTGCAGATGCCTGGCAAAATCAAATTGTAGTGACAATTTAATCTGATACATCAATCACTGGGACTGCAGTCTGTCCTTACAGGAGAATGGACTTGCTCACCAAATAGATTTTTTCTGTCTCCCTCTGCTATGATTAGTCACTTTATATGCCTCAATACCAATAGAAAAGATCATCCCAGTTCCAAAAATGTTGGCTAATAACTGTGTAAAGACAGAGAGACTGCAGAAAATGCTGTCCTCCAGGTTTGAGACAACAACTTGAACCAATGCCTGGTCTGTATAGAGTAACTAATTTGTCTGAAAGAACCCAAAAAACAAGAGAGTATATATCTGAGTGCAGATTTCTTGAGGATTTTAAAATTATTTTTGAAGGAATTGGAGACTCCATCTTGTGCCCAAAGTAGAGCTGAAAACAGAGTTCATAGTGAGTAAATTAAGGTAAAAGCAGCTTTCAATGTTTTGCGGTAGATTTCCAAATTCTACTTAATTATTATATAAATAATTATTTGCAAGAACTACTCCTTTAGACCACGTGATGTAAAACTGTACCTGACACAGCATGTAAGGTGTAAGACTGTTATTTACTTGTTGTGTAGTTTTTATTATTAATTTAGTGAAGTACAGTTCTCCAGGAAACTTTCCAGTGAGATGTAAAAGGACACTTCACTAAAGATTACGTAGTCACTTCTGTTGCTAGTTCATCTTCACAGCCCAGCCTGTGATCATCTGCCATCTCGTCTTTTTCCCACTGTGTTTTCAAAACTCTGCTCCAAGCAAGAGAAGTTAAATCTGCTGATTTCTTGCTCTACATTTGTCAGGCATTCCATATGTCTTGGTATATAGGCATCTTTGGTGGTGACTTTCCAAACTGTACAGTGGCACCAAGAAATAAAAAGATAACTAATTATTGATAAGTGGTAACAGTGGCACATCAGCAGCTAAAGAAACAAAATTAGCCTCCTGTCTGTCCCTTTCCTGTTGATGCTGTTGTGTAAAGTTGATGTTACGTAGCAGTTTGTGTCAATAAGATTAGAACAGTATTTGTGGAAAAGTCAAATTTTGTGTCTTGGCAAGAAAATATTTCTGTATTAGAAAGTGCATCTATTACAGAAAGTAATCAATGGTTTATTGTGTCTTGATTTCCATGAAAGGAAACAGAAGGATGCAAGATGCCTTAGTCCCTTACACAGTCCTCTTTCACTACAAAATGGAAGGAAACTAGCTGATACCTCACCCTCTGTTCCTAAGGTGGTCAGAAGATGCCAGGTCCCAGGAATAGTCTGTGCGAATACTGCTCTAACTTCCTATGTACTTCAGTCTTCCAGATGTAAGTCATGAAGTCCATCTATATGAAGACAATACTTGGTGGGAGGGAGGGCAAGGTTTGGTACCTGCTGTGCTCAAAAGTTATGTGTTAGAAAGAGACTAAGATAAACACATTCTAGATGGATGGCTAAATGCAAGTAGTGCTGCTGACCATAGGTGAGACCTGGCAAGCAGTAATTTCAAAGGTTTGAACGTGAAAAGAATAGGAAATCACCTCCCCACAACTTTTTATAAATGGGTGAAGTCAAACAGGTCATGTTCAACGTTCCATCTCAAATATGCTGGAAGATGCTGTTCCTTCAGGATAACAGGCTGCTCATAACAGTGTGTAAGTTTCCCTTCCATGTGCATGTGGGCTTCTCAGCACCATGCAGAAGGTACTCGTTATGAAAGCTAATTCAACAGGATAGATACAAGAGGAACTCGCCCACAGCTGTGAGGCAGCACCATTCACATTTTTGTGTTTTTACTAGCTCTTCCTAGCAGTATGCTCCATTTCATATCTGGATTAGGATCTAACCTGGTGAAATTAGATCCTAATTAAAAATATTAAACATTGACTATAGATCAAATATTGCAATGCCACAGAAGAGATAATACAGAGAATTTCCCAAGATTATGTTAAGTGATTTTCAAATCAAATATGTTTTCAGGCTATATATCTACATTGAGATCAATGAGCTTATTTTATACTGGGGGGGAAAAAAAAAGTCGTTTTCCTTAAATAGCAGTTTGCCGTTGTAGGACATAATAACCTTGAAAACTCAGGTTAGTGGGAGATTTTTTTCATTTGACCCAAACGACATTACGTTCAAGCTCTTACTCAGATACATGTTCATTGAAAACCATTAGGATTTTAACACGTAGATAATAAGGCTCAATCTTGCATCTATTGAAGATGATAAGATGTTTCTATCATCAGGAAAATACAGCTTTTAGTGCATGCATGAATTAACATAGGTATCCTTGGTACATATTTATACATGAACTGTACGACCAAGATGGCATTCCAGCATCTCTAATTGGTTGCAAATGAAAGAACCTGTGACAGCTCCAAAAGAACGTTTATATTCAGACATCCTCACTAGCTCTTGAAAAAGATAGATATATGTAATAAAGCACATGAGCACTGAATTAGATTGTCAGTAATGTGCATTTTAAAAGGACCCTGAATATGCATTGTAACATGGTCAATAAAATACATTTGTAAGAACCTGTCAATAAATTGGAGAAATTCACACATCAGAAAATAAGAAGGGTGTCTGTCTCAAGTATTCAAGGTTAACTATTCAGTTTTAATCTCAAAGTCTATTTTCACCTTGATGTATGAGCATTGCATTGCAGTGCACGAATACTTCAGAGAGGAAATGCTAACTGATGGTTACAACAAAATACTAAAACAATAATGGCTGAAGATACTTCTTTATAAACATCTTTTATGGTACATTGAAATTGATTTCATAGTACTGAGCTATCCTAAAGGGGTACAGTGAGATCTAATTAATATTTGCAGCACATTTTGTCTGGGCGAAAAAAGCTAATAGAATCCTAAATTATTAGTACCCACATGTCTTCTGTACTGTGACTTATGAGGAAATGTTCAGGTCACCATAAAGCATTACATGGAAACCAAGGATATGGGCTGATGTACCATCACATCAATTTGTACCCAAATCTTATTTTTAATAACAGTTTTCTTTCAAATTACTGACAATCAAAAAATGTGTCTGGGACCAGCATTGTATCTCTGGAGTTCTTGACTTTTCGACATGATGATCAAACGTGAGACAGTTTTATTAGACATGAAAAGCAAGCACTCTTCATACAAATAAGCAAACCAAATGAACAAACAAGAAGTTGAAGGGATGTTAAAAGTCACCTGAAGTGTATTTGTCCTGTAGCATATGAAGGAAAGAAAAACCAACTGTAATTGGTTTCCCATGTTAAAAGGCTGCAAAAGGTCGGTGTTGCTTCCTGCTAAGATACTTAGTATATATAGCTATAAAGTTGGTACCAACACATTACTGATAAAGAACATCACTGAAGTCACTTTCACTGGCATGTGGCATAGCACTGGTGCAGGACCCAAAGACAGTGCAGCAAGGGGAAATCAAAATCAAACTTTAGATTTCCTTGTTTTAATGCATTTTAAAAGGGAGACTAAACCAAGATAAGCAAGAAAGCTTCAAAGAAAATAAGTATCATCAGTCAGATGGAAGTTTCATGTAGTTTGGTTTTTTTGGCTGTCCAGCTGTCAGAGATACATCCTGCACATCGAAAGGCAGTCTTCCTTGCTCTCATCAGTGTCCAGAAAGAAGCTGGTTCTGGGAAGCTGCCTGTTTGAAAGACCCTTGTTTGCAACAAGCTGTAGTTATCTTGCAGTGAATTCCATACATCCAGCCCCTACATATTACTACAGAAATCATTGCTTCCTCATAGGAGGAATTCTCTTCCTATAAATTAAGTCAATACTGTAGGCAGCTTTTCCATATTCCAAAAACTCCGAATGAGTGGTCAAACTTATAAAGAGCAACTCCTTCATTGCCATCCTATTACCCTTCTATTTAATTCAATGATACCATTTAAACACCGTGGCCAGCATGAATGTTGCTCCAAGTCACAGTGCTGATCACTGCAGACAAGCTGCAGCTTGTTGATGAATATTTGACATCTTACAGTCAAACACCATCAGTTTTGCAAATTAATGATTAGGCTCCTGAGTGACTTTTGGCAGCAACACCAACTATATTGCCTGCAGCTGCTGTAGGAAGACTGTGAGAAAGAAAAAGGGAAGTATGTGAAACAGCTCCTTCTGAAGGAATTATTTTGATTCAGACTCACTTTGTTTGGTGTCAGCTCCAACAAGCATCAACTGGTGGAGAGGAATGTGCTGCACACCTGGAAGACTCAGCAGTGGCAGCAGGACCAATGCCACCTTTCTAGAGATCTCTGCAGAGCTCCCCTCCCCTCAAACCGTGCAAGAGAAGCACAGGCAAGAGAGACTCCCCCATAGTACTTTCATGGTCCCCTTTGCTACTGCTGGCTAAATAAGTTCACTGAAATGCTCAGAATCACAGCTGCTTCTATTTCACCCTTGGTCTGAGCACTTAGACATGCACAAACGTACTAAATTAGGCTGCAGGAAGATAAAACTCCCTTTTTTAGCTGGTGTAGAGCAGATGATAACTGGCTTGCATAAGAATGCATTCTCAGAGATAATGTTTCTTCTCAGTAGCTGATTGCTAACTGGGCAGTATCAGGAGTTTCCTCATCTAAGACAATCAGTAGATCCTGTTCACAAGGAAGGCAAGCGCAGACTGATTGGAGTATGTGTTTCTGGAGGAGTGTGGGGGCTTTATTTGAATCAGTTTCACTTGGTGTAATGGTGCTTCTAACAATATCCTGGGGGGCCATTATTCTCCATGAATCTGGTATGACTGAGGGTTACAAGTTACTATGTGGGGCTAATACTGCAGGAGGTCAAACCTATCAAGCAACTTGCCAGTCAGAGAAAGACATCTAGGGGCCATCCTGGAAGGTCCCAGGAGTGGTTTAAGAACACAGAAGAGCTGAGCTGCCAGGTCCTGTCTCCCTTGAAAATGCGAGACAGAGCTCAAAATGATGCCTGAACTCTGCCCTGCCCCAGATGGTTTGGATGCACATGGGATCCAAAGTTCAGGCCTAATTACCAAGAATCCTGGTGACAATTAATTGAAGGACTCTGCCAGTTTTGTAATACTATACACTACCACACTATCTATTACCTGTGGAAATGACTGTATTTGCATGATTTTTTCCTGTCCTGCAAATTGAAATTATCCCTGTTTAATAGCTGGAGAGGAAGCAGAACTACAGAAATGTGAAATGATTTGCCTAAGGCTATGTCGTGTTTCTTTTGCAAACGGAAGAATATGAATTCTTATTTTTTGGCTCTCAAGCTAGTTCTGGTCCCCATTCTTATTCTCACACCTTAAGTGATCACTTTTCTGTGTTTTTACAGATTTTCCTCCTGACACAGCAATAAATGGGGCAAGCATTTAAGTAGCTCGCTAATCTTCAGGTTTGAGATGCCAGTGGAATGTACTTGAAATAAAAGCCAAAGTCATTTTTTGAAAACCAAAATTAACAAAAAGAAGGAACTCATTCTTCTGATACAAGTACGTGGCCAGTTGTTAGGCAGCCCTGCTAACACTGTTTCACAAAAGCATTTCATAGTGTATTCATGATGAAGTGCTGCTGAATGGTTCATTTTGGGTAGAGCAAAGCACTTAATTCTCAATTTCAAAGAAATCTTTGATCAGATTGTTCACACAAGTGTTACTGAAGACTTGTCGTAGCTGATGTGTCCGGGAAGTATCAAACAAGGAGGGTATGCATAGATGATCCGGTGGTACTGAAATCATCAGAATCTTCCCATTAATATATTAATAAAGTGACATCATTATGTTTAATTTAGGTAACTAATAAAGAGTTATTTGCCATACACTTTTAAAGAAAGGTTGAAGTAACTTCACTTAATTGAATATACTTGACTTACTGGGGTCCCTAAATACATCTTTAAATAAGGCTTTAAAAAACTTACAGCAAACAGGCTTGTTCCATAGTTGCCAGAAAAGACTATATTAAAATAGCTTTAAAAACTTATCCAACAATCCCCCCAAACTCATAATTTTCTTGCACTTTTTATACTGTGAAACTGTAACATGAAGGTGAATAGACAAGTATTAAAGAAACTGATGTTTGTTTTTTATCATCCCAGTTTACTTCTGCAATAGAAAAGAAGCTGAAATTATCTAGGAGGCTGTCATTTCGGAAATTATCCAGGAGAATAAAGACCAGTTTATGAAGAGAGAAGGGAATTTTTAAAAATGGTCTCTTTGAAGTTCCTCAGATTAGATAGAACAGATTTTTCATTGCTGAGATATGCAATCTACTGTAGATTGGAAGGGAAAAATTAAACTAATTGTGTATCTCATAGGAGCCTAAACTAATTTAAAACTTAATATGAAGCATCACTGCAGGTTTCTCAATGGGCATCTGTGGCCAAAAGAGCAAACAAGTCATTAAAGGGAAAGAAAAGAATAGCAGATACAGTGTGATGGAAAAAAAACTGTCACTGTTTGTATTGACACTGCAGCATAACCTACGTGATCTTGGTGTCTCCCTGCCAAAAAGGATGCCACAGAGCTAATTAGAGCGGTTTCACAAAAAGGGTTGAATCAGAAGTAGATGATCAATCAAGGGAATGGAAAAAACTCTCCCATGGAGGCAAATTAAAACATCAAGAATTGTTTGCTTTAATGACGAGATAAATAAGAGCATGGTACATAAAAATAATATTATGAACTAGCTTGAAGCTTTCTGTCTGTGCTACTTTTATAGACAAGAACAAGGCAACAATCAATTAAATTAAAGGATGGGCATACAAAAGTAATGAGCCTCTACACTGGACACCTAATATAACCTTTGTGTTCACCAGCATGAGGAAAATGATAAAGGCTGACAAATGATAGAGTGTCACTGGATAACAAACATCTAGAGTTGTAACTATGGACAAAGCTCTCTGAAAAAAACACTTCTTGGGATTTACAAAATCTCCATTAGATCGGGAAGAAATCTAAAGCATGTGTCGGGAGAGAGTGGAAGACACAATGTTTCACTTATCTGGCCGGTGCAGAGGTCTTACATATTCTTCTGAAATACCTTGTACTGACTGCTGACAGATAAATTGAATCCTGGGTCTGATTCAGCTGCCAAGTTCTTGGTTTGCTCTGGGGCATGTCAAAATATTAAGTTCTTGACCTTACCTTTTGCAAATGTATTAATTGCCTCAAATGCATTGGCAATCAATCAATTGCAGTGATGCAAAACACTAAAGTAGCATGTGCCTGATGATGAATTTCAGACATGAATTTACAAGGCTGGAACTCTCCTTCAAGTCCGGCTTGCTGTGACCTGCGCTATGTGTCAGGAGAAGAGGAAGAGCTGCAGAGCCTCCTCCCAGGCCACCCGCACAGGCTGTACCTGCTCCGAAACCTCTGGGCTGGATTCTCAGCAGGTCTGACCCAACCTATGTTCCTTCAGCCTCCTGCAGTCATCAGCTCTGATCCAGAGCCTCGGCTCTGTCCTCCTACAGGCCCTACGGTACAGTGGGCATAAGGATTACAGGAGGTTCTCCCAGCAAAGAAGGATTTGTTGTGCAGTGATTATCTTGAAGCCTCAAACTGTCAGGAGAGGCCTGCGTAAAACCTTGTCAAATGGAAGTGTCCTCTGGCTGTTGGTGCTTGAATTTTTGAGGTACCTTTGCTCTTTTTCCACAGAGAGATTGCTTCATACCTGGGACAAGGGCAGGGTGCTGGGACAGTCCATTTTAGTGAGGAGCAAGCTAGCTGATGGTAGAAGGAAGTAGTTTGAAACCATTTGTGTTTCGGATGTCTTGGATTAAAACACATCAGAATAAAAATTGCTCTGCTTACAACACTATTTCAAAACAACGCAGTTATTTCAAAACAAATACACTTCATCCAGGTATAATTATTCCTAATGTGGCATTTAAATGGTGAACAATCATTTGCTTTTGTTCTGGTGCAATGACAGTCTGCAGTTTACCACGTTAGCTTCTCAAGCTGGACCCTGGGCTTTATGCTAGGGTTAATTTTAACCAGCTCACAACTGCAAACCTTTAACAGCTTGGTTTACACTAGGATTTGAAAAGGTGTTAGTAAACAGTGCATGTTAAATTAAAGCTTTCTCTAGCACAGTCTCAGTGGAGTAAGCACAGCCACAAGGTACATAAGGATAACAGCTGTCAAGTGAGCTGAAAGATTTTTCACGGTGGGGTATCCCTATCTCCCAGTTCTCAGCCTGGCAAGATGGATATGATCTGGCTGCCAGCATGTGCCAGTGCCTGAAATTCCTGCGTGCCAGAAAGCTGACTGTTTCCAGCACCCGGTTTCCACACAGCATGTGCACAAGGAGGCCAGATTTCCACAGAGCAAAGTTTGTCTCACAGGTGGGGCCAGATCACTCAGACTTTCAGGGAGTTAAGCAATACCAAGGATTCATTTCCAGCCTGCTACCTTCCTGCTGAAACCTGGTCACCACGCTCCCTCGGGATGGCGGTTTGGCTTTTTTTTAATTGTGGCCTCAATTTTGTATAAGGCGCTCCTAGACATCTGGCCCTTGGGTTAACTTTAACAGATGGTAGATGTTGCACATTCCTTAGTAAATTGTCTGTTAGTGTGAAGCCAGAAGGAATGCCCCAAGAGAAGATTATGTCTTTGCTACATGAATATATGTAAAGCAGCTGGAGTAAAACAGCCTCTTCCCTGAGGAATCTGTCTCAGAAAAGAACTTCCACGTGTAATGACACCTTTAAGAGTCCACCCAAGTGAATGACCATGGGATGCTCCCATTGTACCTTCCAGAACCACCGGGCAGGGTGGCAGCACGTGGGCTGCAGCTGTTGCTCATCCCTGTGGCACGTTTCCCTCCTGGCATGTTCTCACAGGTGGCATTGCAGTCTGCAGTTTTCTTTGGAAGGGTGTGACTAATTGTTTATATCTAATTGCTGTATTCCTCTTGTGTCATCAGTTGCAAAAGCAAGCAGACCCTCCGCACCTTGCCCCTGCTGGTGTATCTGCCATTAGTGTGGGAAGCAACAAGGCAGCACCCATGGGAGCCCAGGGGTAGCAGGGGGAACATGACAGAGTGGGCAGCCCCAGACAGAAGCCATCTTACCAGGTGCTCTACCGGGGCACCCTCGCAGCAGTGCCAGGTGGAAGTCAATCAGAAGACCATTTCTGTCCATCCTGGCTGCCTGGTGAGTTGCAGCCTGCTCTCCCCCGGGTTATGGCATCAGAAGACAAAGAATTCAAAAACAGCATTAAACAGATTTTTCTCTGAGTAAATCCCAGTCTTAGGAGCCTGAAGCATAATGGAGCGGCAAGGCAATTATTTTTTCCTCCAACTGCTAATCTTCCTTAGCTTCTGACCTGTCTTTTTGCTGATTCTCAGAAAGGGTGATTTGTAGGTGTTTATTGGTGAAATTTGAAGTGATTTAAAATGAATGCTTAAACATAGTATGACTTTCAGAACTAAGTTATTCATACATTACTAATTTTCTAAGCAGTTAATACTTTTAAGGACTCTTATAATTTATTAGCACACTTCATATCTTATAGTTTATGCAGAAATGCCAATTAACCCACACAATGTGCAGTCAAGATAGATGAGGATTAAGTCCCTACAGCCATGGGAACAGCAGAGATGCAATGACCTGAAAATTGTATCCTTAGCTTCTTTGCCTGCATCTAACATAAATTCAGCAGTACAGTGCCTTTTCTCTTTTTATTAATCCCTTATCTCCAGTCCTGGATCTCTGTTGCTCAAGGAATTAGGAGAGATAGCTTATGCTTTCTTGATTCCTTCAGATCTGACTTCAGACTTGCAAGGGCTGCCTGACCAGGCTTGATAAGCTGAGGGGCATGGGGGATGGGATATGACCATCCTGCATATGTGCAATAAATTTCCAGTTATGCAGAAAATGCCAAGGCACGTAGCCAACCAGCTTTCCAGCTCATATTTCTTGTGCATTTGTTTTCACTGCACATTTCTGAATATACATTATGTCTCCTCTTCTTTACTCAGTGTCACGCCTTCCACACTTTTTTTTTGTCTTTGCTGCCTGCTGGCCCACACGTACAAGGTGCGGTGTAGGACTATGGAGGACACCCTTTTGTGTGTGGAACAGAAGCTGAGAAGGAAGGACTTGTGGCCTTGTCTGCAGTAACAGAGGCATGGTTCAGGATAGGATGACTGAAATATTTTAACAGGGAACAGAGGTGATTGCTTGAATGCTGTCCCCCTCATTTCCAGAGGCACATCGTGGAGGTAGAGTCTACTATTCTGACTCCAGTTGCTGTTAATTGGCATAAATTTTCACGCATGTTTTGGTTCTGGCTTGCATTTCAGAGCTACACAGCTGTCACTGGAGCCAGGCAAATGAGCAGAGCTGCAGATGCATGTGGTTAGCTGACTAGGAGGATATTTGAAACTTCTCAAGGTCTGATGTGGCTACCAGCACCACCACACAACTCAAGACTATCAGAGAGAAAAGGATGTCTAACAAAAGCTTTGAGAGACTTCACAGCCAGTGTTAGATGGCTGTAGAGAATACTGTGAGTAATGCAGGATTCAGGTTGGTAAAGAAGTTCATTACAATATTATTTTTTCTCTGTGAAATTACTTCAGGTTTAGTCTCAAAATAAAGAGGAATGCAGGTGTTTGTGTATCCTTGAAAACAAAAAATGCAGTATGGTATTTCTGACCTCTTTAAAGTGTAAAAATTAAGGGAGGCAGCAGGCTTTACTAAGGCAACAGGAAAACTTCAAAAGCACTAGGATGCTAATGCTGCTGCTCAGAGTTGCAGGAAGACTAAGCTATGTTTTGGCTTAGAAATCTTGTCCCACCAGCTGAGATATTGATAATGTTATGCTCCTTTGTGCACCTCTTTGAATGCAGCTCATTTGTTAAGCTGGGGGTGGTGGTGGTGGTGTCTCAAAATTGGTAAAACATTCACTTAACAAGTTCTGACATCAAGGAGAGCTAGAAACCTGCAGCTAAATGAAATGATGGAGAAGGCAAGACTCAGTGTGCTGGGAAATAAGGCCATGAGTCACGGTGACAAAAGGATCCCTAGGAGTCACCAGATGACAATGCTATCGCAGGTCTACGGAAGGAAATACATCTAGTGATTTAATGGGCAAAATTGATAGGATTAGAGAGAAGCAGCTGATTGGAGTCATCTGTTTAAGATGGAATGACATTAAAAGTAGACGGTCATAGAATTTAAGGATTAGGAATATTAATCTTAGAAAAAAAAGCAGACTCAGAAGTCAAAGCTGCTAGACAGTCATCTTTGGCACATTATCAGTTACTGCAGCAGGGGAAGAATAGTGGCATGTGATTGGCATAGGTATGTAGTTTGAGCCATGTACAGAGATGTGTTTGTTTTACTTGTAAAACCACCAACGTATCTTCAAATTATACATACATTCATTTTTTTAAAAAGGCTTTAATAGCTAGACTGGGAAGGCAAAGGTTGTTAAAGAATCGTTTTCTTAACATCCATCCTGATATGTGTCATCAGAAAAAAAATAAGAAGAGAAGAAACCAGAATTTTCTATTAAAATATGCTGGAAAATGCCATGGTACTCACCTTAAATACGTTATCATTTATCAAATGACAGTGGAACAATTAACTGCTAATCTAAGGTGGATCTTGTTTCTGATTACAGTAATTCCATACAGCTAACATAGATGTACTGTCAGCTGGGTCTATGTAGTCTTGGCATAAAGAGAGAGATGGAGGTGGGAGCAGATTATTTTTGGTCTCTCCAGCAACCTTTGATTCTCAGTTTCTATTAACATAAGAGTTCCCCTGTTATGATGTTGTGACTCCAACCCAATGCTATGGCATGACCAGCCCAAGAAGGGGCAACTGGCAGTTGCTCTATTAGCAAATCTCACTCTTGAGTGACAGTTAAGTAAGATATTTTTCTGTTGTTTTGAGGTACTAGATTAGGAAATAGCACATGAAGTGGCCCTTAAGGTAAGTGGTATGCTGTGGACAAGACACTGATCTCTACTCCTGCCAGGCAGGCCATAAACCATCCTTAAATCATCCATTGCCAGGTGTAGTTCCCTTCATAGCTGCTTCACCTGATCCCTGAGTCAGTCAGAGGTGCCATCACAGCTCAGGCTTCTGCTAGTGCTGCTTACTGCTCCTCTGAAGTCAGCAGCAACAGAGTTCTGCTGCTGGTAGCCTTTCTGATGGTCCTTTCAGTCACTCTTTTTCTCTGTTACCTGAGCCTTTTACAGAATAAACAGCAAGTGCTGAGGTAGGTGAAGAATGAAAGATGATATTTTTGAAAAACACAAATCCATTTCTCTCCTTGGCAATATGCACTCCTTATGGCTGGTACCTTTTTCCATGCTAAAATTGAAAATCTGGCAGTGTTATTCCAGATCCAATTGGTATTGGTGAAATCCTTGCTCATGCTTGTATTTGCCTCACTCCATGCTGTGTTTTACGAGATGACTAAACGTGCTGAGAATGTTGTGGTAAACATGCTGACTATCTTCGATATTTGTGGGTGAGTGAATTTTAAAGCATGTTTTAGTACTCTTCTAATGCCTATTTGAAACGGCCCTGCCTATGTACGCTTTGCTGGTTTCTCTCAGTTCCTGGGCTGATTTTGCAATCAAATCAGCATGAAACCAAACAGAACATCGTAATTCTGTGAGGGTGCTAATACACAAACACATTGACCATCTAAAATAATACTGCAGTAAAAATATACATATTTTTCAGAGCTTAAATTTAGTGAACATTGCATTTGAATAATAAGTGAGTGGAAAAATGACCACATCCACAGAACAGGACAGAAGAGAGGCAGTCAAGTGAGAAAGGAAAAATGGCTTAGAAAGCAGTAAGAAGTCTGCAAAAGGAAGGCATTAAAAAATTGTTGATGCAGAAAGTCAAAGACATAAACAGCAATTAGGAATCTAAATACCTAATTAATATTATCTTGTTACAAAAGAACACCTGCAAAGCATTGACTACTGGGTCTTTTTACAGTTATTGATTGGTAGAAGAAAGAAAAAAAAAAAGGGGGGAGAAAATTGCTACTGCCAACTGTGGTTAAAAGGAATTGACAAATTGACACTAAGTGCTCCCTCACATGGTGACTATACACAGTTATTAACTCAGCCCATCCTTGCAGATGCTTGTACTTTGTTTAGTGCTCAGTGTTACGATTCTTAATTCCTCCTCGGTTTGTTCTATATTGAGTAATAGATTCAGTAAAACACAATAGACTAAATTTACCAAAGGGAAAGCAGTAAAGTATTATCCAAACTTTAATTTTAAAAGTCATTAAAACTTAAGTGTATAGATGCTGACCACTTCTAATGCTGACAAATATTAGTATTTATGAAGTGGGTTTTTTCTACTTTTTATAATATTACAGAGCCCCAGTCAATATACTGTAGAGTGCAAAACCTTACAAGATGTGTGTTGAAGATTTAAGCCCAAGACTTTGTTTGGACTCTCTGCTTTCAGCCTAACTTACAAAATATTATTGTAGTGAACTAAATACATGCACCATGCTATTATGGCACAAGGAAAATCTTGCATATGTGTTTACAACTTGCTTTCAAACAGGTCATCTCTCACAGGTAGCAAGCAATGGAAATAAATCCAAGTGAGTATCAGCAGTAGGAGCTACCGTGTGGGTCTGTCTTGGGTACCTTAAGCTCAGCCCAGAAATCCTTTCCTTTGTACAGAGGAAGGTTACATTAACCCTGGTTTGTACCACTTATTTGGTAGAAAAGGCATTTCTTGACTGTCGGATTTGTGTGCAAAGATCTCTTTTAATTTGTTTCTGGCGGTTCAAACTAGATGATCTTCAAGGTCCCTTCCAACTCAAACCATTCTATGATATTGCAAAAAGCAGAGGGTTATAGCTGTTGTATTGTGACTTTATCAGCTGACTGACTTCAAACGGGATCTAAATACCCATGTAGCAGAAGGCACAACATATGACCCAAAATAACATGCCAGGGAGTGTTTATTTTGCTGTACAATGGAAATTCAAGCTAGAAACTACACAACACTTTCATAAAAATGGTAGAACCATCCCTGCCCTGTCCCTGTCCTCCCCTCAAAGCAGTGCTCTATAGGACTTGAAAAATATAACACGGGGGAGTTAATGTGCTTTAAAGAAATGGCATTTATTTAAAGACAGGCAAATTGCAGGGTCGGGGTGTATTTTTGGAATGCAGTGCAGCTCTGTGTGTCTGGCTCTGCCTAACCACAGCCCATGTGAAGAGGTTTTGTGTGTTTGAAATTGTGCAGCTACAGCACGCTGCCTGCCTTCCCCTATCTTTTCCTGAAAAAGCTTGTTAAGGTGCCACTTTGGTGCAGGAAAATTTTGCTCCATAATTGAGGCAGTGGGGTATAACCCATCCCAGCTCCGTTCCCCATTCCTAAGGACTGCAGCTTTTCTTCTGCTCTGAACCACAGCCGTGAGATTTCACAAGCAGAGGAAACTGAGCTCCAAAGAAGACGACTGAAGAACCTGAACTTGTTGTGGCGAGACTGGAGAGCACTGGCCTCATCCAAGTGATTTGGGTTCAGCTGGAATCATGTCAGAGCATTTCTCTCCATCCCCCGTCTGCCCCTGAGGGCAGAACAAAAATATGTTGTACTTGGTGATCAAATCCACTGGAAGGTGCAACAGGATAAAGAAAGATAATCTTCTCCTTAGTTTAAACTGTGTCACTTTAACTCCCTTTCCTACTCCCCCTGCCAACACTTTGGGCCCCAGCCAGCTGGATCTTCATCCTCTGTTGATATCCTAAATTCGTAGTTAGAAATGAGTGCATTGTGGTTTGCATTATTTCATTTGTTTGTTTCTGTGATGAGTTCTTATTTCTAGAAGCAGCATTTTCTTCCTGAGGTTTAATTACTTAGGGTTTTAGTAAATGAAAACCTCTTTTATTGATAAACAATAGCAAATAATGGCAGTGATAAGCATGTTGGTTAAAAGATTATGTTTAATTTTAAGTAATACCATTTCTTTTTTCCCATGGAGTATCATTTTCAAGAAAAAGCCATTGTTTTGACTGAAACTTCAGGGGGGAAAAAAATGTATTTAAAAAAAAAAAAAGCCTGGCAATGTTAATTGATATTATTCAGCTACCCTCAGCTTCTTGGTTCAGAGTTCTCCTATTTAATTTAGCTGTCTTGATACAGACCTCACCCACCAGGGAAGCTCCTGAGTTTTTGCAGCTGTATTTATTCTGGTCTTTTATGAAGTGGGTTAGCTAACAAAAAGTAGTTTCTGAGATACAATTTATGTTTGTAATGTTGCCAAATTACAGCCTGGCCCACTTTATTGTGCAGAAGGAAAGGCCTCCTCAGCACTGCCCAAGCAGAGTGTAAGGAGGCAGCACTAGCACAAAAAGTGTTTTGCAGCAGTGCTGATCAGCATGTAGTTTGATACCTGAATTTGGTTACTCTGGAATTGATGAAGACCACCAGCCTCAACAGTATCTACTGTTAACCGGGAAGTAGTACAACTGGTCTGTGCCTGCTGAAAGGAAGCCTCCCACCAAAATTCCGTTTCCAGAAAATTATTCACTGACTGACTTGATTTGTTCAGGTCAGTTTTATCGAATTTTTTTTGATGGTACCTCTAATCAGTTACAATAGCTTTCTCCTTTGTTTTGTCTCTGATTTGTATGAAGTTCAAATGTACACTAATTAAAGCAAATATCAGCAACCTGATGACAGTCAGACAGAAAATAAGAAGCTTGGCCACGTGCCTCTTCTATCAGTCTTACAGTTTTCCTATGAAGTCAGAGACAAAACTGTCACTGATTTCAGAGATGAACTGTACACAAATGATATAAAACCACTACTACAGAGTGCTTTTTTTCTTATCTCAACACTATATGCTTTTAGGAACTCTGGCTTCTAGGTCAAAAGAGACAAAGGCCTTACAGGTTTGGAATCTTTTCTAAAAAAAGAAATTATTTCAACTCTACATATATACATAGAATACAATTAGTTATGCTAAAAATATTTTTCTAATAACCACCTTTAATTCTGTTTGGTAGAATACTTACACAGTTAGATCATGGTACGCAGATTAAAAGCTTAGAGCTCTATGTCTTTGCAAGTACTTCTTGTGGGGCTCACTAAGCTGACTTACAAATTTTGCAGTCTTCCGTGCCGTTCCTTGAGGATGTCTGTCTGTGAGGCACCCGCTTTACCATCGGCCTCGCTTTACAGAGCAGGAGCAGCATTGATCACACCAGGGTTCTCCCCTACACAAGACAGAAGTAAGCACTCAAGGCAAAATTGCCAGCATCTCTTTCTCTTGGTGTGAGCTGCAATGGGGAAAATCCCACAAAATAATCACCAAGCAATGGAGCCAATTCAACCTTTTCAAAACTAAGTATTGCTTCAGAAAATATAGTCTTTCTTAAAAATAAGAAAACTTCTGGTAGCAAAGGTCCAGGAAGAATCATTCCTGTTGGTTGATGTTCTCTGGACCTTTTTTTATAAACTGGTGTTTCAAGCATGTAAAAAGCCAGCATTGCAAATATGTTTTTGATAAATTCTTAGTGAAGTTGCCATAAAACAATTTTAGTGGTTTGTTTGAAGCCCTGTGAAATGTAAAATCCTTGAAAAAAAAAAACTTCCCTAAGTTTGCCTTGTCCTTCTGATAAATATCCCCCAAACAGCATTATGGTATTTTTCCTAGAGCCTTTGGAGATACATGATTAGTGTTGAGATGTCATGCAGCATCAGTATGAGTACACCAGCTCATTTGATGTCAATTTTTATAGTCTAGTAGCAAGCTAGCAATCCAGCTCTTCTGGCTGAGGACCTTCTGTACTCATTTGGTTCCTCAGTATTCAGTTTATACATCAAACAGGAGGTAGTAGCTGTTCTGTGGATTTTTCAGGCATGTCCAACACTAATTATACTGATTAAACTAAATCCTGTGCAAATTCTCTCACTTGCTGCAAACAAAAGAACAGTGAGGTCAGCTCTGATGCTCTGCAAATCACACCTGTCATGTTCAGTGGGTACAGGAGGGATGGTTGAGGTTATTCCCTTTTTCACTAGCACAGCTCACTTGGATTCCTCTACATCTTTACTTCCGGATGAGGAGGCTTACTGGTCTACTGCATAAACCAACATACTCATTCTTACTTTGTATTTATACTACATTATTTGTGCAGCCTTCCTGTTTCTGTATAAGGCAAGACTGATGTGTGGGTGAACAAACCCCCTCATCTCCTCTTCTGGGTGCTTGGACTGACATTTATACATCTTTACACCTTTTAATCAACAAGAGAGTTGCTAAACAAGCCACTACTTATCCCAAAAGGCACTGTGGATCAGAATAAATTGAAGGAACAGTAAATCCCTGAATAGATTTTGCTGCTGTGTCGATGTTACTGTGCCTGGACACAAAGCAGCTATTAGTCTGGGCTGACCAGCAGACTTGGCAGGGCGTGTGGCAGCTTTGGGTGTCAAGAGGGAGACAAAGGCTCTGGAGAATATAAATGGGCTGCAGCCGCTAACTTGAATAAAAGTGTAGCCCACTAGGAAAGGTAAAATTATGACACTGGCCAAAGATTAAATATAACATTTAAATCAAGGTATTTAACTGTTTCATACAGTACCTATATACATGATCTGGCAGATCTGCTTTTTGTTTTCATGGGAGGAATAAGAGCAATCTCTTTTTCATAATTGGGGTGAAGAAAATCCTCTTATTTTTCAGTTGATTAGTTAGTTATCCAGGATGAACTTGAAAAAGAGAGAACACACACTGGGGCAGAAACAAAGCTGGGAAAGCTTGAAGTGTTGTTCTCTGGTTTTGCCTCTCCGCAACTCCAGAGAAAACAGAGAAATAGAGTATTATATTTCCAATTCAGAAAATGTTTAAAGCCATACCTAACTAATTTACTGTGCCTGTAATAGCTGTGCTCTGTAATAGAGGGAGGAGACAAGATGGTGTGGTGTGTCAGCTTCCTTTTGCAGCGTTATGACTGTATTTACAGGATGGAATAAGTTGTTATGTTCACTACCGAGCATAAGCAGTGCTAGAGTTACCCCAGCAGGGAGCGTGGCCCATGGAGTTATCAGTTCAGTTTTCTGGTACCTTTTCCACACAACTGATTTAAGTGCAATAGTATGTGACCTATAATCTCGAGAGTCTTGACACTGTCAGTATAGCTAAGGGAATCTTTAATGACTATCTAGAGCTTTAAAGATATACTTGTATCATACAACTATGATGTGTCTGATTGTACCCAATCCTTTGATTTATATTTTATTTCCAATTCACTTAAAAAGTGAAATAACCTGACTCTTGCAATGGCATTACAAAATAAAAAATGGATGCTTTGGTTTGAAATTGTCAGAATAATACATTTGATGATTTAGGGAAATGAAAATGCTAATATGATAAATTCAGCAATGGTTTCAGTCAACCCAAACATATGTTTGTGGTGGTGGTGGTGGGGAATTCTGCCTAGCTCTCCCTGCACAGCTGTGAAGTAAGTACAGTGAAATTTATAAGGAGGATGTTTAAAACTATATAATAAGAAAATAAAAATCTATTGCCAGCAAGTTACCTGTCCTATAGCTCCTAGGCAAATAATAATTTACATCTATGTGGGGTCTTTAAACCAAATACCAAATAGCATTGGCTTCACTCATGTGTGAACACAAGGTGTTACTAGATGAATAACAGATGACATTAAAGGGTGGGTTGAAGGAGGATGGAGCCAGCCTCTTTTCAGTAGTTCCCAGTGACAGGACGAGAAGCAATGGGCACAAGTTGGAACATAGGAAGTTCCATTGAAACATAAGAAAAAACTTCTTTATGGTTAGAGTGACGGCGCACTGCAACAGGCTGCCCAGGGAGGTTGTGGAGTCCCCTTCTCTGGAGATTTTCAAGACCCACCTGGATGCAGTCCTGAATAATGTGCTCTAGGCATTTCTGCATCAGCAGAGGAGTTGGACTAGATGATCTCTAGAGGTCCCTTCCAACTCTGAAAATTCTGTGATTGTGGCAGTGACATTAAAAGACCTTTGAAGAAAAAGCTGAAATGTCCAGGTGAATGGTCTTCTGGGCAGAATATAATTACCTTGGAAGCTGTCTGAAGATGATTGGCAAATAACTGAGTTTAGTTCTGGCAGTAATTTCTGGAGTTCTCAGGACTGTGGTTTGATAAGACAGTAAAATAACTCCCAACCTGCCAGGACTGGAGCACAGCTTGCAGCCATGAGATGGGAGATACTGATCTCGCAGAAGCTCACACTGGCAATGCAAATTCCCTGTAAACAGTGTGACGGGTCAGCATTGTAGTAGCTGACTCTTTATGCCAGATTAGTGCACTCATTGCGTGGAGGGTCAGGTATTGTCTGGCCCCTCACAGCTGACATAAAGCTGGCAGAGACTCCAGATTGCATGTTCACTGTTGAGTCAGGCACAACAATGTTGTTGGTCAGTGCCCAGATTTTACTGAGTGTGGAAACAAGGCCTGGCTACTGAAAGTCTGCAGTCACGGAATCACAGACACATCTCCGGATGCTGGGGAGACAAGATCCATACAGTTCCACACTGACCAATACCCTGAACAGTAAATTTTGAACAATGGAGATAAATGAAGCATGGAGACATACAGTGACTCAGGCGATCTCTGCTTCGTCCTTTCCTTCTGACTGGTCCTCATAGAGCAGTTCTGCTTCAGGCCTTGACTTTAATTGGAGCCCAGCACAAAGCATAAATCCTCCTGAGACTTGTAAACCTCTCTTTCAGCTGGAGCTACTTGTCCACACATCTTTTCATGACAGCCAAACTAATTACCATTGCATGTCTTCCCAAGTGACAAAACTTGCTTGTCTGCCAAGATAAAAATTTGGAAGGCTGTGAAGTGATATAACCTGGGGACACCTACTGTATTGATGTATTTTAAGCACTATTACACAGAGGTCTGCTAATGATTTGAATTCAGGGTGCATCGTTTGGTAGTTGGGTGAAGCCAGACTGGTCTCTTCAGACTAATACAACCCCGTGCAGTAGTCAGGACTGATTTGACTGACCCAGCACAGCTTTTGTAATGAAGACTGCTGCTTGGTTAGTGTGATTTTGCTTCTTAGGTGAAATTATTGGAGAAGCTGGCAAAACTAGCAGCAGGAGAAACTGGAAGTCCTCACAGCTGCTGGGACCAGCAGGTAGAAAACATGTTAGAAGAATGACAGCTCGGGGCCGTGCCTCGCACTGCTGCTTTCCCCATGTCCTTGGTCCTTCACCCTCCCCAGGAGGGCACAGAGCAGTCGCACACCACCTGGGCAGTTCTTGGCCCTTCTGCTAGGCACATCATTAGTGGCCTAATGATACTGACCTACGGAAATGGGACTAGCACTGCTGCTTTTACACAGGTTAGCCATAGCCATCTTTTCTGCTCAGAAACCACACAGTTCAGATTTGGATAATAAAAAGTCTCAGTGGATCATGTTATTGGCACCTGTATTATCTGGTCCATTAAACAGACTGGCCCAGAGTCTGATTGCAGTTCCATGTATGTAAGCCTGGCACTACTCCAGAATTACAGAAGGCTAAATGAGGTAAAACTTTTGGCCGATTACTTTCAATTCTTTAGCAGTCCTTTAAAATCATGAGGATTTGCTGCAGCTTTTCCTGTTTTGGTGGAGGAATTCCTCCAGGTGGCCAACGGTATGGTACAGACATGTTGGTGCTAACAAATACACATTGCCAAACTTACTGAAAGTGGTTTAGAGATGCGATACACACTTCTGTTGACTGAAGATGGATAAATAAACCATGACAGGTAAATAAATATAGTGGGCTCACTATTATAAAAATAGTTTACTCCCTGTAAACTAGTAAAGCTACTTTTGATACATCCCCCCCAGTAGGAAAGATCGCTGTCAATATCCTTCAAGGAAGCCGCTAAGGTTTTGTTATGAGCTTCTAACTCAAGTTGTATTTGCAGCATCAGTGTTGCTTGAAAACTATAAATGGCATTTCTGTGCTGAACAATTGAGTTTAAACAGCATGTTCCTTTTCTATGCAATTTTTGCAGTACCTGATCAACCGATATCTTATGTGTCCTATTACTTAGAACAACTCTCTTATCTTAATGTCTAAATACTGCTCATTTCTATTTTTAATCTTTGCTTTGTGTGTGTGTGTTTATATCTATGTCGAAGCCTAAGACNTGGCCTTGCCGGGCTGTTACGTTTTCCCTCCCCCCTCGGTCGTTCACGTAGCGGGCCCGATGCAGGAAGGTGGAAGGGTTCGGGAGGCAGCCGGCGCTCCTCTGCCGCTGCCCGCAGCGCGGCGCGGGCGCTAGGAGGCGAGGTCTCCCCGGGAATAGGCGCAGCCCTCCCTCCACCTGCGGCGGCCGCGGCGCCCCGGCCCGGCGCTNAGCTTAAACCACTGCCTATTTTAAGCAGTTTAATACTGATAGAAAACAAATTTAATTTTTCCAGAAAACTTCCTGAATTTTCATGTATTAAAACATACCTACATTGGAAAGTGTCACATGGTTTCTTCTGATCTGTGAAGAGGAAGTAAGTACTAGCAATCTCCTAATGCAATGTGAAGAGGATACTGGAAGTTCATGGCCATGAGGAGAAGTGAGGCTGGTGGGCAAAGGAAGTCTTCTGGTGCGTGAAATTGCATTTAACACACTTGTTCTAATTCTGAAGGAGGAACTTCATTAGACTGAGAGCAATAATTTTATTCCTAAAGCTAAGGAACCTTTTCTTTTGTGCCTGAAATCTAACCTGGCTTCTTGATGCTAGACAAACAAGACATACAGGACAAGTCCTTCATTGTAGAGTGGCTACTCTGCTGTTTTCTCAAGGTCTTGAACTAGTGATGTGCAGTCTGTCAGTTTTATCTCTTTCTTTTTGGAGTAGAAACAGAATTTCAGTAACTTTTGGGGAATTTGTGTATATATTTTTGTTTAGTTATTACTAACTCTTGTATATTACAAAGAGTTCCCAGGCTGGGCTTCTGGGCTTTTGAGGAAACAGACTCACTTTCAGACCTTTGTGGGTTTTTTTTGGCCAAGTTCTAGCACTATCTTGGAACAAGTTGTTCAGGGTATGAGACTACATATGAAACCACAGTTTTTAAAGTTCTGTTGGGCTCCCTTTTGTGATATAACAGTTTTAGAGGGCAGAAAACCAAATCCTGGTAATATCTCCCTTCAAAGCACAAGATTCAGACATCATCATTCCATAGTTCTGTCTTGGCTACGTCTACATAATTGCTGCTACAATTTGAATTCAATTAAAAGCTTTTAATTGGTCATCCTCCCAAACGTTTCAGAAATGTCATTCATTTTCAGATATGTTTAGAGATCTGTTGTCCTAACATAATTTTAGTCTGACACAAAAGTCAGTTATGCTAATTGTTCAGCAGGAATTAACCTCTTATGCATCATCAGATTATTACTGTTGCTAGGTTCACTTTGCAAAGATCTGTTCCTTTCCTGTGTCTATACAGAAGCAATGCTGAGCACCAGTGCCTGGGAGCTTCGTACTGGCTGGGAAAGAACTACTTCATTGTATTAGAAACAGACATAGATATTGAACATACTTCAAAACGGATTGGAATATTGAAATATGCTTCAAAAAGACAGGTCATCTTCAGGTGCAGAATAATGATATCAGTTTTCTGATTAAAATTAACTTTGCCTTAAACACAATTATCATTAACAAAGCAAATGGTTATCTGTGTATTGTCAGCTATTAAAATGATATCTAAAGAGCTTTTCATCAATAGATTTCAAAGTTTATGCTTCTGAGGTCATTCTGAGGACACACACTCATATCTCCATTTAAGACTGGCTTATGCAAGTCCATTCAGAAAATGGAGTGATCTGGATGATTCGGGTATTGTAACTGAAAAGATGTACATGTGCAGGAGCCAGCTCAGGTGTTTGTGAGACAGTGCTTGAAGATGAGCTCCCAGGAAAATTCTAGAGGGGTTCTAGGTCAGCTGGGAAAGGGGTGAAATCCAGCCATGAGAACAAGGCGGAGAGGTTGGAAGGAAGAAGGGAGATAGTAGCTAGTTACATTTTGGGCACTGGCTAAAAGAGGTCTTGCTGATTTGAGCAAAGAAATGTTTTCTTACGCTCAGAAAATCATTATTTGTAAGTGAAGAAGGCTGCATTAGAGGCCTGCAACTCCCGTGGTCAGTTTTCCCTCTAAACTGAAGTCACAGCAAAGCCCTGGGGTTTGGCAGAGAGCTCATGTCAGAGACTCATAGTAGGATCCTGAGACGATTATGCACACTGCTGGAACCAGTGGGGAGCTGAAGGCTCAGGTGGGCACAGGCACGGAGCACGGTGCTAACCGCAGTGAAAGAAGAGATGGGGGCAAGCAGATCTGGCAGTGCTGCTAGAGCACACACTTTTTTTCAGATGTTTTGAAGGACTAGGTGTCCATGGAGCAGCCTCCACCCAGCAGCTCTTTTCTGTCTTACGTGCCACCCCCTCCCCCCCCAGCAAGAAGCAACCACAAGAACTGAATCAGAATATTTACAGACACTGAGGATGTTGGCTTAGCAATAAAACAGAAACATTCAGTGGCAGGTTCACCCACATGGCTGCTCGGCCATCCTGCCAAAGCATTCCCTGAAAATTGCCCAAGATATCCTTAATGGAAATTCTTTCTATATACATAAATGGTGTGTTTTGTTTAAATCGGTGTTGTGTTTTTCACAGCACCAGGGTCGTGTGGTTAGCTTAGAATTTTATTCAGCACAGAAATGTCAGCACCCACATGAGGAGCCGTGCAATTAATTTTTCAGGAAGGGCAAGTAGAGTCAGTGGGGGGGAAAGAGCAAGCTAGCAGAAAATCTAAAGGCAGGATGATAAAACTCCAGAGCATGCCATGTGCAAAAGTCAGTGTCTCTTAGCGTTCAGTAGCCAGCTGGAGAGTGTGATGACACAGGGGAGAAAACAAGCCATCTGAAGTGAGGCAGGCAGACAAAACAGTAATGTTACAGGAGTGGTATACCTACTACTTGAAGTAATTTTGTGTATATGAGTATAGTCCAGCAGCTACAGCTACACCTATGCCAGCTGCTAGTCACCTCTTCTGTATAAAGTCTAGTTCAGACAATTACAGTTTTCCCCTTGTAGCTTGTTTTTAACGGGACTGGGCAGCGAGATAAGGAACCGAAAGTAAAAACCTACGTTTTTTTAGCTGCGAGTGCAGCCACAGTCCTAACCTCAGTTTTGTTGCTGACGAGTGGTGTGCTCTCACTTTTCCGTGCCTCATTTACGGCCGTTTGCTGTACGTGCATATAGGGTTAAGTCACTCAATGTTTCAGAGGGTCCTTTCACCCAGGGCCGTCCCGCTCCCATTTAGACTCCTCGGCCGGAGAGGGCAGGGAGCAGCGCTCCTGGCAGGGGCTACTCGCGGGGGCAGCAGCCTGAGGCAGCCGGTACCGGTCCGTGCGGCTGTGCAGAGCTCGGGGGCGGGGGGGAACGGGGACCTTTCGTTGCGGCTATCTGCCTATTTAAATCAGGCGACAGCCTTTCCAGGCTCGCCGGGAGCCCGGCAATACAGCACGGCGGGTCGGCCCGGCAGGAGGGAGGGCCGCGGCCAGGCGGTGTGACAAGGCGCGGAGCCTGCAGGCCGGTTGGACGCCGAGCCGGCCCTGAAGCGGAGGCTGCGTCCCAGCCGGGTGCAGCGCGCTGCTGCCGGCAACCTCGGCCGCGGTGAGTGTCCCAAGGACGGGGTCCCCGCTCGCTCTGGGCCGCGTAATTTCTGGTTCAGGGTTTGGTGGGGTGTTTTGGAAGGGGAAGGGAGGCGGGGGAAGGCTGCCTCTGCCCGGCCCCGGGGCCACCTCGGGAGCGC
>VYXH01005896.1:0-17565 GCA_013397275.1 Burhinus bistriatus | reverse complement strand
CCGCCCGCGGGCCGCTACCCACGGACTGCGGCGGGGTCCTGTCCGCCCCTTTCCCCCCCCCTCAGGGAAGGGCCGCAAGAAGCGCTGTAGGGACAGGCCGGGGCGGGAAGCTGTCCCGGCAGCAGAGTTTTCCCGTGCCCCCGCCGCAGGGTCGCTCCGTCCCTCTGCGCGGCCGCGGGGCAGGACTCGGCCTCGCTCCCGCCGGAGGCGCGAGGCGCTGCCCGGCTGAGGCGGCGGCGGCGCGAGGCTGAGGGCACCCGCCAGGCAGGAGCGGGACGTTGGATGGTGAGCGCCAGCCTGAGGGTAAGGCGCTGCTGCGCGGCTGAGCAGAGTCTTGCTGGGCCAGTTTGTGTGGCAGCGGTGTGAACGGCCCGTGCCATATATCGGGAGTACTCCCAAGTACTGTTAGGATCTAGGATCTCGGTGAAGAAATGCTCCAGGCGCTGTTCGTCACTCAGGCAAACTCACCATTTCTTTGAGAGTCCTGAATTAAAAACACACATTTCACAAACATAGAAATACGTGTATATGTATATTTAAACGCAGGACGTCAAACTAGTGGTTGGTCAGCAATGATTATTTATTTTCTGTGAGTGTTTCCTTACAGGTATTTAACAGAGGCCGCCTGTCATGGGCAGGTAGCTGAAGCAAAGTGGGTTGCTCACTTGCGCACGCTTCTGTGCTGCCTGACAAAGGTGGTGTTCCCTCCATCTGCAGAGAACAAAAAAAGCGATTCCCTATGCCAACACCTGTGTGTTTTCAGGACGATCTTCCTAGGCCATGCTATTGGGGTAGTCAAGGAAGATAAAGGAAGACCAGTAGTTACCACGTGCCAGAGAAAGGCTGTAATGATGCTTTAAAAATGATTAAATAACGGATCTGCCAGGTAGCACTCAACGACTCCTAATCATTCCCTTGCCCTAGGATGTTGGTTTGTGAAGAACTTGGCTGTTTTCATGACTCAGTTGAGAGGACCGTATATGTTTTGGAAAAACAAGTTGTCCTGGGCTCTTGTTAACTTCTGTGTTGCTTTACAGATTTACTGAAAACAACAGCAAAACTTGAGGTCTCCCTGAAAATCTGAGGTTATCGAAAATTGATTTAAACACTTATCCTGAGTTAAATACTGCAATATACTTACAATTTAAGTGCCAAGTATTATTTAGATAATGTCAAATGATTAGTGTGGTGTTTTTTCCTTTGCAGTCTGTACAATGTGTACTTTCAAGCACTGAAAGTGGGTGCATGATGTTGCATCTCTTGCCATCTGAACTGCAAAATGTATCACAGCAGGGTTGTTTTCAGATGCAGGAACAATTAGTCAGGGAGACAATTTCAGCCTAAACTTAGAATCACATTGTTTCCACTAGTTCTGATGTGGCTGTTGTTAGCGTTATAGAAGCTACTCTGATTATTTAGTAGTCTGTATCCACTCTCTCTGGTTATTTTTCTTCATTCAATTCAAGTAATTTTTAATTTTGCAGTACATTATATTTTTAAGTGTTAGTTATACAGGTGAGAAAATCAGTACATTTTCATAATTCTCTTATATTCATTAGGCTAATTTTGAAATTTAGATGTGGAAATGCATTCTGCTAGCCTGGTACTAGGCGAGAGACCTCCAAAGAGGTTTTATTAACAATTTAAGTATGTATTTTTTCCTTTTTAATTTCAAAGCAATTGCAAAACTCCTTTGTGAGGGTAGGATGGGGCCATTTTACGTGGGATTAATCAACATGGCATGGTACAATTGTGATTTTTCATGTAGAGCACTTTAATAAAGCAGGCTGAGCAAAAGTAACTGGACCTGCTTCCACTGATCAAAGCAGGGGGATTGTCTTTGACTTGGACAGGGGAAAGATCAAGCCCTGTTTTTGCTCATTAGTAATTTATTTTGTCAGACCTCTGTGCTTTGTTTGTTGGGAGCCACAGAAATGGCTCATGCACATCATTAATTAAAGGCTTGCAGTTGTTTCAATTGATAAAGCCACACAAGGTCTGGAAGGGAAAAGAGAGGAATACGTGTTAACCTGATAATACACAGAAGAATGAAAAATTAAAACAGCTACATTTTTTCCTTTCAAAACTCAAGTTGTGGATGACTGGTGTTGTACATGCTACATCCTGGAACAAGCTTTTGCAGTTATGTAGCAGTTACCTGGTTTTGCAATGGTAGCAACTAAAGAAAAAATAAAAATAGATGCTGTGATACTTTTTTAAAAAAAAAAAAAACAGGTCTGCTTTAAATTCATGGTTGTACAGCAGTATCTGTAACATCAGTGTATTCTCTGTTTTGTTTTGTGAGATACCCAATACAGGTGCTCTTGTAATTCTTTATACTGGTAGGTAGGTAGCCACGGAGTGTTACGTATTTTATATCTATTATTTTCAGACTCTTTCACAGCAGGTGACTGCTAGGCTGCTGGAGCAGTATGGTTTTACTCCCCTTGCTATGAAGGATGACTAAATTAATCAATCTTCACAGTAGTAAGAAGTATGGTTCAGGGGGAGCTCTGATTTGGACTTCACGTATCTTTACTTACGAAGTTCTTGATATTGTCTGGGGGGATAGAACTTGTCTTGCTAGGGGTTAAAAGTTGACTTCATTTATATATATTCTATATACATATATATTTGTTTGTACATATTTGTGGGTGCAACTGAAATGACAGAACTTGGAAATTTTGTTCTATATGTATTCACCTATTATTAACAGAGTTAATCCTATTGGGATTTTTTTTGTTCCTGGTTTGATGAATCAACTAACCAAGTCAAGAAAAGAATTCAGATACTTCTGAAATTATATTTTTATTTTATTTTCTTTCCTTTCAAATAAACTACTTTTTTTTTTTTTTATTTCCTTGTCCTGTTATCCATGACCAGCACTCTTCAGTGAAATGAAAAAGTAGATTAGAACATTAAGTGTATGCAGAATCGCTTCAGCAGTTGGATCTGATGATGATGAGTGCTTTTGGAATAAGCTTTGCTCTAAGGTATAATCTCATAACCATGAGATTTAGTGGATCTATCTGCTGAGGCCATCATAGTTATGGATGAGGTGCTAAAATACCTTAACAGCCTTTTCTCTTTTCCCTTCTCATTCATCTTTTTCTTTAAACGCAAAGTACATTTTAGAAAACTATAAGCACAAAGATAGTGTTACCTAGTAATTTGGAAGATGGCAGGAGTTTAGCAATGCAGTGGTAATGTGGGGACGTATTTCTTCATAGTATCCATCCATTTTGTATGTCTTGCTATTTTTTTAAAGGCATGTGAGCAATTAAGGATCCCTCCTGTACTGTACAACACCTTCAGCTATAAGGTGATAACATAAGTGCTCAATAATACCAGTTTCTGTCTCCCCAGATCCTTTCCAGTTCTAGTGTGAGCAAGACAGGTTAAAGCTGAATTGAAACTGGTCTTACTAATAGCAGGGTGTTGCACTTTTGATTGGCCTAAAAAGATAAAGAAACATTTGTTATTCTGGGCAAATAAAATTTTCTTTCTTTTATGGGATCACACAGCTCTTCTCCCTCTGCGCTAGTCCTCACTGCTCACAAGCAGCATCCCTTCCTATCCTCCCAAGCATGTCCTCAGTGAAGGGCGTGTGGTTATACGAAAACAATGTGCACTCAGCAGTCTGTGCTTCTTGGACACAAAGCAAGAGGTAACACACCTCTGCTTTAGAGACTTCTCTCAATCCTCCAAAAGAAGTGCTAACTAAACAGATTTCTGATGTGGTCCAGCAATCTTCCGAGTCAAATAGCCTGATATTACTGCTTTCTTTACACTTGGCTCATCTATTCAAGTTTCTCGTATCTTGTCTTTGTGTTGTAGTTGCAGTATACTTATTTCTCTCACCTTGCAAGCAGCGCTTTGGGTGCAGATCTAATGAGATCGCTCCATAAATCAGCAAACTAGGCTTATAATGCCTTTTTTGCTCTCTGGCCTTGATGCGGGGGCAGTTCTCAAAGGTGAAGCTGATATTCCTCAGTTGATGGAATGGCTCATATGGTCAGGGATAGCTTGATTATATATAGGAACAGCCCCCCAGCTGCATGGATTTAAACTGAGCCAGCCTCATCATTTACTATCAGTCAGATCAAGATATTCTAGACACTGAGCGTATGGAAATTCATGGCTTTTGTATGACATTTTCCTTTTATAATGGTAATTCAGCCTCAAAAGTAACCTCGTCTGACTGTCATTTAGTATGACGCAGTAGAATTCCTAGCGGATCAAGGTGGCATAATATAATGACTGTGTGTGTGCACGTATGGTTTTTTTGTTTTTTTTTCCTAGCTGTAAAAATTAATTCAGGTGACAATACAGTAAAGCTTTGCAAGTGTTTCTGGTGTGTGGTGTGTACATACAAATTTGATTTTTGTAATACCCAAGACATCTAGTATTGGTGCTTTCTTATACAACAAGAAGGCTAGACAGGATACAGAATTTGGAAGAGGGTGTATAAACTTGCTGCATTTCCAGCAGCCCGAAACCTCATCTGGAGAGGTTGGGTGGGGCAATGATCGTTATTTCTATCAAAACCTGTTTGTAGGCTGTGATATTTTTAGATTTCTTGCTTAGTTCCCTGCGTGATAGGTGAAATCTGATTGTTCAGGTGTAACTCACTTGTGTGTAAGTGGATGCACACGTTCACTGACAATAACTTTCTCAGGGTTTTTTGCTATATTTTTTTGTAATTTCTTTTTTTCATAAGATGGCCTGTAAGGTCTTTTTTTTTTTCTTTATTACTATTTAATAAATGTTTAATTCAGTTGAAATGGAATAGGACATTGAAATTGATAACTTCCTATGAAAAGACACAGGCAATGTAAAGAAAATAACCAAAAAAGCTTTCTTTTAAACTTTAAACCAATTTCTTTTTAAAATAGTAATAATAGAGCATTAACAGTAAATAGCTTTAAAATAAATTTGTCTCACTGATTGTACTATCCGATTCTCTGTGTTTCTTTTCAATAGTTATTAATTTTCTGTCATTTACATTTTCCTTTGTGTAGTCAGTTTTTGTTTCCTAGGGTTGCAGTGTTTGAGCTTAAGCCACTAACACAAGCAGATAGCTCACAACAAAACGATTGCTTTTACCTGGAGAGCTGTTGTCTGCCTTGGCATGGATGGAGTTCTGTCTTTCCAGCTCTGACCAGTGCGGTGTATGCTCACCCACCTTGATTGTGTCTGTGTTGGCTGGTACATGGCTCTGTTGTGTAATATAGTTGTGTGTTCAGATGGAAGCTGAGAGTATTCCTTTAAAAGCAGGTGAAGTAGATAAAATGCATACTAGTTAAATGTCCTTCATAAAGAACCATTTATAGATGCACATTAGTGCCAATCTTAAAATTGGGAGTTAAATGGGAAATAAGTGTTGAGGTCCAGTAGAGAATGCCATTAAAACTGATTTCTAAAATATTCAAATGACAGAAGTATAACAGTTAAACCACAGCTTGGCTGAGGGAAAGGTTTCAGTGACAGGTCAGTAGTGGTTACTAGGAGCCTGTTACTGGGGCAGAGCTGCTGTTAGTGGGGTTCCAGTTACTGTTAGAAGCTCCCATTCAGTTCCTACCTGGATTCCTGTAACTGCACATTTGGATCCAAATTGCCTGTGGCTCTTTCAGTTGCTCCTACTTCTGCCTCTGTCACTGATTAACAAGCATTTGCTAAGAATTTGTTCTCGGAGGAAGAAGAGCTTCTGGTATGCTGCCTTTTTCTACACATCTGCAGACCAGTGTCTTATTACTCCATACAAAGTATTTAGTAAATTAACATTTGGGGAAATCTGTTCCCTTGACTTTATCTCTGTTATCTGTCAATAAGATAGAGAGGAAGGGGCTGCCTGAGCTGAACAGTGCTTACTTGACCATATTTGTGTTTTGTGGTTTTTTTTCCCAACAGTTGTTAAATATCCCATGCCTGCAGTAGTTTGACAGTGCATTAGCATTTGGGGTTTCTGTGCCTGTCTCAAGGTGGTCTTGGAGTTTTGATAAGTTTAAATTACAGCATAAAAGTACATAGCTTTCATAAGTCATGTAACCTTATATAATATTCAGTAGTATGCTTAAGACTGTAGTTGGTACCTTATGGACAGTGAGATGCATATGATGTGTATCAACAGTTCTTTGGAGGTGTTCATCTAACACCTTCATTGCTTTGTGGTCTCCCACACTAGTGACTCCCTTCACTCATTGGGCACTTACAGATTTTGGGGGTGCAGCAGGAATGGGCATCCAGGTCAAGGGACAGGGATGGAAACGTGTGAATCTCTGATCACTTGAAAGAGGAGGAATGACTAATGTCTTGGTTCAAGGTGAGCAAAATTTCTGAAAATCAGATGGGCTGAGACCTTCTGGTTTCTGCAAGGAAGTCTTTTTAGCACATGGTCGTTAGAGAAGACTAACTCTACGCTATCTGGCATCCATCAATTTATCATGAGGATGATACCTTTCTGGTTATTCTGAAGTAGTCAAGGGGTCTGGTGAGGTTCCCGCTGACTGGAAAAAGGGGAACATAACCCCCATTTTCAAAAAAGGTGAAAAAGATGACCTGGGGAACTACAGGCTGGTCTGTCTCACCTCTGTGCCCGGAAAGATCATGGAGCAGATCCTACTGGAAACTCCGCTAAGGCACATGGAAAATAGGGAGGTGATTGGTGGCAGCCAACATGGCTTCATTAAGGGCAAATCATGCCTGACAAATCCGGTGACCTTCTATGAAGAGGTTACAGCCTTGGTGGATAAGGGGAGGACAACAGGTGTCATCTACCTGGACNGTGGCCAGCAGGTTGAGGGAAGTGGTTCTGCCCCTCTACTCTGCGCTGGTGAGACCCCACCTGGAGTACTGTGTCCCGCTCTGGAACCCCCAGCATAAGAAGGACATGGACCTGTTGGAGTGGGTCCAGAGGAGGGCCATGAAGTTGGTCAGAGGATTAGAGCATCTCTGCTATGAGGACAGGCTGAGAGAGTTGGGGTTGTTCAGCCTGGAGAAGAGAAGGCTCTGGGGAGACCTTATGGCCAACTTCCAGTATCTGAAAGGGGCCCTAGAAGAAATCTGGAGAGGGACTTTTTACAACAGCATGTAGTGATAGGACGAGGGGTAATGGCTTCAAACTAGAAGAGGGTAGATTTAGATTAGATCTCGGGAAGAAATTCTTTACTATGAGGGTAGTGAGGCACTGGAACAGGCTGCCCAGGAAAGTTGTGGATGCCCCATCCCTGGAAGTGTTCAGGGCCAGGTTGGATGAGGCTTTGAGTAACCTGGTCTAGTAGGAGGAGTCCTTGTCCATGGCAAGGGGTTTTGAACTAGATGATCCTTAAAGTCATTTCCAACCTAAACCATTCTGTGATTCTGTGGAACTGTGGCAGAATTGGGAGAGCTGGAGTATTTAGCATAGCCAGTTAAGATCTTAGAGATGATTTTCATAATGTCAGTGGACCTGTAACACCAAACTATGAGTTCCGCACCAAAAGCGGAGTGTAAACTGTAATGGTTTTTTTTTTTCTGTGTAGTTAAGACCTCTCATAATAGCAAATTTTGCTGTTGGTAAGCTTTCATACTGCTAAGCAATTGTGAAGCCTCATGTAACTATTGCTGATGTAGCATAATCAAATTTTCACTCTCAAGGTAATTGTTTATACAATTACTAAGAATGTCTAAGAGCTATAAATAAGCATAACATCCAGTTAGCTGTGTTGTGTGTTTTATAATAGGTAAGATACATATATATTTGTATATCGGCTAATAATCCAGGTTACCTTTTGCACAGGGAACAACAGAATGCTAAGGTTCTCCAGACTACCTGGTATTAATGAAGTGTCTTTCAGGTTCACTAACCTAAACCTCATTTTAATGTTATAAATGATGCACTTTAAAGTTTGGTCTGAAATGATCAAACGCCTTCTTTGCGCTTACAGGTCACACTAGGGTGGTTAAAGCAATACATCTGTATCACTTGCATTTTTTCTCAGTGTGAGTGCAGTAAAAGCTTCCTTTTAATAGTATCTTCCCTGTCTTGGTTTCTTCTGTAGGGATGGTGGGGAACAACCTGTAGTACTATATTAAGAAAAATAAACCTAGCTGACATAGTTACACTGGTACAAAAACCAGAGGTTTGAACCCAGAGGGTGTCCATTGGCATAAGATCTTAGATTCCTAAGGCTGTTTTAGTATTTGTGCATGTGGTAGTATTTGTCTATCCTTTGTAAGTAGCTAGTTGCTCTATTTTTAACAGTAATGGGATGACCCAGAGGAAAAAGTGGCTCTTTTATTACGTGTGGTGTCATCACATCTACTTGTTGCCTGTTTGCCAACCTCTTAAAAAAAACTTAATGTTTTTTAGTTCTGCAAGGAGAAGGAGAAAAAGGCTTGATAGAAATCATGCTGAAATCCTGACTTTGGAATTGGGATCTCTTCTCTCCTTTTTTGCCTCTGTTGCTGACTGAATTCAGTTCTATATGACATTGTATAGATACTGGGACTGTCATTTACTGCATGCCTGGGACTCTTATCCTTACTGAGAAGTGAGTGGAAGTGGAGGCCACTCTCAGCTTCTACTTTGCTATGACATTTGGCATCCTGTAGTTACTCAGAACTTTAAACTATGAAAGCTGCTTTTCCACCAATACTGCCTACCTGGACAAATGGTACAAACAACCTTAACTGCCCAGGCTAATGAGAGTCACTTTCATGTGATGGCAGGGAATTGCTTATTTGGAAATGTGTGCTGTACAGTGCAAAGTAAAGAGACCTTGTATACTTAAAAACAGTTGCAGATCACAAAAGTAAGTAATGTGAAAAGAAGATCAGAGTGGTGCATTGTAATATCCCTTTGCTTGCTTTTGTCTGTTGTGACTGTGTGATTTACGTATTGCTGAGAGAAATGCAGTGGTCTGTATAGCTGGAGACAAACTGCCTGGTGTGCTGTTGTGAAGGGGACAGTCCAAACAAGATATGTTCCTTAAGAAGTACAGAAATTAGCCTTGATATAGCAACTGCTGAAACTTTGGGCAGTGTAAACACGGAATGCTAGTCTAAACCTGTGGGCATTACAGCATGAAAAAGCAGACAAAATTAAATCTACATGAAATGAAAAGTGAGCTGAGAAATTTTCAGGGCAGTGGGTGAACTCAGGTGGTGGTGAGCTCCTCTGATGGAGGAGACCTGCTCAGCTGGGGAGCTGGAGGGCTCCAGCTGACTGTCAGGGCTGTGGCTTTCCTAGGCACTGCTGTAGCAGATGAGACCGGTGAGTCATCGAGACCAGAATCCCCCTTGCAACTGGTGAGACGGGTTGCTTCTGTTGAAAACAAAGTTTTAGATAATGAGTGGGTCATGAGTGGGAATGTGCCTGTTGACCAACTTTTCCGCAGTTGTCCCATTAGATTTTCTTGAACTTCCTGCTGTTTACTACTCATGGTTGTCCAAAGCATGCTGCTGGACGAGATGATCAGGCCCTGTTGGGTGTATTTATTCCTCTTATGGGCATCATGTTGGAAAGAAACCATTGAGAAAAAGAAAAGCAAGTGGTTAGACCACAAGCAGGAGCGTGTTTTGTATACATTGAAGGAATAATTGGGTGGTTGATACTTATCTGTCAACTTTTCCCACACACTTAGTATGAGAGAAGGGAGAGAACTGATATGATAAGAGAGTAGCCTGAAACAGTTCTTCATGTGAACAGTTCCACCGCCAAACGCTCCCCAAGATTACAACACCCATTGTACTAAATTAACTTTGCAGTGATTGCATTGATGTGATTATGACAAATTGAACTGCAAATAGAATCCTGGGAGCACTGGCAGACAACGGGTTGAACATAAGCCAGAAATGCACCAGCAGCATTGGGGAAAGTGTTGCCAGCAGATCGAGGGAAAGGATTATTTCCCTGTACTCAGCACTGGTGAGGCCATGTCTGGAGTGGTGAGTCCAGTTTTGGTCTTCCCTCTACAAGACATGAACATACTGGAGTGAGGGCAGTGAAAGGCCACTAAGATGATTAAGAATTTGGAGCATCTGACATATGAGGAGAGGCTGAGAGAGCTGGTTCAGTCTGGAGAAGAGAAGTCTTCAGGGGAGTTCTATCCATGTGTACAAATAACTGATACGGAGAGTAAAGAAGGCAGAACCAGACTCTTCGTAGTGGTGTCCAGTGAAAGGACAAGAAGCGACAAGCAATTCATATGCAGGAAATTCTGTTTAAACATGAGAACAAACTTTTTCATGGGATGGTGGTGAAAAACTGAGACAGGTTAGCCAGAGAGGTTGTGGAGTCTCCATCTGTGGAGATACTCAAAAACCAACTGGGTACAGTCCTGCTCTAGTTGACTGTGCTGTGAGTACAGGGCTGGACTTGGTGATCTCCAGAGGTCTCTTCCAACCTCAGTGATTCTGTGAAATCATAAACCTCACTAAATGGCATGCTTTCACAATGCAGGGCTCCAAGGGGCTCCTAGGATCCTACATCTGTACAAAGCATGTAAACTGTATTGGAAACCTGAATAGATGAGGATTAGGTTGAAGTTCACTGTAAGCCTGCAGGAGAAACTTAATTAGGGCAGAGCACATAACATTTGATTGAATGGACATCTGGATTTTTCCATTTGCTATAGAATGGGTCTTTTGATTTTATTGTAGTCTGGCGTGTGAGCAGATGGGATGTAAATCAAGAAATAGATGTGGACCTCTTCTGCCTAAGCCAGGAATTACCTTGTGGGTACTCAAAATGAAGTCTGAGTTGCTGTGGTATAAATGCATTCTGTTCCCTTCTAGGATCAATACTTTGAGTCTCCTACAGCATTAATCTGATTATAACAGGCAATTTTGAGGATAATTTTAGTTTTGTTCCCCTTAAGTTGATGCTTCTCCACACTGCAGTATCTTCAAGATAATTTTGTTTTTGAAAATAATTCACAGAAAGAGGTGCTCGGAAGGCAGGGAATGGTGATCACATGACTTAATAGAAAAGCTTTTATTCCCTTTGTTTTCAAGATAACAAGAGTAAATCAGTCTTAGGAAAAAAAAAAAAAGGAGAGAAGCCAATCTTTAGTTCCACATTCACAAATTGTTTATATAGGTAATATACGTATAGTTGTAAATATATATGCACGTGTGTGTGACAGCATAATTTATACATGACAGTGGCATCATATCACTCTGATGTAATAGTTTTTTGTTCCTATTTCATTAAAAATCGTTAAATTAAAAATGCCTTTTAAGAGCAGCTATAAAATATTGACTGGTCTAGAAAATTAGGTATTTCAAAATGTCACTTGTTGGGGTGATAATGAAACAGTTTGATATTTGCCAGAAGAAACATACCTATATCCTAATTAGAGGAACTCTTGTGTGTGCTAATCTGGAACTGTTATTTTCTAGAGCATTTGTAGGAAATGTGAAAAATACTTGGTTTTCTTCCAGTTTGGAATGAAATGGAAATTTAGAAATGTCAAAATTTCATCAGGAACAGATGTCCTGAGTTTCAGCCAGCACTGATAAATGGGTCTTGTTACAAGACAATGATGTAGAGATAAAGATGAGATCTCTATAACCTTTCCAGCCTCCAGAAGCATTCATTCTTGACCAGCTCTGAATTTAAGAGTTACTCAGTTTGTATCTGTATGCATGGTGCACAGAAAGTTTTTTTGTGCTTCTATTGTTTTGATTTGTATTTTATTTTATTTAAGGAAAAAAAAATAAGTCTCTGAACAGGTTGATTTTCTTGAAAATTGGCTGCTAGAATCATGGCAAGAGCTCAAACCTCTAGCCTGGCATTTACCTTCAGCTGTCAAGATGAAAAGCGCACTAGCGGAAATGGAAGAACACAACTTCATCTTCTTTACTCTCCCATTGAGAGCTGACTTGAAGGTTTGAAGAGAAAGTAGCACTTTGTATCCATCACCATAGAATTACTTGTGTTTTGCCTTGTTTCCTGATTGGAATAACTCAGGCATAACACCAGAGTGGCTTAGAGCTTTAAATACTAAAAACAAATCTCTTACTCAACTAAGGTGTCTTAAAGAATAGAAAACTGCAAAGTTATCTTGAAGTATCTGTGTATATACTTATTTTTAAGTGCATTGCAATTAAATAATTTGCCCTATTCTGGAGGGTGGATTTAGTGGTGGTATGGGGGTTTTTGTGGGTTCTTTTGTTTGTTTGTTGTATTTTGTTACCATGCTTTCATTTATAACTCGAAACATGACAGCCATCATATCGTTGACGCACCAGGGCTGTATAGATATACAGCTAGAATTTAGGATTCTGATTGTTTCACGTCTGCTATGGAAGCTGCCTATTAAGGATTCAAAAATAACACATTGTTTTGGGGCAAAGCATATGATTCCTGACACTTTAACTTGCTCTCTCTCACTTCTCATCTGACAGCTGTGCTCCCATCTCAAAATAAATTTCCCTTACATGTCTCATTTAAATTAAAATTAAGATTTATTCCAGTATTTGTTGCTATGCATCTTTCTGATCTGTCTCTTCTTCTGTGTGCCCCATAAATGTTTTCTTGTCCTGCATCTGCTCCCATCTTATTTTCTTCTTTTTATTTGCCCTCTTGTTGATGCCGCCTGCCCCCCTCCCAAACAAAAGCTGTCTATGCATGCATGAAGTTCTGCAGAGCTGCTGGTGGCAAAGGCAGAGCTGAAGTTTCTGTCTTAAGATTTGTCCGTTGCTGCCCAGCTCTTGTGTACGGAAGAGGCAGCAACTGACATAGAGAGGAAGCAAAGTCTCTTGCCCCTCTTCAGTGCTGTTACAGTGCGTAACTACTCTGTCATTCAGGTGAGCTGCCCTTCCATTGCATCCTTATTGAAGAGCAGTGGTAAGAGCATTAGACTCCTAACTTAGCTTTTAAAATGACATTTAATTGTAAAAGCAGCCATAGAGGAAGGCCTGCTGAGTGCAGTGCTGTGTGGATTGGGGAAAGGTTTCAAGCTGGTCCTAATCTTATCAAGGATCTTTCCCAGTTTGGTGGAAAAAGACTATGTTGGTCATATTAATCACAAAAGCCTCAAAGTGTTTATTAGGAAAAATAATAGCTTCTTTCACATTTTGTTTCTACAAAGTCCTATGTCCATACCAGAAAACATTCCCTGAAAAATGGTTTGGAAATAACCCAAGTGCATTGATGAAGAAAATGATGTTATCTGCTAAATGAATTGCCATCCGCTCCCAGCTCTCAAACTAGAGCACAATATGATGAGAAACCATATACAGAGAAGGAGGTAGCTATGAAAGCAAGGATGTTGCCAGCTGTGTGGTCCATGCAGTGATTCACAGAGCAAGGAGAAGGTAACCTTGCTTTCAGTCCTTCTTATCCAGTGCTTTGTGTGCAATCTCTGTAGGACTCCTGCTTCCCTTGAATGTATGTGACTTTAGACCTTGACCAGAATAGGAAACTGTTATTATGGATTGTTGTTTGATTTTATTTTTGTTTATATATGGTGGTGGCCCTCTGTCTTGGAGAATGCTTGTTGGAATGAAGAGCCAAGGCAGTAGTTTCCAGCATCTTAACTTTACTTCTCGTTTATATAGTTTCGTGTAGAGATTCTAAATAAAAAGCTAGATTAGTTCATCCTAATGTATAAAAATGGTCTTTGGAATCCAGGTGTCACCACTTGCATCTGGTTTTCTCTTTTAGACTTGTATTAATTTCACCTGGGACTTCTGCAAATGTCTTCCAGAGCTCTAGGCCTGCCTGCTGCGTGTGGGCCAGTAAATCCTAAGTCATACATGAAAAAATAAGATTACAGGGTTTTTCATGCTCCCTGCCCAATGACTTCCTACAGTTTCCTATCAAACATCCTGGCATCCATACATCAGACTAGCTGTCTCTCTTGGAATATTAGTATTTGCTTTCCTATATGAATTTTAATGTAAAGAGTGAATTAATTTTGTGAAACTTTATTACATACATAGAGAGAGCTTTGTCACACAGTCTTATTCGATTATTTGCGTACTGGTAGGGTCTGCTGGTGGTGTAAATCACAGTTCGTTTCAGGGCAGTCAGACTGATTTATACCAGTTGAGGATCTATATTACTCTTGAATAGTATTTGTTTACTCACAAAGGTCCTGAATCTGATCTTTTGCCAATATAAATTAGAAATTAGCTTCTGCTGAGTTCTGGTGTTATATCAGTGTAAAACTTGTGTGAAAGACCAGAAATTGTATGTCATTATGTATGGTCATGTGTAACCATCTGATTGCTGTTTTAGTAATTAAGAAGCAGAAGCCATTCAATCTGTTCACCTAAGTAGAAATCAAGGCTATATATATATTTTTTTTTTTTTCCCCCCCTTGACTAAGTGCCACATTTCCCCCCTCCCCCATTTTTTTCAGGACTGGTAATATGTGTGCAGCCATGGACTACTGTTCTGTCTGAAAATCTCACACATAGAAGGTTAGTTAACATTTGATGTTAACTAGAAAGGCTTAGGCTTTTTTGACAGAGTAAGTTGTGGGCATGTGCTCCTGCATGGTGTAAGGTCAGTCAAAGGTATCATGTGATAGCCTTGCTACTCCTTCCCTCGGTCCCTGTTGAACAAGAGCATCTCTAATACTGACTAAAGGCATCAGGTCTGCAACTCAATGACAGGCTATTGGTAGGTACCTTGTGGACAGCTCTCTTGTGTCCTGCCCTGGTTCTGCTCTTGCGCAAAGTTGCTTTGTGGTGGAGAAGAAGGTGTGATACATCTGTGCAGTGGTTGTAGCTCCTGGCAACCCATGTAGGGTGGCCTGGAAGGAGTATCGTGGTGTTGCCCTAACAGGTACTGTGCTGCAACTGCATTGCTGTCGGTCCACGTGGCAAGTAGCTCAATGCGAACCCAGGTGTTCTGTGTAAATTATAGTCATTGCCAGAGGTACAATATAAGCATGTATTAAGAGCTCTGTTAAGTACACACAAACAGAAAAAGAAGTGTCATCCTTAGTGATGATGGTGTTTGTTCCACATGTGGTGATTTTGTGATTTGCAGAGTACAACTGGGGGTGTGTGTGTACATATGTATATTAAATAAGTTATAATGATGACCTCCAAGACCGTCTCCCACTCTTCTTCACAGCAGGGTGCTCTTTTTGCCTTGCCTGGTAGTTCGGCAGGTATTTATTTATATTGAAGAACATAACGAGGCCTCTGACTGAGTACACTTGAGTAATGAATAGGAAAAGGCAGCACACTGGATCCACACTGTATTTTCTTATAGTTCCCCTTTAAGCAAACTCTCTTCAAGTGAAGGCTTAACAAATGTCCCACCTCAGCCTTGCTCATAGAAGAGCAGTTATTGATCGGAAAGTTTAATTACAGGAGTGGGCTCTGCATCCTCCAGAGCCTCCACAACTCCAGCCTATGGGACAGTGATTGGAAGTATACTGGTCTCATCTTGCTGTTGACATTGAAAGAGCAAGGCTTCTGGCTTCAGGAGGTCTAACTTTGAGTGTTAGACTAAAGCAGAGGAGCGAAAATTAGTGTGCTCATGTTCCCTGTTGATGATTTTGAGTGATCCATTATGTAGTCTTAGGGCCTGGGATCCTTTTTTGTAATATGAGCGTAAGAACAGTAACTGCTTATTGATTCTAAAATGTTTTCACATTGTTTAATGAGAACTATCACAAATAGCAAAAAGTTTTCAGAATTTACTGCAAGGTATCACCTTGCTTTGCCATCCATTTACAACGTGCCCAGAAGAGTCATAGACAGGGTTGAGTTTTTTTCCTTCCTTATTCCTTACCTCTAAAATTGTATTGAAAACATAATAACAATAGTGATGATTATAATATTTGCCTGTTCCAAAAGGGTGTTTTGAGATGTAGGTCTGTAAAGGAGACTTAACGTATATGAACAGTTGAGAAATGTCTGAGTAATATTATGATGGCTCTGTAGCTCGCTGTATGTAATAAGGCTGTGTAAAGCTGAAAAATGAGCAGAAGGAAATGCTGATGCTTTTCTGTGGAGGCACAGTATTATGCTTGGCATGAAGATCCATGAGTAGAGGAAGGCTGGTGTGTGCAGCAGTGCTGTATACCAAAGGGACATATCCTCTTTATTTGGCTAAAAAGAAATAAATTTTGGAATGCATTAAAATCTGTATTCTAATACTGCTTTTGGACACCTGAGTGCTATTTAGGACAGTGTATAAAAAGTTAATATTTACAAAGTTACTGTCCTATAATAGTTGTAATTTTAATGAAGGACTTGGTTTACTCTTAGGCTTTATTTATGACGATAGTACATTACTGCAGTGTACTTCAGTTCTCAGCTCATAGTTTTAGGTTTAGCTCTTGATCCTGCAGCTGGGTTATTTATAGTGTAAATGAAATGGTGATAAAATGTAAGTTCATTTGGTCCCACTTAACTAACAGTCTTAAAATAATGAGTAATAAAAACAAAAGTTGGAATACTTCTGTGCCATCAATAAATATTTGCATCTCAAATGACAGATCATGACAAGTCAACCCCCTCATGTGTATGAGTAATGCAAATAATTTTTGTTGAGATACAGTGCAGCAACCACATGGCTTGTGGTGTGAAATCTGCTGCTCTTCAGTATCTTGACACTTCTGTTGCTTACTTGGAACTTAAAGTTTAGGGAATTAATTACTCCCCAAACTCCTCCTGTACTTGCTAGGTAAAAATTGTTAATGGAGAGGTTGAGGACCAGAGGTGGGAATGAGACACAGAAGTAGAATTGAAAGGAGCACACAGGTGCTTTCTGGAGCGTGGGAGAGGGGAGTAAGGCTAAGGATACAGTGTTGGGGGGGGAAAACATGACCATGACGTAGGTGTGTGCATCTGCGAGGAATGTGGTGTAACCAGGCATGCCCATTTGTTTGTTCTCACCAGAAACAATGTGTATTTGCAACTGCTCCCTTCAGATACACTTCTAAATTCAAAGGTATATGAGAACACTTGTATCCTAGGAAAGGAAGAGACTTGATGTATGTGTGATTTGTCTGCCTCAAGTTGTACATGGGACAGATCTGAAAATTCCTAAGAAGAATTAAGAAGAACTAAAATTTTACTACTTTTTTTTTTTTTTTTTTTAAAGTAGGCAGTGAAAAGCCATAGTGTTTGTATCATTGCAATCCCCTCCCACATGGAAGGGTGTAGCATGCCCAGGCACCACCTCCACCTTCTTGCAGCATCTTTAATGAAGACAGATTACAAATAAGAAAGAAAAGAGATGCCAGTTGGCTGATGTGACCCAAAGTGATTAGACACTGGTATCTGTTTATCTCTGCTGATGGCATCCAGAAATCTGCCATTTGGGAGAGACAGCACCCTTGTTGCTCTTTCCAAATTAAGTCAATAATAACCTTCTAGGTTCAGCTGGAAAATGTAGGTAGTTACTTCTGGCAGGTGTTGGTGAGAGATTAGATCCTCATGATTCACCAGAGCCCTGGATGATCCGTGAGACCAGGAACACCAAAAGGAAATAGAAGAGACTTCTAGAAAACTTTCATTAGGGTAGGTGATTTCCATCTTTAGAAGTTACAAATAGTATTAAGACAAGCCAATTTCTGATTGCTGAACTGAGAGCTCCAAGGACAGAGGAAT
>VYXH01005895.1:890385-930246 GCA_013397275.1 Burhinus bistriatus | reverse complement strand
CTTCAGCCCATCGATCCAGTCTGTCCAGATCTCTCTGCAGAGCCTTCCTACCCTCAAGCAGATCAACACTACCGCTTAATTTGGTGTTATCTGCAAACTTACTGACGGTGCACTCCATCCCCTCGTCCAGATCATCAATAAAGATATTAAACAAGGCTGGCCCCAAAACTGAGCCCTGAGGAACACCGCTTGAGACCTGCCGCCAGCTGGATTTAACGCCATTCACCACAACTCTGGGCTCGGCCGTCCAGCCAGTTTTTATTCCAGCAAAGAGTACACCTGTCTAAGCCACGGGCTGCCAGCTTCTCTAGCAGAATGCTGTGGGAAACTGTGTGGAAGGCCTTACTAAAGTCCAAGTAGACAACATCCACAGCCTTTCCTTCATCCACCGGACGGGTCACCTGGTCATAAAAGGAGATCAGGTTGGTCAAACAGGACCTGCCTTTCATGAACCCATGCTGGCTGGGCATGATCCCCTCATTGTCCTTCACATGCTGCGTGAGTGCACTCAGGATAAACCGTTCCATGATCTTTCCTGGCACTGAGGTCAGGCTGACAGACCTATAGTTGCCTGGATCCTCCTTCCGGCCCTTCTTGTAGATGGCTGACTTGGGCATCACAACTTAAACCATTCTATGATATCTGAAGCCAGCTGGCAGCATGGCTCTGCAACTCACCCCAGTATAAGATAACGTTTATATACTATACTCAGGTACTTTTTCCCCCCTGTAACTGAGCCAACACAGAGAACTGATTTGCAGCTGAAATTAACTGTTGGTCTCAAACTTGTCTAGAGCATCTGCTGAGGGCTGAAACCCTGATATTTTACAATAAATAAATAAATGAAAGCACGCCTTGCCTCTGTATGGTTTGAAATGGGAGAAGCAGCAAAATAGCAAGTTAGAGAACTGCTACCCTAGCAGAAATCTCTAATGCTATTTTCAGTCTGGTGATAGGAGACAGAGCACAAATTGCTTCAGAATTTTGCCCAAAGCATAGGGCAAGAAAACAAGACTGCAAAAGTGAGAAAGTTTAAACAGGAATCTGTAAACTCACTCCCACAGTACAGAAAGTCTGCATAACTAAGGAGCTGGCTGCAGCCTGCATTGCTTTTCAGCTGTAGGTCACTGGTTTGAATCCAACCCAAGTGGTAGGGATAGAGCCATTGACATCTGGCAAATGTCGAGTGGCTCCTGTGACATGAGCTATCATTGACAGCCCAGAGCATAGCAGACAGGTAGAAACATCTCCAAAATCTCAGTCATCTACAGTAATTTCATCTTTGCAGGGCATAGTGCTGGACTGAGATTAGGATGTTTGTACCAAATCAGGATGAAGGTGCGCTGAGAAATAGGCACATGGAAGAAGCTCACACTATTGCAGTGTGCTAAACCTGCAACGCGACCAAATGAAGCTGGTCGTCTGGCACAGGCTCCACATGGTGGATCCGCATACAAAAATTTAGAAAAACTTTGATTGCTGCACAAAGAAAAGGATCAAAATAATGGATTTTTGCATAGTTAAATTGATGAGACACTCAAATAGCAGAACTACAGTATCAAATATGTGATAATTCTTACTTACATGGTTATTATTCAGCCTTACAGGATATTTTCTTTATTCGTGTCAACCGAGTTGGTGTTTCTTTTCCATTCTGTTGTAATGCGTTTTTCTTTTATGAAATGTAATTACATTTCCACAAACGTCACGTCTACAGAGGGAGCATGCCAGAAAGCTATTAGAATAGTACTTGTCTTGCGGCGGTGCCAGATGCAGTATGCATTGATTTTCTGAAGATCACGAGGTGTCTCATTTTGCCCAATTCTCCGTGTCTCAGTGAAGGCACACGTGTAGACATGCATACCGCCAGTTTACAAAGGTGTCAGTTCATAAGATCACCAAATTTAGTTCGCTTCCACCACAAGCAAGATGTGAATCACCTACATTATTAGGCACCACTAGAAAATAGTATTAAAAGAATAAGAGCTACTATTTTCCACAGTAGATTACTCAGACCTGCTGCAGTCATCTGTAAGACAGGGCTGCACAAATATTAGCATATATAGTAAGAGTTTTCCCATTCCTGGATTCCTGTGGAACAAATCTGGAATTTTGCCGTGCCTTTTTCATTACAATGTTTTCGCTATCTTCTACCACCTGCCACATTAGTGAGCTACCAGAAATGAAAGTCTAAGTCATCTTAGGGTAAACTTTGTTATTCTTTATTAATGGTCTATAAATCAGTCTTGTTATAAATCAGGGAATGTTCATTAATCAATTCTCAAAAAATATTTTATTTGGCTAAGAGTGTCAAATCGTGAAAGTAACAAAGAAAAAATTAAAACCATGTGCTAGAATGGGGTTCATGACTGCATGCTTACGTCAACAAAGACTCGTAACTGCACAAACAATTACCATATATCATGTTAACTTTCATTAAATAAAACCATGCTGAAAACCAGTAGTACGATCCTTATAAAACACACATGTTTTCTAATATATTTGTGTATGCAGGACAGCATTTTGCACTCAGTTAGCTGCAAACTTGGGTTGCATATGTGCAAATGCAGGCAGAATGTCTCCTGCTGGCTTTCCATATAGAGAAACATTAGAAAATATTGTCTGAAATCCCTGTCTCTAGTAGTTTGCTCTGAAGATAGAGCAATGTTAACCTGCTTTTAAGACAACCTTGCTGAGTGATTAAAACAGAGGACTGAAGATCAGGGATACGCGGAATTCACTCCTTAGCCTGTTACTACCTTGTTATTTAATCTTTGCTAAGCCATTTAAAACAAAGTATTCAAACCTGGCTGAGACCAGATCATCAGTTAGTGTGAATTCACGTGCTCATTAATTAAGAATATAGTCCCTTAACTGTATACTACCTGGAATCAAGTGGAGCCTGGTTTTCTTAACATAAAGTTAGGCAACACTATCTACATGTAGGTGAAGTCAGTAGTAAAAAACTGTGCCAACAACACAACAGAAGTAAATCCTCTTAGAGAAGGAACGAGTTAAACCAGCAAAATAACAGCTCAGTTCCCTGTGCAAAATAACTCCGCCAGAGAGAGAGTGATTTAATTGGTGTCACTGTCTGTGCAAGCTCTTTGTAGAGCACTAGAAAAGTCTTTTTAAAAAAGAAACCATCATATTTGTCACATGCAAAAGTCTAAAGCAGATCTGACTGAGGAGCTGGGGCAACAGAACATAGTCACTTCCCTAGATGACAGCAAACCACATGAACCACATAAGCTTCAAATTCCAGCCTGGGCCCATTTGTAGATCAGTTTTCTTCTTTTCCCACATTTGTGTTTACTGATACTTGTATTATAGCAGTTCCTAGAGGTCCTACAGAACTAGGCATCATAAAAAATAAATACAACAAAATAAAACATATTGAGAGGGTCTACAAACAGCCAACAATTACAACAGACAAGACAGGGAGAAATATCTACATCATACTCATTTTGCTATATATGCATGAAGACCAACATATTTGGCCCTCCTTTATCACATGCCTAAGTCAGTGAAAATATATACGTGGAAAGAAGGTACCGATACAGGTCTAGATTTAAAAAAAAAAAAAAAAAAAAAGAAAGTTGGAATTTAGGTAACAAAGCCCAACCAAATGATCCACTTGTGGATCATCCATGCCATAGCAAGCTGGGGTATTATTGCTGGCTGCTGAGGTGCGCGCAGCCTGATCATATGGCAGCGCAGTTCTTTGCACTGTTCCTCTTGCTGGATACATTCTGGTCAGGACTCTTGTCCCTTCTCATATTTTCCAATTACAGTAGACAGAAAAACGCATCTCTGGCCATTGGGACTATAGAGAACATAAAAGCAAGCCCTCACAAAAAAGGCTCAGAAGGCAGAGTGAAACAAAAAGAACGAGCCTCCCCGATTTATTACTTCTAGAACATCTTCACATTTCATCAGCCAGTCTCTCAGGGCTGCTGGGGGCTGATCCCCCATACTGGAAAGCCCAAGGCTGACTCCATAACACAGGCAAAACTGCTGCCAAAGCAGAAGGCACGGACACCCGTGCATTGCCTGAGCCTGTATGCTGGCCTGGTTTTTCAAGTTTCTTGTATTTAAGTTTCCCTGCACTAATGGTTATCGAATGGGTGGCTGTTTATTTTACAAAGGAAAGCTTACCCCGTGGAGCTGGTAGTTTAAGTATTTTAAACAAACATCTACAAACTCGAAAATGGTGCATTTGCCGGGGCTTTTATACACATTCAAATGTGTAGGAAAAAATAAATAGAAAAGAGGATAATTTAAGCCTTGTCATCAATGGAGTTTCATCTCTAAACTTCAGCGCCTGATGCTTATTAATCAGTTGTGGTCTGTCATGTTGGCAGAATCAAAAAATATTCTGCCAGGATTTTAATCAGAGATAAGCATTAAGTGTATCTATCAAATAAATTCTGTTTTGCTGCACAAGTTTCAGGTTGTGCAAAAGCCTCTCTTGATCTGCAGAAGGATGAGACATTTGGTGTTGGTGCAGGATTGAAAGCCCCTGACGTGCCAGGAAAACAAATGCCTGCCCTCTTACAGACCTGGTGCACATAGCACCCATTTGCTGAGGAGTTGCATTGACTCTGTGAAGCGTCCCATGAAATATGCCCTCAGAACAGCAAAAAACCACCCTGAAAGAAGACGACCGCCGTGAGAGCTACAGAATGTTCTTTGTGTCTTTGCTCTTCCCTTCGAACTGAGGCCTTAGCCACGAACACACACAGCGGGATGGAGGAAAACCGTGGTTATTCGCTAGATCTTGTGGTCGCTTCCCTCATTCACCTGGCTCTGTATCTGTATTCTGAAATTTCAGAGCCAAATTTACACCTTTAAATCACCTGGAACTCTACCGTATATCAGGCAGATGCTGCATTAGCACAGCTACGGGTGGCTGATATAGATCTCCTTCACAGGGGGTGAGAGAAGAAGAGAAGTCTTTTCTGGAAGTTTCAAGATAAAATAAGAAGCTGGTTCAAAAATAATTAAGTTTTACTTGGACTTCCTGTCCTTGGTTTTTTTCACATTTTTTCTAAATTATCAAAGCAGGGGTAGGAAAGGAAAATGGGGAAAATTCTAACAATTCCAATAAAAGGAGGAAAAAGCCAAATAATATCTTCTCCAAGGGATGCTACAAAGCAGTCCATGCATATGCAGCCTACAAAGTTTGAGTTTTCTGTCTCTGCTTGCTCATTCATGGAGCTGCCATCTGTGCAATTTTCTCCATGCACTTCAAGCACATACTAGACTAGAGATGTTGAACTTTACTGCCCCCCCCTCCTCCCATGGAAAACAGGATTTTTAATTAGAGGAAAACGTCTGTTTTCCTTGAACATAGTAATTACATTTTTCCCCCTAGTCACAAAACTCATTTGGAAAAGTTTTACCTGAATGATTTTGTTTGTCCAGACTGAAGCAGGGGGGAGATAAGTGAGGGCAAGGGGGAAGTTTTTTCTACATTTATGTTATGGAATAAAGGGATGGATTTCCTGAAAATGTCGAGATAAAGAGTGTGATAAAGTCTGCAAATTACACTAAGAAATTAAATAAAATACACAAGTATGTCAATACTTGGTGAATACTTCCCTCCCTGAGGAAGAGGTAGGTCCATGGGACAAGCCAGTCCATTCTTCTCCTCCCTGATTCAAACAAGACCATTTCTGTGCTGAATTGCAGAACTTCAATGATTTCATATTTAGCTATATGACCCTTCCTGAAAGCAGCCCGAGTCACAAGCTGAGCTCTGTTCTAAAACCAAAATCGGTAAGTGCTTTCAATCCAGGAGCAAGAAGCCCAACTCAGCTCCACTTTTGCAAGTAGTAACCATCTCACAGACTTCAGCGAGAGCAAAACCAGTCCCTCCAGTGCCATACGTGGTTGTATATATGACAAAGATAAGAACAAAAGGTTCAGTCCAGACTACTTAAACCAACATAGTCTGAATTCAGCTTTTACTTAAGGCTAAAGTACTACAACTACAACAAGGGCAAAAGGGGCTTGTTTCTAAAAAACGTAAAGCTACTTACAGGTTGGGCATGCTTCACCATAAACCAGGGCTGGTGCAGGTTTGCAAAATACAGAGGCAATTTTCATCCATCGTTTATATCCGAGGGGAAGTTGTCCCAGTGACAACCATCTGACGTTCTCAGGTATCAATCTTGTGACTTAGCCCTGTTCACAGATTAACTAGATTTATGTTTAACAGAGAATTCCATTAGTAGGGGTTTTTATTAATATTTTTCGTACATGGCTCCTGAAACTTTCTCCTTACGTTCCACCACACCTAATGAACGTGTTTTGGGAAGAAGACACTGCAGATATGGTCAGGACATAATGAGGTAAAAGAGAGGTGGTAGTGACGAGAAAGGAAAAGGGGGAATTCAAGCAATTCAGAATGTGAGCCAAAGACCTATTGAATCCAGCAGGCTTTGGATAAAACTTGTGCTAAGGTTTGACATGTGTGTCTGCACACTACAAGAAAAAGGGGCAGAACTGATCCTTTCTTTCTTCTTTATACTGAGAAGAGAGGTGACATGACACAGGAAAAACAGGACTTAGTGCAAGCAAATGTATATGGAAAAGCCTTTGAAAGACATTTGAGGGATGGAGTTGTGATAGGAAGAAAAACGGTCCTGCAAGAAGATAAAGAAAGAATGCAGGCAGCTTGGCTGGATTGGCTCAGCAATGAGGACTCAGTATCCAGAGACAGCCCACAAAAGCAGAAGAAAGATGCATCCTTTGGTAGCTAAGCTCTTTGCTGGAACCATCTGCCAGTGGCACTGCTGGTGAAGACAGAGCTGCCTGAATGATGCTCTCAAACCTCTCTGACCACCATGTGCCCTGCAGTGCTGGGAGCACAGAGCTGAACTTAATGGAATCACAGAATGGTTTAGGTTGGAAGGGACCTTAAAGATCATCTAGTTCCAACTCCCCTACCATGGTCAAAGATGCCTTCTACTAGACCTGGTTGCTCAAAGCCTCATCCAGCCTGGCCTTGAACACTTCCAGGGATGGGGCATCCACAGCTTCCCTGGGCAACCTGTTCCAGTGCCTCACCACCCTCACAGTAAAGAATTTATTCCTGAGGTCTACTCTAAATCTACCTTCTTCCAGCTTGAAGCCATTACCCCTCATCCTGTCACTACATGCCCTTGGAAAAAGTCCCTCTCCAGCTTTCTTGTAGCCCCCTTCAGATACTGGAAGGCTGCTCTAAGGTCTCCCTGGAGCCTTCTCTTCTCCAGGCTGAACAACCCCAACTCTCTCAGCCTGTCCTCATAGCAGAGTTGCTCTACCCCTCTGATCATCTTTGTGGCCCACCTCTGGACCTGCTCCAACAGGTCCATGTCCTTCTTATGTTGGGGGCTCCAGAGCTGGACACAGTATTCCAGGTGGGGTCTCATGAGAGCAGAGTAGAGGGACAGAATCACTTCCCTTACACCCCTGCCTCCCAACTCAGACCCCAGGGGGAAAGACTGGCCCCTCGTAAGCTGTTTACTTATCAGCAAATATAATGAAATAATGTTCTGCAACTAGTACCAGTTCTAGGAAACCTATCCTGAACTTGCAGCCATATGTTTGTGTCCCATTCTCTCAGCCCTCCAAGGGGGAAAATCCAACTGGAAAGAAACTTTAAATAAGGCTTAAAAGCATGGCAGCCTAGGATTGTTTAGGAAACATTCCTTTCCTTGCACCCAGGAAATGCTTTTATAGGAACAGCCATTGTCAGCATTTTAAGTTTTAACAAAAATGTTCAAGTTAACAATGAAAAAAATTTGAGTTTGGAAAATTTTTCAATAAACTGCACCTAATTTTAAAAGGGAAAAAATGGCCACAGGCTATATTATGAGGGAAAATGTCCTCGCTACTAAAAAGAATATTTAGTTCAGGCAGAAAAAGTCTTCAGAAACGAAGTGAGTTTCATCTGACCTGCTCCACCGTGCATACCGCTAAATCTTTCCCATTCCATTTCCACCTGCACGTGGGCTTTGCTTCCTCTTTCACACTCACCCTTCAGATGTGGAAATAATAAAGGAGAAATGAGACACCGCTATTGTGTTCTAAACCATACCAGCTTCTTCTGAATTTATTGTCAAGATCTATTTTTTGGCAGGGATAACAAGAAAGGTCAAACTGGAACACAGCTGCAGGTGTGCAGCTACAATCCACACTGCTGCTTTGTGTGGTGATGAATGAAAACATGGGGGTTTTTAAACTTTACCTAACAATCCAGAGGCCCTTTTATCTCTCCTTGAGGGACTCTGGCGGGGAGCTGCTCAGCTGCTGCTCTATCCGATACATTTGGTCCTGCTGACTTCTGGGCTGGGAAGCTTTGTATTACAGCTGATCCATACATCTGTTCTTTTCTCCTTTAGTTTTCGTGCATCTTTGCATATGGTGTTGGAAAAGCAAGTAAGAAGCTAATCCGACATCAAAACCAAGTCAGCACCGAAAGGGAGCTAGAATAAGGATTTGATATTTTCATTATTACAAAAATACAGAGAAGCTCTCTATGAGAGCAGAATGCTCAGCAACAAAAGCAGTGCAAGTGCTGTGGGGTATGCAGAAATACTGACACTTGCACTCGAAAAAACCTCTGATTTACAACTCACACTTTTTTCTTTAATCATGCATCCAAGCTGATATCTCACTTTAGGCCTTACAGATCCCATTTGTGAGTGGAGCAGAACTTGCACTGAGCTTTTGGGAAATTCATTATTTGTTATTATTTGCGGGAGGAAGGACCTGAAACTCAGCAAGAAGGTAGGACACAACTCTGCTTGCATTGCTGGGGGACAGCAGAGATCTAAGAAAACCTGGTCTCATTTGATTTATTTTGTAACTGCAGAATTATATATTTCCTTTCTACTGTTGCATCTTAATGTCACCACTACACAAAGGTTCTTGAAAGAACTTCACCCCCAAGAGTTCCCACTGACACCGAAACAGGTGACTGTATCACAAGAATTCAGCTTTTGGGTGGGGAGAGAAAACACCCCTCAGCTCTCCCAGAAGGCAACGTGAACTTCTCCTGCCACATTCTTGAGGTGGTGAATGGGACTGTACGCTTTAGAAAATGCAGGCTATTTTATTTATTTGCTTCAACAGGAACATAAGTCAGAAAATTCAGCTGTCTGCGTCTGCCTCAAAAACCTGAAATTCAGATTGAAAGCAACCAAGGGCACGTCTGTACTGCTGGTGCACATCACTGAGCTGGTTCTGCCAATGCCCAACTAGAAACTGCAGTAAGGCCAGCAAAGTCACCTTTCAGGAGCATCAGCAGTCCCAGGACGACACTTAGGCAAACAACAGGGGTTTGCCACTGACCTCGAGATGAAAATACTTATGGCTGCTCACCTAATCGACTGACAGTTGGGGCAACACCACGGTGTTGTCTTTGACCACTGAAGTAATTAGGTCCGGTACCTTAACAAGCATGTCATCTCTAACCAGCTTGGCAGCTCAACACCTTTTGATGAGGAGGATAACCAAGGCTCTTTTGCAAATTTTACCCAGCATCTTGACTTCAGGCTCCAGCTCTGGAAAATCTTGCCCTTAAATCAAAATCACATCCTGGAAATATTCCAAGTAGGTGTACCTCAAGCTTCTTTCTAGAAAAGCCACCCTGTAAGCATAAATAGGCTGGCTCTGCCCCAACTATTACACCAGTGACTTCAAGACAACTACAAGTAGCACTATCCAAAATATATACTAAATATATAAACACACAGGCTGGACTGTGCTGTGTCTTTGCTACAAGTCCTACAATCATGGCAATTTTGTGAGTGTTAGAAATATGTTTTTAAGAGTCTCCAGGTTCCAGTACTCATCACTATGGTCTAAGCACAAATTTTGCCTCTTAGTTTTTTAAATAACCCTTGTTCCTGAAGCATTTAATGTCCTCAGAAGCTACCACACCTTTTTTTTTTGGGTGGGGAACTGAGGCACAGACTTGTGATTTGTCCAAGGCCATATAAAAAAAATATTAATAGTGGAAATTTATGTCATGGCCAACATCTGGTGTAGATTATTTACAAGTAAGTTGGCTCTCAAAAAAACCCAAGTTTTTAAGTTTGTTTACAAAGTTGCTGTATGTTGTTTCCACTATTATTATTAAGAGCACATGGAGTTGTGCTTCCAAACAGCAGCATTAAAAAAAGACTAGGATTCACGGTGGATGAAATTCAAGCTTTGGTTTTGATAAGCATCCAGAAGTTAGGATTAGCCAAACTTCTTTGGTCAGCCAAGAATTTATAATAAGACATTTATTACGGAAAGCTAGAGTACAAGAAACATGACCAGTAGTAAGCCATAGTCTTCCAGACAAATCCACCTACCATGTATAGATGGCATGGGCTGCCAAGGCTCAACATGCAGGACACCTTACAGGAGTGACAGGAAATCATCAGCTACATGCACTGGAGTGACAATGGAGCCGAGCATCCAGGTCATCGTAAAGGGAGATGGATGGTTTTCTTTGGGAAGCTGTCCTTGATAGGAATTCCAGTTCCCATGGATTGCTGTCAGCCCTTGGTCAGCCTTTATCCACTGTTGCCTGTAAGACCTGACTTCTGTGCACGGTCATCATGGACAGAGTGTAATGACTCTACACTGAGTAAACTCTTGGCTTGCTGAAATTAGCGCCAGCACTGCTAACAGTGTCACATCTACCATAAAAATCATCCATTTGGACACCAAAAGTTTTGTACACTTGTACAGAACAGTATGTTACTGATATCTTGCCACCAAAAGGCAGGAAGAAGTTTGATCTGAAGAATTCAAAGAAGGTCAAGTGTGCTTTATTACAGACCAGTTGTAAACCGGTTTGCCTGACCAAAGATTTACATCTGGTAATGACACCTTCTGATGATGGCTGGGACAAAATGTTTTCTAAAAGTCCCCAAAATGGGTTGAATGAGAATACCCTGGAACTGGCAAATATGCACTGTGTCCTAAATTAAAACATAACTATGAGCCTAAATAAAAAGATGTGGTTAGTGGCTGGCTGCTCATCCCCACTTTGTTGGCTCATCTTAGCTTATAGGTTATTGAAGAGAGAAGCCTTTCTTTCCTCTTGCACCCAGGAGCATGGCAGCAGTCTCAGACAAGTTCAGAGGAGCAGCTGCTAGGTTTTCCCCCCTCAGACGATCTATGATCTCATGAGCAGGCAAATCTGTTCTGTATGGTGAGGATAAGGACAAATAATTTTTCCTTCACCTGCTCTTATGCCTCACCACAAAGGTACAGATTCCACATACCTCACCCACAGTGCCAGAGTACAATGGAACACCAGACAGGGCAAATGCGGATGTCAGATAAGGATTTGTCTTTTATACCATCACTAAATTTTCCCTGTGACATAGTCTAGTTTGTGGATATGTCAGAAGGAGCTGAAAAACTATTAGCCTACCAAGGAGTGATTTCTGAGATGTCTGGCTCTTTTTTTCACTTCCACTCATTGCATAGGTAAACGCCCCCAAAAAATCCAGCTGAGAATGTTCACTGCTTACACTGGCTTAAGTTGCATACTGTCATCTGAAGACACTGGCCAGGTTACAGAAGGAACAAAGGGAGTCTATCCAGTATATAGGAATTCATCAAAAATTGCAGATTAAAAGAACAAGAGCATGTTGAAAAAGAATAGAGCTCCAGCCACGTGAAATCTGCCAAAACCAGGATTCTACAGGAAGGAGATCATAACTGGAGAGCTTTTCTGAGCATGAGTGGGTGACCTTCACACAATTGCATTGACTAGACGCATTTTTTCAAACAGACAGCAAAGGTCTGATGCACAACTATTGACTTAGAAGGTAGGTAAAACGTATCTTAACCCAAACCTTGCTGTGTGCAATTTCTGGAGAAGACCCTAACTACCTGTCTGCACACCTGTAAGAAATGCGCGAGTTTACCTCGGAACCACAACCCTCTGTTCATAAGCCTGGTACTAAGATGTACTGAAACAGCTTGTCTTTTTAGGAATCTGGCTAACATTTAATCCTGCCAGACTTCTGCAGACCTGGAAATGGTTGGACCTGTTTCTGTCACAGCCAGGAAGGATTACTGCAATTCTTTCTCCTGAGTCTTATTATTTTTACAGAAATTTCAGTTCACCCAAAATAAAGTTGAAGACCTTACTGTGAGCTGAATATCTGGCACTTTAAAGAACAAAGCAGACTTACCCACTGCGAAGTCAAAATACTGATACCAGACTTCAGCCAGATGCTGTTCTGAAATGTCTTATCAACAGAGAAAGAAACTCACGTGATCACCTTCCCTCATTACTCTGTACTCCCAGATGAATTTAGGAGACAGGTCTAGCATCAACACCCAAGTTACAAATCATTGACATTTTCTATACTTGGCACAGCCTCTCCCCTTCTGTGCCTTTTCTCCACCCAATACCCATTTCTCCTCCACTATCACCATCCACATCATGGCAAATTTTGCTGCTTCCATCTACTGTCCAGGTTTCTTATCTGCTGCAGATCCTGATTTACCAGACCGTGGCCAAACCCATACCAGCTTGTGTGTTATGTGATCAAACTGGTGTAAGCCAGCATCGCTCAGAGGAGTCACAGGGCAATTATGCCTGTTGAAGTTGAGGCCACTTGTGTGCAAAAGGGGTTTGCTGGCAAAACGGGGCCCAGCTTTGAGTTTCAAGTTTTAGAAGGTGTTAACTTTTCAAAAATTAGTGTAACTTAATTCCCCCCTCAGATGATCTATGATCTCATGAGCAGGCAAATCTGTTCAATACGGTGAGGATAAGGCCAAATGATTTTTCCTTCACCTGCTCTTATGCCTCACCACAAAGGTACAGATGTCCCCATCATTCTGAAGGCCTGCAGTACAAAATCAAAGAAGAAGGGAAGTTAAAGCTCTGTTTATGAGGAGTTTAAATTTGTTATAAAAGTTGGTTCTGTCCACCTGGCATCATTTAAGCAAACAGGTGAATATCACTCATTGAAAAATAATGGGCTTGAGTCTCCGCTCAGCTATAATGGATTTACACTGTTATAACTCTGAACAGACCTACAGGATGTTTATGCCCTACAAATAAACAGAAGTAGCTTTTCTTTCAGCAAAATACAATCTGTTTCACCCTTAATGATCGATGTTTCCACTACTGAAAGAAATTTTAGTCCTACTTGGCTAACCCCAGTATTAGTCAATAATGACTTTTAGAGTATTCAGCCAATCTTCTGGGAAAAACAATATTATATGTGTGTTTTGCCAAGGCAAAAATCATACGCAAAAATATCAGACCAGCTGACATAAATTAGCATAGCTCCATTGACATCAGTTTCATACACTAGAAGTTTTGCAATAGGAAAAAAAAGCAAACTATAGTACTAGTTACAGGAGACAATATTGAAGTTTCAATTAGCATATTATCCTAAACCATGGGCAACAGTAGTTGGGATGTTTTCAATTCTTTCTATATTTTTGTTTTAAGAGCACATAAGTTCCCATGGCTACCCGTGGCTAATCTGAAAAACAAAAACCCCACATAATATGCATGGAAGAAAAAAATAAATACATATTTAAAATTAACAGGCTATAATTCAGATTTTTGCTATCAGAATGGGACTCTGAAGTGGTGTATGAGAAGTTCAGCTTTTGGTACATTTCCTAAAGATTATGACAGGTGATGCTGGAGAAGGCTTGGCCAAATCTTTACTCAACTGCTGCAAACACCTCTTCCCAAATGTGCAATTCTGCATGAAAGAAAGGACCACTCTCTTCAGATGTGCCCAAATAGTGTTCATGGACAAGATCTTTGGCTGGTATCACCCAGAAGAAACTTTGAATGAATTGACATGAGCCAAGAATCTCATTCAAAAGATTGGCCATCATTTCTCTGTTTGTTTCATCCTCTTTACTTTTACTGAGGTCTGACCCAGAATTTGCATTTTCTATCCGTAATGAACCTCCTGTTACATCATGCTGCTGGACTGGGAGGAATTTCGTAGCCTCCCCACAGGCACTGTTAACATCACCCTCTCCGCAGACCTGAAACTCCAGTGACTGGCGGACAGCAACTGTCCCAACGTTTGACTCTTAATCCCAACATGAGACATGGCTGATACGCTCTTACCCTTGTCAGGTCTACTCCAGCTCAGACATGACCAATCTGCCCGCTGGACTGCAGATGTGAACTCATTAAGCTAAAAGCAAATATGACTCTGATTCTGATCAAGCCAACTGTAAATAAAATACTAATGCCTTATGCTGAATTTTCCTTCCAATCTTATAGGAGACAAGACTTGAATATGTAGTATTTGGCCACTAAACCCTGAAATAAGACTGAGGCAGTCTGGCAAAGACGGGATGCTGGAAGCTAGGACAGAGAAATGCAGATTCTTACCAAGGTATGAATGCAAAACCTCCAGCTCTGTATTGGCTTCCTTCCTCACTCTCCACAGACAGGGAAGGAGCCGATGATGTGGTAGGCTGGACAGAGAGTCACAGAAGACACAGAGCATTGCAGTATCTATAAAAAGACCTGAATTTGATTAAGGAAAGCCAATACAGTCTACCCTCAGAGTTGATCCTCGGTGCCTAAGCTAACGTGGGAGAAGCTATGACGAAAAAGCCTGAGTATCAAATCTGTCACAATTTCCACCAAAAATGGAATTTCTAGTCAAAGTATCTTTTTACTGAGAAATTTTGTGTTTTATGATTTAAAAACCTGTTCCTGTTCTGTACTGGGACAAATCTACAGCAATTTCAAGCATGGGTAGAAAAGGAAGAGAAAGGTCCTCTACCTATTCTAACCCACTTATCTGGGTGTTTATTTAGGTGAGAGAAACTAAACACAAGTGAATGCAGAAGCCCTGTGTTAACAGGCAGGGTTTGATCTTGAACTTGCTGCACAGCTTGGAGGAGTGAACCTTAGAGTCCATAATGTGGCACAAGGAGGCAACACCACTAAAATAAATTTGGTTCACCTCCAAAACTGCTCAGCTGAGATATTCAATACTAGTCTACAGATTTATTTCACACAACTTTCATTGAACTTAATGAGTACAGCATAACTTTAAAAAAAAAAACAAAAAAAAGCCAACAACAAACGAACAAAAATACCCCACGATAAAACCCAAAACACTGAATCTCAACGGGACACGGCAGTGAGTAAGCAATGCACAAAAACTTTTAAAACATTGAAACGGAGCATACGGTGATAGACAAGGTTTCATATTTTCTGTGCAAAAAATAAACTGGAATTAGAACTAGTGGAAAAATCAGAAAATGCATTAAGTGACAAGCTTTTAAAAATTACTTTTTCTTTAATTGTGATCAGTATTGTTTTGGCATTTTAGTTCAGTCTTTTGCTTCCCCCCCCCCCTTATAAAACTTTTTTTTTTTTTTTCTTTCTTCTTTTTTGTTCTCACTCCCATGNTTTCCTCTTCCATCATTTGTTTTCCTTTTTCTCTTCTATTTTTTTTTCCCCACTGCTTTTTTTTTCAGTTTAGGTAGTTTAAAAAACCCAGGAAGACTAACGTGCAGGCAGGGGAAAAATAAAGTAAAGCCATACAACTGGAGGAATAAAATAAAGAAAATAAAAAAAAAAAAAGGAGAAAAAAACCAAACCAAAACAAAAAAAAAAACCAAAACAAAACAAAAAAGAAAATAAAAGAGAGAGGAGTGAGAGGAGTGAGAAGAGTGAGAAGACTCACTTTTCATATATCAATTAAAAAAGAAATTATCTTTTTCAAAAAGCAGTCTCCAATTTAGGAAAAAAAAAGTCCTTTTTCAAAACATAGCCTGCAGAAACCCAGCAGTCTGCTTATTTCTAAAAATGAGGTGATGGCTCAGTGCGGTCCCCTTTTAAAATCTTTCCATTACAGAAGCGCTCATTTGGGGTGACTGTAGGACCATACTCAACCGAGAGCACATCAAATTTTTGCGCTGATAGAAATTTGGATAAAGCTTTTGGGGGCAAATCCCCACCTGGAATAAATGGATTTATCTGCACTGCAGAGCTCTGCTGATCTCAACCAGCTGATGATCCGGCCCTTCGTGATTCAAACGATTGTTATAACTCAGCCCAGTCGGTTCATGCCCCGGCTTGCTCTGACACCCCATAAACTTGAGCATTTCAAAGGAGCAGCGCACAATGACCCTTCCAGGTTGTCTACTGTCTCCGATTACCCTGTGCTAATCCACAGCTGTTCCTTGTCAAAAAAAGTAAAGAAATAAGCCCTACTAAACAGCAACCTGAAAATCTAAGAGGAATTTTTCCTCTCTACTTTGCATATTTGAATGCTGATTTCCTTATCTCCCAACCAGTGCTTAATAATAAAGTTATTAACCTCTCTGTGAACTTCATCCACATCAAAACCTCCTTCCTTTACCTGCTGACATGTAAAGGCATGAGGAATACTCAGTTTAAGAGGTAGAGTATTCAGCATAGGAAACATTATTACTGGGATACATCATCCAACACCATCATCCACAATTTTTCATCAGATGAAAAATCATATTGAATTCAGAAAATTTCTAGGTTTGTGTTCTAGTGAAACAGTTTAACTACTATGTTTATTTACAACTCGCTTATCTAGCTCACTGTAAATAAGATTAAATAAGTGAATTGATGCTATTCTGTCAGTAGAAAAGCTTGCACACCAATAATTTTGTCTCTTTAAAACCACATACAACAGGGTCAGTTGGTGGTCCTCTTCTGACACGCGACAGGGAAACCCCTACTCTCCATGTACACGCAAAGATGTCAAAAACCAAACACTGCAGATGTAACAAATTTAGCAGAAGAACCTCTTAACTGGAGGATGGATCAACCGGCAGACAGTGTGTGCCTCTTGCAGAAGACCGAGTTCTGCATGAGAGCTATGACTGTTGCTGGCAACCGTCACCTGTTTTAGTTTTGGGAGGCAAGGAAAATGAAACAGCCTTTCTGAAGCACAAATTGTATCGAAGTTAACAGAAACGCTTCCTGTTAATTTCTGTGAGTTTTGGATCAATTCCTGTGTTTGGCAACTGAAATGACACTTGCGTACTGGAGATAGGAGTAACTCAAAATACATCCAGCAACTGAGAAGGAGGGTCCTCTGCTAGTGCAGTGAAAAGTATTGTTGAGAGAAAGCATGTGTTCAGAAAGAGACATAAAACAAAGTTTTGCATTATTTCTCCTTATTTATAGCAATACTTTTAGTAATACACTCTTGAGTATACCTAAAAAATAATATATAGCTAGTTTTTTATTTTGCTCACCTAAAAACCACAGATAGAGGGCACAACAGACAACTCCAAGCAACTGAATTACTAATAAATGCTACTCTCTGTGGTACTTGTGGAGTGAAAGCGCTACCACAGAGGTTTGATTTTGTACAAGTATACGGTGCCTGATTGCTCAGAAGGTCCAAAGATCATGGGGAAGTAGCTGCAGGGTTACGTCTTCCTATCCCCGTGTCTCCAACACACACAAGTGCAAAAGACGACACACAGCTCAAACTGAGTTTTGCCCATGATGAGGAAATAACTTGGTGTCAGACACCACAGACTATTCTAGGGCTTTGCCAGAGCTACCGATTTGCGTGCAAAGTAGTCAAATGCTGCTATGACACAAAGAGATGTAAAAGCCACAAGAATTGCATCTTCGCTTGTACAATTCAACCATGTGCATTAACTCATATATACTTAAATAGTACAGTATAGCCGTTCATACCGGTTCAATTCTATTTTCATGTGGCACCTCAAACCACACCTCAAACACCTGGATATCTTACTGCGTTTCACCAAAGTAGAAAAACTATTCAAGCGTAAATCTTCTTAGCATAACGGTCCACCATGGAGGTGAGGAACAAGTGGGAAGAAATTCAGCATACCTCTGCTTTAATTGCAAAGCTACAGACACATCTTGTTGCTCACTTCCAGCACAATGAGGAGGGGGGGAAATTCAAACTCAGCAGCTAAAAGTTCATGTACGCATTGTAATTAAGGACATCTAAGGTTCAAGAGAAGTAAAACAGATATAGATAACAGATACAGACGTAAGCATCCTTCCCACTGTAATGCACAATTAGGCAGAGGAGCAATGATAAGAATCTGCGGAATACAGACATTAGTATTTGGCCACAGGGACACACAATTAAATGAATCAGTTGCAGGCACATGAATGCAATGGACAGGGCAGCAACTGGATCCAGCTCCTAAGACTAATTCTTCACGTTTTCCTGGTGCAACTGTATTTGTCTACTGTAGTTATTCAAGTTCTTTTAAAGAAGGGTATTTCCTCCATGCAGTTAAATAAAATAGTTTTCTATTTGTTTAAAAGAAACCACGCTGTAAAAAATGAAATGCGACTTGCTAGAAGTAGTATGTGGATGCATTAGAAATACAGCAGGCAGCTACTGGGCATTACTGGCAAAGGTATTAGCTGACATCACTGACAACCAACCGGAGAACTTCCCTGGTGTCCCAAATTCCTAAGCTATTTCATAATCAGACAGTGTGCTACACCTCCGCTCCTCCTCCCTTCCAGGCCTCCTCCGGAAAACCCCCACAAGTCGCCAAAGTCCGAAGGACGCTCCACGGAGCACAGGGCATTGAGATGTCTGCTTGGATGTGAACCTGGGATTTAAGTCAGCTATATTGTTTTGGAAAAGACTGGCTAAAATAAACCTGGCAATACCCTCACTCATAGAAATGATCCTACTTCAAGCTCAGACATTCATTTCAGCTGTTCGAGTCCTGCATGCACCTATTTTGTTGCATGGGGCGGGGAGGGAATCACGGTAAAGTAAAAGCTCTGTAATGGGTTTTTCCTGGATGGAATTGAAATGCAAAAATTCCCTGTTTATTTTTTGTAAACGAATGAACAGAAAAAGTTTCACCAGCTAGCCTGAAACACGCTGAACTTTTGCAAACCTTTGAAAAGAACACTGACAATTTGTATTTCAACTTTGGAGGGGGGGAGATGTGGGAGAAAAGGGGCAGAGTTAATGATTTCTCCAAATCTTTTGCAAAAAGGTTTCTTTGTGGGATTTTTTTTTTTTTTCCTTAGTTCTAAAATGTTTCTTTTCAATCCTCCTCTTTCACTTAAGGGGTGTTCCAAAATTTTTATTTATTTATTTTTTAACCTGATTTATCAAGAGCTGCTGATTGGCTGCTGAGCCTGGCAGATTAGTAAGGCAATTCAGTAGTGAATTCAGATCTTTGTTCAGCACGGGAGCATATGCGTGCACGTGAAGTTTTCATATAGAGGTACACTAGTTGACAATTTTTTAATAACTTATAAATATAACTTCTAAGTCCACAATCTTAGCCTGATGATGCAACTCCCATTCCTATAAAACACTAGAAGACATACACAGAAGGCTGCAGAAATCAGAAGACCTATGAAATTCCCACCAAGCTGTACATCTAAAATCCTCTGCTGTCACTGCAGAGACTCCTATCCATCCTGGAGTGCCCCGTAGGAAACAGGGCATATCGTACAGGACATCTCATTCCTCAAGGCACTGCACAGCCTCTCTGTCAACAGAGCCAAAATATAGAATGCAGCATTTCTTCCACAGCAGTTATAACTCAAGCTGCAGACTCTTCAACTGAGTGATCAGGGGAAAAAAAAAGCCCAGTTTGGTTGCGTCCAATGCAAACTTTGGGGTTTACAGACAAAGAAAAAAAATCATTCCCGATGAGCCCAAAATTTTGGATTCCAAATGATTTTTGCTTTAAACGATAAACCTTAAATTTTGCATTTGACAAAACCAAGTTTTCCAAAGGAATTAGTCTGTAACCTTTTACACTTTTCTTCTCTTTAGTTAGGTCCCTGTATGTGTTCAAAATCTGATACAGAAATTAAGAAGCCAAAAGTTCTATGCAGGTAAAACCTCGATAGACATTTCAAATTTCCAAAAATACAGATATAGTGATAAAGCACTGAAAGAAAGTTTCAACATCTCTTCCATCCACACAGTGCTTTTAGCCAAAATTATTTACCAGTTTATCCCAACCTTACAGAGAGCGCTTCTACTTAAGCAAGTCTGCTATTCATTGAAGTAACTGTTTTGTTCAACAAGCACTTCAACTGATGTACTGAGGAACGCATTAAGGCTTGAACCCAGGATGGAAAAATAAACCTTAATTTTCCTAAAACGAGAAGCAGAGCTCTATAAAGAAGAATACTGCCGCTTGCCTACAAAGCATGCCATTTTCTTCCAAGACAGTCCGGTAGAGCACTACCCTGGGGTTAAAGATCGGGCTGCATTATCACAGCGGTGGGTGGGTGGAAGAAAATGACTGGTGCTGTGTTTGCGAGACTCTCCAGCTGAGCCAGGGACGTTTCTGCCAGGGATCTTACCTGCAAAGCACAGTTGTAGTGCTCATCTGTCCACTCCCTGGTAGTCACTTCCAGCACAAGAGGACTGGGTGCTCAGCCTACCAAGGGGCTCTGGTGCGCCCCTAATCAGCAGGAAGGACCCAAGGTACGTGCAACAGAAGGTAACGAGTTAGAAGAAATGGTACAATTTCTCCCCATTCATCTTTTTTTTTTTTTAAGGAAAAGCAGAGCAGAGTGGGAGAACTCCAAAAAGACAAACAGTAACACTGAGACCTTCGCACCTTGTTTTATCTTTAAAAGGAGCAACTCACTGTGGATGAACTTCCCTCATTCGCCTACTGACACAAAACGACATTTACTCATGGCACAAATGGCTACTGAATTTAAATCACTGGTCAACAACATTATTCACCCGTCTGTGCTGATCTGGGTTTTTTTAATTTGGTGGTTTTTTTGTTTTTTTTTTTTTTTTTTTTTTTTTTTTTTTGCCAGAGTCTTGTCCAAATAGCAGGAATGAGTGGGGGAGACCAGCCCCAGAGATGTACAGGCAGGCAGCTCCTCTGGAGCCAACGCTGACAGCGCACACCATACCTTCTGTTGCATGGAAATGATTTAGTGTGTCCCAGCACACCGGTCCCTTCTCTCTTGGAGTAAAGCTGCCATAAAGTCAGGAAGTTTAACCCACCGATAACTGTTAGGAAAGGTTTGGAAGAAGTGCATTTTGCAATCAGACTTGGGCTGGGCAAGCAAAGGTGGAGATGGAAAATTTTGACTACCATGAAACAGTCAGGAAGTGATGGCAGTGTTGAACATGGCTCAGCTTTTACCTTGTTTTAACTAGGACTTTGGTTTTTTGCACCACAGTTTTATGAACAAAAAAAAGGTGGCCATACAGCGGAGAACGGACAAGTAGGATACATTCCTCAGCCCAAATGTAGGCATCTACAAGATATTTATCTCAATTGCCCCTATAATCACAGCAGAGAACAATACACTTTTAAGTCACATTTCACCTCCAAGACAGAGGATTAAAACAAGTGCCTAAGTATTGCCTATAACTCCTACTGATGACAAAGAGGGCCCAGAGGACTGTATCAGCTGTGGCTATCTGCACAGAAAATAGCTGGAGGTTGGCAAGTTGAATTCAGTGACACCAACAAGTCAGCACTGCTTGCACATGCAACACTTCATCCCTCATTGTTTGCAGAGCTCAACCATCATTTTTGTCCTCCTCCACGAAAGAGCCACAATAATTCATTATGGCTTTCCAGGTGTAGTGAGCATTCACAGCTCCCCTCAAACTGCTCCATTCATGGTTCCTCAGCACACCAGTAAGACAGGTCCATGGCTACATCACAATATGCCACTTCATATCTGTGATCTGGTTAAGCCTGTAGTAATTGCATAGTAACTGCTGTAATATACCCAAAGCAAATGGCTAAGAACATCTCTGCATACAAACTCAGGGTCTATCCTACAGAACAAGACCTCCTTGACCCAGGATTTGGGTGAGAATCTGGCCCTCACAGCAGTAATGTGCCAGTAGCCAAGGAAGGTAAAAATGCCATTGGACACCGTCAGAAGAGACTCCTTTTTTTCCACTTAGCTGTAAATACCAAAGCAGGGTGCACAATTTAAACAGTGCCTTCTCATTCCTAAAGGATTTAAGCTGGGGATTTGCTGTGTCCATAGAAACAGGAGGAAAAAGGATCTCAAGTGAGATTTCTACTCTCTACCACTTGCTTTATTGAGTCTTTTCGCAATACATGGGTTGCTGTTGAGTTTGCCTGTGAACAAGGACCTGGGCTTAATCCCACCTGTCAGCCAAGTGCTGCAAACAGCCTCTCTTCGTTATCACACTCCAAACCCACTTTGGAGTCTCACGTGGAGGCAATAAATATTCCTGGATTAACATGCAAGAGAGAAGTGGGTTGAATAGAAGTATGAACACCTTACCCTGAAAATGGGCTGACACAGTCCGTGCCTGGGATGGCTTTGTTATAGCAGTCAACAGGGCAGTTTCAAGACAAATAATTGAAGAAACAGCTTCTTTAATATAGTCCATTGGCAGCATGTGGTGCAACTTTCCCTCTGTTTCCCCCTCCCCAACAAGATTTTTTCATATCAAGCTGGTTTGGTGTTAAGTGCACATATCTAGGAGGTATTTCTCTCCAAAATTTGGATCCAAACACACATCAAAAATAACAGTTCATCCGTCACGGTTGGGAAGCATGTATGACAAGAAAATATTTGCTTTGCTCTGGTTTTGTGTTTGGTTTGCTGACCGCTTATATCAAAAAGCTAGAACAGCTTTTTCATCTTGCTGTAGTTTAGAAACATTTATAGGACAGATGGTCTAAATTTGTGGGTTTTATAAACTTAATGAGAATGTAAAAAAAAAGCGCATATGGGTGCAATATTTTCTGGGGCTTCTTTGAGCTGGCCAAGAAGTAGCCCACTGCAGAGCGGAGTAACAATTCGCATTGGGAACTCATTCAAAGATTTACAAATGACTGAGAAGAGGGACTGCCACAGGCTTTCTTCACCTCAGTGGCAGTTTCACTTGCACTGTGTGGTATAGGGAAAACATACATTTATTCTTCCCAGCAAGCAACTGTTTCTTAAACTTTGCCTTTACATAACTGTTAAATGAGCTGGCTGCAAGAGCTCACCAAAAGGCATAAGTCCTCCTCGATTCTCTCTCCTGATGACTTGCTCTTGGGCCTTCTTGCTGGGCCCAATAGACATGTTTAGCCATCAGTTCCTCTAAGATCACTGTTATTTTAGTCCTACACGCCGCTTTCTCTTTCTCCAGACGACACCCTTTAAACAGAAGGATGACAATGCAATCTGGTCTTGAGGTCAGGCCACAGCGTGGGGACTTGGGAGGTCTGTATGGAGACCCTGGCCCTGCTCCAGGCTCTGTCAACCTTCAGGCAGTTACACACGAGTGAGTCCAAACGTGGCCCAAAGTGGGCCTCAAAACAGGGCCACCTCGAGCTCAGCAGGAAGGGAGGAGAGTCCTCTCTTCAGAGAAGCACCATGAAGCCCAGTCTCTTTCTCCAGGCACTTCCTGCAAGAGCCAGTGTATGAAAGCCTACCTCAAAGTGAATACATCAGCATACATTAGAGTAAAATCCATCTATAAGGTCCACTGAAAGTCCTATTTCCTCACTACAAAAAAACCTAATAACAAGCACCATCTTCTCAGGCTCTTTATACCAGTCAGTCTCTCCATCTAAAAAGTTTATCTCAGTTGAAATAAAACAGGTTGGAGATGTTTTCATGAAATGGCATCCTTTGTGTAAGACAGATAGTAAGAATTCTCCTGTTAGGCAAAAATCCTCCTCCATCCAGCTCCCCAGTCTGAAAAAACTAAATTAAAAAATCAGCTTCCAGTCCTCCCTTATGTAAGCTATTAAAATATTCATGAACAAAGCATACTTCATCAAAACAGACTCCATTAACTTAAGACCTCAATTTTCACCCTGGACAGTCATCTTCCAATGAAATACACTAGGAGGTACGAACCTCAAATTATTATCAGCAAAATATTTCAGAGTGTTGGCATGTAAGCTGTCATCTTTAGATTTCCACATGAACACAGCATTAAGAAAAAATAGGCAGTAATTCACTCAAAATTGTTGATTAAGCCCCTTTGAAATGTTAGGTGTGCACGATTTCATTTTACGCCCAGCTGCTGCTTCCAAAATTTGCTTCAGGATTCTGATTTTTTTATTTTATTTTTTTTTTTAAATGTGACAGCTCAGTCTATAGCCAGGTGTGAAATTCCTGGCGTAAGAACTGTGCGATACTTTGATTATGAGGAAATCTTGAACAAATCCTTCAGCCCTCTGAGTTCGTCAGGAATTTAAATGAGCAAGGCATGCAGACTGTTCAGGCCTTGCTCTACCTTAGCTAGATTTCAGGCTCTCTTTTGTGAACCAGCAGAGTTGGAACATGTTGAAATCTTATTAACAGACAAGAGCAAAAGCAGCACAGGGCTATATTATGCCCCAGTTTACCCGCCCCATATTCTTTTGCATATTATCAGTTAGAGACGGAATTTCTGCAAAGGTGGTTATTCCCAGTGATAAGTCATCTCTGTGCACAACCCAACAAAAGCTAGCTATGCCGGGGTTAGAGAGGGAGGCTGGAATTACACAAATCACCTTTTTCATGCAAGGCAGAGGCAAGCCTGCGCCCCCCAGCTCCCTACCCACCCCCACCCCTCAATAACTAAAGTGCTCAACAAATGTTCCGCAAATATTGGACAAACAGCCAAGGACTTCTCAGAACATCAAATGATTATTAAATCTTAAACTTTACTTTCCAAAAATAATTTTCTGCTGCTGCTGTTTGTTTGTTTGAAAGCAGGGTAGTAAAATCCACAGATGTGTACAGTCATAAACCTCTAGATGAGACTCAATTTCCTTGATGTCCAACGATAAAATCCACTAATAAATGTGTACAGATGCAAAGGCCTATTTGTTGTCCTGTCAAGTCAGGCCATGTGGAACAAAAAACCTAAAAGCAACCAGGAGAGGAACTAATGATGTAGGCTCGCCTCTGCCAAGATGCACTTACTGCAGTTCCTGTGACATTTAAGGAACATAATGATGGGACATTCCTTTTTAACTTTATTGTTTTGTCAAAAGCGGGTTTTTACAGCTGAAGATCACGTTCCCAAAATAGTCAATTAGGTTATGCAGATTTATGCACACGCTGTGATCTCTTTTGTGCGGCATGACTAGTTTCTTTGCTAACAATCACTCACATTTGATGACAGAGATGGGGCTGGTGTCAATATCTCCCATATAGAGCGGGATTTTTTTTTTTATTTTAAATGCTTTCCATGAAAAGCTCTTTAGATCTCACGGTGCATCAAGACAGCGTATTTTTTTTAATCTTCAGATAATTATTTCTGAATGTGCAAATATAGTTTTCAAGGGGAAAAAAACCCACTCTCTGGAGTAACCAAACACCAGATTTCCGCAGTATGAAAGCCATTTTAAGGCACTGTGGCGTGCTTCGTGGTTAGCCCTGCTTCTACTTAATTAGGGACCTAAGTTATAAGTCCACAGCTGCAGGAGAGCAGTAAATAGCTATTGCTGACTTCCTTATTGCCAATACGTACATCATGATTGCAGGGTGAAGAGCAAGGATCTTTTCATAAACGCTGCCTTGTGCAGCAACAGTACTTTGATGTCATAAAAATGGTGTTACATATTTTAAAGGCTTAATTGTGGTCCACTGCGGTGCTGTCATCTTCCTGGTGAAACACTAACCCTTTCCGTGATTTCTTGGGTATACAGAACACTTCTTTTATTTGCAGGTTTCATAATTAAGTCTACATGTATCATATCCTCAGCTCTTGTAATGCAGCCTATCTTCACTGATTTCAAGCCACCAAGCCCTCATATAGTACATGATATACATGCTAGGGAGGGAAAAGAGAGGGGGAAAAGAAAGGAAAAAAGAAAAGCCCTGCAGTATGAAGGGTACTTGCCTGCTCCATGTTGTTCTGATTAACAGCATCCGCTTGCTTACCGTTATGAACACTCCCTCACTAAACACCCTGGCCAGAAACCCCTTAATTCAGTGCCTCCGAGACAGAGTCCCCACACCAGCGTTCCCAGATAACCCTCAGTCTTTGACTGATCCTTGCTTCGATCTCTGGATAAGCCCTCCCACCCCACCGCATTCTGGCTTTGTGCAGGAACTCCACAGCATTCTTATTATTTCAGGCCACCCAAAAATGAATACCTTCAGCTCCTTCAGCTTTCTTACTTTTTTTTTTTTTTTAAATACCTGACCTTGCTTCTGTGGCTGCTGTTGCCATCTCAAGGATATTTTTTGCGACCAGTTCTTAGTCTCTTTTTGAGTTTCCCCATGGCAGGCAACTTCTCACTGTTACCCCATAAATGGTAGAAATTTGGCTGAAAACAACTCAAATCAAAACAAGCGAAGCTTGCAAGACCAAAGACTTGTGTGTCAGACTCCTCTGCTGCCGGAAAAAACATTTCTGCGCACAGTCCAGTGCCAAGCCCCATCCCTAGCTGAAGGGCCAACTCCTCAGGGGTAGCGGGACAGACACTGCAGTATCCACCAGCCCATCTGAGCTCGTGGGGCACTTGGCATTTGTTATGGGGTGTCGTGACACAGCCACCTGATCCTGAGCGCTGCTTTCCCTGTCTGTAGGATCCAGTCCTGTGCTCTGCGCTTTGCAGGTTGTCTACACGACCCGCAAAGGTTCCTCCTGACCTTCAGAGCATGCATTCTTCTGGAGATACCAGTACATGAGCAGGTAAGAACGCAGCCTCAGAAGAAAGCTTTAAGAAGTGGACAGGACACTGAAAAGAAGAACTTAGGTCCAGTCCCAGCTTTGCTTTTACCCTGATAAACACAAAGACGCCTTTTCCCCTTTTCACACCTTTTTTCCAAACATTTCCACAAAGGTTGTAAGATCCATGAAGATGGGCTTCTTTCAGTATGAAGTATTTGGCAGGTGTAGTGGGCAACATGTAGAGGATGGCAGGTGTAAGCTTATGTTCTACTTCATGTTAATAAATAAAAGCCACCTATTCTCATTTAGGCTGAATAGGTTGTCAGAAAAAGGTCCCAGATTCTGTCCCTATTGCCAACAACACACTCAGGGTTCAAAACTAAACATCACCTGAAAATAGGCTGCTGACCTCAGGTCGTCTTTCTAGACATCCTTGCAACGGAAATAAAGAGCAATCGCTAGAAACTGCAGAGGGAGGACTTGCATTTAAACGGATAGGGTTTGTGCAGTATCCCTGGTAAACACCAGCACTTTGGAACTTGTCTTGATGAATGGGTTTGTCTGAAGGCAACACAATGGGGACTGATGACGAAACAGTGACAAATGGATTTCCTTCCCAGCTGGAGACAGCTATTGTTTGCCATCTGCACAGTATGTCTCATGGAGGCATATTTTGCAACACGAATACCGAGTTCATGCAGAAAGCAGCTCCCAGAGCAAGAAACAACTGGATTAAAGGCACAGAAGAGGACAACAGTTGTCTCTAAGAGAGTTCTAGACCCCAAAGAATGTCTTGGGGAAGGAAAAGAAGGCTTCTCGTTTATACAGCTGCATTTAGCAGGTAAGCAGAGCATCTAAAGTCAGCCTCAATGACTTCAGTCTTTGGATAAGGGGGTAGGTGTATCACCAATACACAAGGAGGGCAGGAGAAAAGCTGGCCAGGATAAAGGAGAAGAGTTCAGAGAAATTTAATTGACTTAGCAGTAGGAAGCAACAAGGGGAAAGGGATTTGGGAAGCCATTATAAATTCGCAAGGGGAGTTGGGGAAAACAGCCAAATTAGTCACACAGGAGAAGTAAATGGCTTGCCACAACTCAACTGCCAGCTCATTTCATAGTGACACCCAAACCCATTTGGGTATGTTTTGATTTAGAGTGAGGAACTCAAGCTGGGTTTGTTGGGTGTCTGGGCCTGGAGGCAGCTCTTCTGAAAAGCTGCAGGCAGACAGTGCCACCAGAGCTGCTCCTGGGTGGGAAGCTCCAGGGGATCTGGGAGGAGCTCAAGATCCCTCCAGGAGCGTGCACTTCTCCCAGTCCAAACACAAAGGTAGAGTTTGAACTTCTGTGCTCAAAGAGCACACCAAGAATGAGCTAAGAGAACAGAGCAATCATACAAATAGTTTTCCCTTCACTCTTCACCATCCTCAGGGAATTAATGAGGGCAAGAACACATTGGGGTAAATTAGAGATTAGAGACAGATTTTAAAAACCCTGTTAGCCACTTGGCACACTGAGTAGAATCCAAAGCCATACATCACACTTCTGAAGAGATCCCATAGGATATCACTGATAATATAGGAGGTGCTCAGATGCTACACCAGTAAGCACAGCACAATGCAACAAACCACTGCATGAAACAAATGTGTTAGGGTCAGGTATATTGTGGGCTGCTTGGGGATGGGAAAAAAAAAAAAAAAAAAAAAAAACAAAAAAAAAGGGTAAATCAGTCTTAAGTCTNAAAGAAGAAAAGAAAAAGGTTTCTGCTTCCTTGACCGGTTTTTATGTTTGCATATCCAGCATGACTGGATACACTTGCCTCAAGGCTCTTGCTGGCACCCTATTTGTTGTTGGCCTATTAGAAGTTCACCAAAGAAACTATGCTTTATCAATAAGTATCAAAATATTGACTCAGAACATAAATTGTCACAGGTTTTGTGCTTTAAGTAAAACCCTGAATTTCCTCTCATTTCTAAAATCGGATAGTTCCTGCTTCTGCCACAGTTTCCCTGTATCACCTACTGGCCAGTCACTTTCTCTTGTAAGACTTGGTGTATTTATAAAATGGGGCTGATAGTAAAAGCTCTGGAGTCCAGGAACCATTCTCAACTTCACAAATATAGCACCAAGCATGAAAGGCCAGTAACAAATAACCCTTAAAAACAAACCAGTCAAGACTCCCTTATCTATGGTATATGTTTTAAAGCACATACAACAGTAACACTGATTTAGCAGCCAGCAGCAGGAGTGGTGTATCTTCATTCACAAAGCTGCACTGAAAGATATGTCCCTTCCATTTCTTCTGGGAAAAAATCCTTCAGAAACTCTTTTACGGAAAAGACCAGTGATCATAGTCAGAACCAAACCAAGAAATACAAAAGCCAGGAACATATTGTGGGGCTACACTGCATGCCATTTAGATGAATCATGTCAGGGATGGAACTTGAAATAATTGTAAAATCGTTACCATGATTCAGATTATAACACGGTGAGTTAGTCAAGCTGCCTCCATCCACAGACGAGAGTAACTGGGGACAGTTTTTAGCATAACCAAAGACCCGTTGAGGCAACACTAAATCTTGAGCTCCTAAAGGATTACTGCACAGTAGTTCATGCAAAAGTTATCCTGCCAGCGGTATTTACGCTAGATGTGAGTGGGTACTTATATACCCACCTACAGGCATGGACTTGTGGATACCCCCAAATTACTAACTGACTCAGAAGGTAACATTTCTGGAAATAATGATTCAGTGCTGCGGGGTGACTGGATGAATCTGTTCCCTCCCACCAAACCCAACACAGACACCCGTAACCTCAGGTCTGTGGTATTTCTCTCTTTGGAAGCATGCAAAAATGTTGGGAGTGTTCAAATATCTTTAAACTGTGTAGCAGATCTTATCTGCTGTGCTGCATGCAGCACCCGATGCTGGCAGGCTACCTGGAAATACCGTTCCCCTGGATTTAACTTCCAGTATCTAATGAAGTGTTTGTTTCGTGTCGTCCCCGTCCNCTAAGGTCTATAGACAGTTCTTCATTAGCTTAAGTTTTAAAACATTGCAGTAGCTTGGGTGCTTCTTAAAACAGGCCATATTAATCTCTCATAGAACACTGATTTCTAAAACATATTTATGATCCAAGTGAATTCCTCCAAGTTCTTCCAATAAGCTTTCTTTTACCTTACACAGTACAGGAGCATTTGCAGGCTGAAATCCCATTTGTGACTTAGATTCCTGGCATGTCCAACAGCACAATGTTTACTTTTCAAAGAATGTGAAGTTCTGATATATGCTTTTATGTGTTTACCATGCCATTTATTCCTGAGCAAATGCAAATAGAAGACACCAGAATGATTAGGCGGGGGGGTGGGCAGAGAAAAAAAGAAAAAAGGTCAATTCCTTGAAGCAAACACACCTCAAAATCCTTTTTGGGAAGAACATGGTAACCTCTGTCCAGTTTTAATAAATAAGATTTAGGACAAGAATCTGTAGTTTAAGAACCAAAAAAAATTGTTGCAGTTACACCTGGGATGAATTTGATTTAGCAGCCCACTTATCTGTATGTATAAGTTAAATAATTGCCCTTAAAGAGCAGGTTATCAAGCAGAAATCAGCAACACCTGTTGTATTTGTAAAATAACAATAACAAGCTGAGATGCCATTCATTTACGGTAAGAAGAATGCCAACTTTGCCAAGATTTGTTTTGGCCGCTGGTAAATCTATGTCTAATAGGCAAGTGAGGCATTTCATGGAAAATAAGCTGCACCTGGATTTGAGTCATACCTTGTCCCCTCGAAAAACCTGTCATATCCTCCTACTTAAATGTCTCTGATACAATAAACACATGCGCATAAACAAGGCCCCGACTCTTTTGCCCTGTCTCTCTCTTCATTCCAGACAGGAAACATAAAACAGCTAACAGCCCAAGATGCATGAAACCATTTCTAAAGCTACTTTGGGCCATTTGTTTAATGTCATCCAGGATCTCTTTTGTGCACTGGACAATTTTCCTACCATGTGTTCGCTTATTGTGTTACCTGCTGGTGCATTTCCACGCAGAAAAAGCCATAGAATAGAAACCGTAGTGGGCATACTTCTTCAGAGGGTGTCTGATCCTGCATCACTGAGGTAAATAGGAGCTTTAAAAGGGACAGATGGTGCAGGTGCACTCATAAAATGTAGGTACATTAGTATTGCTATAGTAAGAACTATATGAAAAATGTGAAAAAAATTGTGTATGGACTAGAGTATGTATCATATGGGAGATGCTACACTCTTATTACTAGCCATGGCTCGCAAAGGTGTGAACCAACTTCCTTCTAATGCTAATCGCAGTACGTATGACTGTCCCTTTTCAAAAAATAAGGGGGAGCATTGATAGAAGCACATGGAAAGTGTATATGCCCCGGTATCTTATATCTTCACTTTAGCACCACGTAAAGGTCCCAGCATGAATGACACCCATCTCAAACACAAATGCACAGGGGTGACAGTCACAGCTTTAGGGAGATTGTTGAATCAGGCAGCACGCAGGCAACCGTGAGCGATCCACAAGAGTGAAGCGAGCCAGCCCTATAACCATTCTGGCCAGACACGGAACAGAAGAACAGGGAATAGGGACAGGGCAGCGCCTTAGCTGATGTGAGGAACTCCTGACACCTACAAACATCTGCATACCTGATCTTGGACAAGTCACTTCACTTCTCCCCGTCTCACATTGCAACAGAGAAAGTAAGACACTGGCACTCCCATACCAAGATGCCTGCAGAGGAATGTGAGCAACACTATCACGAGTTTCTCTACTGGAGTAACTGAGGTCATGCACCTATTAGACATGTGGAAAACCCTTGGTTTCATAAGGCCCCGGTTCTCCTGGCAGTTTGCAAACTCCTACGGTACGGGAATTGCTGATGCATAAAAAGTCTCAGTACTATTTTAGGTTTCAAGTGTTTTATTGGCATAATTCGTTCAATTTTCCTCTCCTTGCCTGTCACACTGCAAGGCAGGTGCAAGGCTTGCAGAATTTCAAACTTTCACATTTAACGTATTTTCCCCTTCATTTATACATTGAGTTTTCCATATAGGATCTACGCATGTCGACACACCTGAAAATGGGTAACTAGATCCCTTTTCCACATTTAATGAGTGCTTCCCTCATTATTCTCCTTCCTGTAGGGCCACACAGGTAGACATAAAAGGGAAAATGAAAATGACTCAAAGTCACTTTAGTAATCCCCAGACCACCCATGTCACTAGCGCTAGTCCTCTACCAAATGCTCCATTTGAAGGGGTTCTATGTCACTTGCAATAATTTAGGTGCAAGACAGACTATAAAACCTCCTGGACCTACTAGCAGACATACTCGACAGCAGTAATGGTACACTCCAGCACGCCGATAACTCAGGCTAAATACAGCACTTCACCTAACAAATCACAAACGCTGGTTAACACTGAACTATAGTTTCGCACCCACCCCAATGATTTTTCTTCAGCTTGCTGGTTCATTCCTCAATTCTGCTTTCCTTCTCAGACTCTTCAGTTCCTCCCAGCTCATACGAGTGGAACGAAACATCAGACAAAAAACAGTTTACTGAGTAGTTCAGAGAAGTGATTGCCTGGATTGGCGTTGTGCATGTACGACTGATTGCTGAAGTAATGTTCAGGGCAACCAGGGAGAACATGGTGACCTGGAAAAAAGCCTGACCCATGGGAAGGGAATGTGGGTAGTGATAACAGGGTTATACAAAGGACAGAAAGGGAAATGGAGGGTCAATTTGATGAGTCTGCATGTTCAGACAAGTAGTATGCGAAATGAAAAGGAGGAACTGAAAGCATCAGTACATAATCAAAATCATAGGTTAGTTGGCACAACAGATATAATGGAATAAACTCATATGACTGGAAAGTTAACATCGAACATACAGGTTATTCAGGAACAGCAAGCAGGGGAAAAGGAAGTCTATTCAGAAATACAGACTAAATTGCTGAAAGACTGGATAAAACAGCAAGAAAAATGGTAAGAACCATGGATGGGGTTTGCTAAATACTAAACTTTGAAGGTGATGTTGAAGAGGCTTTTTTTCCCCTGAAAATCTACTGGTTGTATAAGATTGCCCAAAGCGGGATTTAAGGCATCCTGATACCTCTTGAAACATTTGTTGTACTGCTGCCTTTCCAAGAATACAGTGTCCAGGGAAGGCAACAAGGGCAAGCAGAAGGAGCTTAATCTTGATCAGTGAGGAGGAACCAAAAAAGACTAAAAGCAAAAAGGCAGTTTTAGTGATATTAAGTAGTAACAATGCAATCAGAGCAAGAAGAAACATCACAGACAGTATTAATGTTACCAAAATTTGCTCAGGCTGCCATGAGCCACACCAGCACTGTTGCATATCTACAAGGCGGATACGAACACAGCAATGCTTCAGTTGGTTTTGGAAGCACTGAGCAGTGTCCCACAGGGGCTATGATCTGGGTAACGCTGTAGTATTATCCAGCTATTGCCTACTCTACATTTTCATCACGTCCTAACGGGAAAAGAACAAAAAGGTACAAATGCATTACTATAATTAAGTTTTCATCCACAAATTACTTCCAAGAGGTGAATGACGACTTCTGTCTAAATAACGTCTCACAGGCATCTAGAGCAGTGCCTGCACTTAGTAATAGAGTTTTTTCAATAAAAACTGTCTACTCTGTAGCATTTGGTCACTATTGGTAGCAGAAATTCACTTGCAATATCACATGCCCATCAGTGACCATCATATGCTCCACGCTTTGAAGGCACGACACTGATGTAGAAGCTCCTTTTGCAGTTGTGCTTGATTGCTGCAAACACTCATATGTTCAATGCCATTTCTAAAAGATCATAGGATAAGTCTGATGCAGTTACTCGAATTATCTCCAGGACTTTTCTCCTTTGCAAGAACTCTGTAAGTCACTTTTCTAAGACAAAAAGCACAAAACAACCAAAAAACCCAGTGTCCCTCTGTGGATAACAATTAAGAAAGTCCAGACAGGAGTTTACGACCCATGAGTGCACTATCATGCTCTTTGTAATATCATTACTTGAATTCCTACAGCAGATCCCATAGCAGAGATTGTTAGGACATACCTGTCAATCCATTCACAGCAGTTACAAAAGAGATCATGCAAGACGTTTGACAGACCAGACAGCAAACTGGGACCTTTTAGAAGGTAAATCAACGTAAATTATTTGACTTGAGCTGCCTTAACTCTTCCACCTTCTATGCTAAGACTAGCTGAATTCCTGCACATTACTCGAAGATTTTCAGAACGTGCATCAAGCAGATTCAAAAATACGTTTCTTGTAAGTGATCTAGCATTATCTACATCAATTCCCAAGTCCCAAATAGCTTGTGCATATTTTGTAAGCTGCATAACCTGAGCTTCTCTAGGTATGCTGGCTTCTGTTAAAATCAATCTTCAAACCGCGCAACCAAGGATGCTTTAACTGTCTCCAGATCCATACCTTTCCTTTTCTCCATCAGTGGTGGCACAAAAAGCAACTATCACTGGCTAGTCACTTTCAGTCTTGTGACAGTGACCACGGAATATTGCCCACCTCCAGTCATGCCACACCTGTGGCAAGCGGCCCTATGCCTAGAATAACAAGGAAGAGCTGGTGATTTAGCACGGTTGCAGAGCATTTTCCCTTGTCAGCACAGTTATAAGCTTTTTTTAACCCTTTAGTGGAATCTCAGGTCTTTTCTATTAATTTGATGGTGGTTCTACACCACAAAAGGGACATATTTAAACCCGAAGGCAAGAGGTCTTCTGCCATGCAAGAATAGATCTAGTCTTTCTCATGGGGAGACGCGATCAAGGCAGGCAGCGGTGCACTGAAACCACGCAAAATGTCTCAGGCAACGTTTGTGCCTTTGCACTGTCATGAGCGCGTGTGGATGGATACCATTTGATTTTCTTGTGCAACAGTTCACTCAGGATGAACTGCTGTTGCTATGTTAGGTAAAAACCTATAATAACAACTGACCGTCTTCAGAAAGGAGTATTGCGACAGGCTTTGTGGTCAGGGTGCCTTAAGGATAGCTTCAACCTTGTCTCAGGACTTATGTAGACCATAATTATCAATGGCATGGCCACAATATATCATTAAAGCTTTGAAAAATTAGTGTTTTTCCTTGTATGCTGGTGACATGCCTTAAGCGGAAAAAGACTTATTTTGGAGTGAAGCTGTCCACACAAGGACTTACATCTGCACAAGTTATATGGCTATAGCTCCACTCAAATATCCCACGAAGATGAGCTCTTCCTAAACCTTTTCCCTCAAAGAATCCTCTCTTCAATCACCTTTTCCTGCATCATCTACTCTTGACACAGCAAAACCTCTAGGCTTAGGGAGTACAAGCTGGCTGTTTGTGAAGTACATATGAAATAGTACACCAGAGCGGTACATACACACACAGTCGCTGCTGTTTTGGCGCACGCCTGAGCATAGAGCAGTGAGAATCACTAGGCAAGTCAAAACATATTTCAGGGACATTGTACAATTTCTGTAGCCTGCATCAGGGCCTGGATGGGTCACTTGCTCTCAACATTGCTAAGTAGCCTTCTGTTACTAATGAATTGACTCAAATAGTAAAGCAGGGAGAGATGTTCATATTTTAGGCTTTATTCCACTTATCTATTCTAACACATATTTGATGGGTACTCAAAGCTACAAAGAATGCTCACACAGAGAAAACAATAGCCATGCTGATCTGTTGGTATTGTAAGCAGTCAGGTACGTTCTCACGATAATGTAAAAATTACAAGTGTGCAGGCTCAGAGTTTAAGCCTCTGATCTCTTCTTTTCCCTTAGTTGGTAATGCTAAGAGGAAAGAGGGATCCTGGAGGTACTCTAGTTGAGACAGCCCACATTTTCATAAGCACTTTCAAAAACCAAGTCATGCTGAAGTGTTGTATGTATCTTGACACAGACTACTTACAAATAGTAGTGTATGCAAAACAGAAAAAACAGACAAGGCTTCATAACCTTTCATTGCATAATTTCATATTTAGGGAGCACATTTGATGCTTTACACTTATATACACAACTCAGTGACACAGCTGAAGCACTGTTCTAAAAATATTTGGCCCTCATTGTTTTTTTGATACATTGCCTTTTCGGTTTTTTTTTTTTTTTCTTGCCTGTAGCATACATCTTAATTCTCTAACAGCTGCTTAAATGGTAAAAAACAAAAACAAAAACCCAAAAACCAAGGAGAGTGATTTTTGTGATCTTCAGTAGAGCTGGTTGGAAAGTGCTTTATTTTTCCTGGGCAAAACTTCAATGGAAATACCAAATAGTTTTCATCTTGATTTCTCAAAGGAAAAATATCAATGTTTTGGCTGAAACTCAAGTACCAAAATATTTCAACCAAACCTCCAAATATTTCCATTAGGAAATGCTGCTGCATGGTGCCCTGGGAGATGGAATTCCAGGTCTTAAACTCTCATTTCCCTCTATGCTCTACGATACAGCTGATTTCCCTTTTTCCAGATGAGAGCTGCGGCGTCACCAAAGTTGTATTTCCTAATTCCTGGTGGGACACACAAGCTAGAGAAATGAATGGAGATCCGAGGCTGCAGAATACCAACAAATTCCCACACTACCCCTTCAGTTTATCCAGATGGAAACATTTTGGATTTCAAGAAATAGGTTTCAAGAAAAAGGTTTCCCTGGAAAGCAAGCCTTGTTTCAAGGTAAGCTTAATTGAAAACCTGTGATTTCTGTCAACAGGCTGTTTCAAGACAGCTATTTTGTTTCAGTTGGTTGAAAAGATCCTGCTGTTGAGCATTATTCCAGATTCCCATACAGCTTGAGTGCAGTTACATATAAGCAGTAAGAATTCCAAAGCTTTCTAGAAGATCTGGGCACTCCACACTCCATTTCCGTGAGTTTTGAAATGAACATCCCAATCCTGCAGGTGGCACTGACTATCTCAGGCTACTCATTTTTCCCCACTGCTGCTATTTTCTTCAGGCTTTATCAGCAGCTGATTCAGGCAGGGTAATGCCAAGCAACCTAGCCTGGTAACAGGCATTTCACAAGGCATTGAGTCCAATGCCTTTGATTATTAGTGGCTAAAATGCTTTTTGGTTTAAGTATACACCAGTCTCGCTTTACCTTGCAGCGCACAAAGTCGCTAGCAGAACCCAGAGCATGCCCTGGTTGCTAAGGAAGCTTTTGGATGTAGAGGAAGATGAACTTCTTTACACCTTTGATGGAACTCTTGTCTCTTCATGCCAGTGCATGACAAGCTAGGAGAGGCTTGTTCCCCAGAGGGGGAAGTGGAAGAAAGCACTTACGGAGCAACAGGAAAACCAGTCAGTATAACCTTGGGCATCCAAGAGCCCCAAGGTTCTCAGGGGAAGCACGCCTTCTCTGTGAGCTGTTAATTTTAGTGGTAGAAACTTTGCCTGGGGACTCATAAGTGAAGGCCAGCGTAGATCCCTTCCTAGGGACAGAGAGGCGAGAGGGCTGGGAGACACCTTACTGAACTCATGGTTGGGTTGAATTTGAGCACCTCCCCTTGAAGTCCTGCCCACAACTGAGACTTTCTGTCAGTGGGCTCAGCTACTTCCCTTAAGTTGCCACATCATGAGGCCTTCTCTGCTTTGCCTTCCCAACCAAAATGCCTTGTTATGGTTCTGGGCCTTACCTAGTGACGCAGAAGAAAATTTCTTCCCAAATCTGGTAATCAAATCAGTTTGACCAGGCAGTCATCTGCAAAAAGATGATTTTATGTACCACATCCAAGCACTGGCCTACCTCCAGTGTCACGTCTCCAGCTGGGAAAAAATCTGGTGCCTCAGAAGCAAACAATAAATCCTTCCCAAGTCCCGCAGGCTGAAGCCCTGAAACATGAGATTTGGTTACAGCTTTCCATTTCAAAAAGGTTAGGAACACACTGAAACCAGTATAGATCTTCCTGTTCTCCCTAAGAAGGGAAGGAATACTACCACATACCAAATAATTTCTCTCTGTAGTTGGATTAAAGCCCCGGTATGCTTCAGACAGACAGGTAGGGTTTGCTTCCACTGCATGGATATATTTAGGGCTATTTTGGATGCTGGGGGAGGGGGTTGGGTGGGATATCACCTGCCTGGTCCCCCAGAAGGGCATGAGTACCTGCAGTCCTGTTTCAGACCTGCCTCAGCCAGATGTCTTGGACAACTTAGGTTTTAAGTTCCTTGGAGATGTTCTATTTGTAAGAAACTGAATCAAGTCCCTACTCTCACTATGAGGACCTTAAGAGCTGATAAAACAATTTTTTTTTTTTTTCTTCTCTTAATTTGTTCCAGGGCTTAGTTCTATCACTGTTATGAAATTTCACCTTCACTCTAGGCTGAAGCAGTCTGACTTTGACTGGCCACTAGATCTCATTCTGCATGTCAGCAAACTGGATCCATCTCAGCATCTTTTCATACGCAAATATCTACACGATGCTCAAGGCACCTGAAGTTCAGCTGTGATAGCTAAATAAATTGAGATCTAAAAGCTCCATGCTTAGGCTTTGACTCATTGTTGAGGCTCTCTGTAAACTATTACACTGAATCCTTGCTCATGAAGGAACACAATGACTGAGCTCTTTTGCAAGTCTTAACGCAGCTTAGAGAGGCAAAAGCACTGCTGGTATACACCCTTATATACATCTGAAGGTCACACTTACCACAGAACTGAACTGAGACTGGAGGTTGAAAGCATTAGAAGAAGTAAAGAAATATTTTAGAAATATTTTGACAGATTACACTCTTCCCACACCCAACAGGTGGTTTCTACCAACCTTAAACTATTTATTGAAAATTCAAGTATTCATTTTGAATCAGACTGATTTGGGGTTGACTGGGGCTGGCACAAAGAGGGTAAAGACAAGGAAAGGAACCAAGTTCGGAAAACACTGCAACACTTCTCACAGCCAGAATATGCAATAGCCAGTGATTGTTCCAATTACCATATACCTTTGAATGTCTACTCTATTTCTGGCTGCTGCCCTTATTTACTCAGTCTACTTCTGATATTTCTTCCTCTATAGAGCAATAAACTTTTTTTAATTCACTACTAAAGTAGTTCCTTATGCACCAGTTTTGGATACTGTGGCAAACACTCAGGAGGAGCATGTACATATCCAAATGATATTAATACACAACCTAGAAATTAAATTCATGTGCCAATATAATTTGTGATATGATTATGCAGTTTATGGGTAGCTCAGGTATCTTACGGATCTGCAGTTTATCGTGCACCAGGGACTGCCTTGCCTGACTGTAGTCCCTTGACCATCTCTCCCAAGGGACTATCTTCTTGAAGTACGATCTACTCCAGTATGCCATTAAAAACAGGATAATATCCTATTACCTACTCCAGCTATGCTTCTGGAGAGCCAGTCAGGGTAAGTCTTCAGCCAGGAATACAAGCTTTTTTGCATGGATTTCCCTTACGTAGAGAAGATTTCTGAAGCTCTCTAGAGCTTGGGGCTAAGCCTCTTGTCCCCTCCCTTACCAGGGAAAAAAATCCTCACCCAACTTGGACAGGGTGGAGGTTCTTGAAGGCCCCTGTTCAAGGAGCAATGCAAGCCTTTGCATAACAATAAACATGTGTATACCAACGAGACCATACACATGTTGAAACATTATGTGCACACTCAAATACCTTGCTGAATCAGGGCCACAGTAAATGCATTCTTTTCATAGAAACACTTTTCCATGGACCTGATCCAAAGCCCACTGAGGTCAGCAAGAGTCTTTCACTTCAATAGGATTTGGATTAGACCCCATGAGCATTTCCAACTAAAACCAGCATTGGAATTTGTGCATGCCCGTGCACTGAAACAATTTGAGTCTAGTTCACTGTAAACCCTAGACTCAAATACTCCTCAGCTCTGGGAAAGTCAGGAAAGCAAGCTGGATCTTTACTTTGTCAGGCCTTTCTTTCAAAGGTCTATTCAAAAAAGGTTCAGAATCCAATGAGCATAAGCCTTCAGAACATTCATATCTGAATTAGGGTCTAAACTTAAAACCAGCTGGAATACCTCTGAGGAGGAGAGTTTCAGCAAATCTTTCATATAGTACTGCAGGTTGAGTGTAAAAAAAATAATTAAAGAACAGCTGAAAAGACATCTGCTGAGGCATACATTTTAGGGTCTTCCTACAAAGATAAGCATTCTATGTCCTAATAGCTATATAAATCCATAAAGATTTATCTATGATTTCACTGATAGATCACCACTGGAAAAAAGAGGGGGGGG
>VYXH01005895.1:797875-890236 GCA_013397275.1 Burhinus bistriatus | reverse complement strand
GGGGGAAGAGAAAAATCATAAAAGCATTCCACCTGTATTGCTGGCAGATGGCTTATAAATGTCGCACAGACTTAGACCTACTACTGGCTCATACAAGAGGTATTAAATAAACTGCTGAACATCTGCTGGTAAATACACAGCAAACAAGAATGCAACTTAGAGCCAAACATCTGGCGAGTGTGGGCCACATCTCTGCTCATAAACTAAGCAATGTTTTCTGCTAATCATTAACAGAGTTATTGATTTTAGAAGTGTATCACACAGCTATAATTTTGTCAGAGAGTAGACCACATAAGTTGTTCTTTTTCTGGTTGTTTCATTTTGTCTTATTCCAAAAGTCCGTAAATTGACGAGCGGGACAAAAATTATAATTGACATCATCTGTGGGAAATATTTCATAAAACAACAGGCCCAGATGTAGGATTAAAGCCATGTGGTAGTAAAATACCACACTGAAAAAAGTCCAGGTTCCATGATTTCTTACGAAAACAGATGTGCTATTACTCCACTCTACTTGTTTTTCAATGCTTTTTACTCCAAATAATTCTCTCTTTTTTCCTCTTCTTTTTTTTCCACAATTGCACTAGGGAGAGATCATAAATTGATTGCAGATGGCAACTTGTACTTCACAATCCTAACTGTCACAATCTTTGAAATAAAAATAAATGAAACATTTTGTGAAATTATATTGAGCTGTGTTAAAAGTAACGAAGATTATACAAACACATGTCTGTTTGTCATTTATACAGCACCTTCAGGCATGACAACCAAATCTATTAGACAATACTTCTCTCCCTGGGAAGTAGTTATTTTCTAAGTCCAGGAGGTACTGAAATATAGAAGGTAACCTATAGTCTGAGCACTCCTTTATCCCAGCCTCAAGATGGTCTGAACCTCCTGCAACACAGAACCAGGCATGCACATCCTCGATTCTCTCACATACAAAGAGGCAACGTGGAAACAAGACGGAACGGTTCTGTGCATCCTGCTTTGCACATCATTTCACATTAGTACATTCTTGACAAACACATTGTATAAGAGATCCATGAAAGACAGAGGCTTGTATGGTTTGAATCCCAATTGTCAGTGCTGTGCGGAATGGCAAGCAACTGTATTTCTTCCTAAATGACTTACTAACATATGGAGCCCATTATGATGCCACTAATTACGATTCATTAAGTTCTGAATTTATGTAGTTTCACAACAGACTCGTAGATATTCTCCTTTTTCCAGTTATCAGAGATTTTGTAAGACCTAATAAAATAAAGGTCTAAATAAGCTCCCATCCTGTCAATTTAATGCCTTCAGACAAAAGCCCTTTCCAATAGAGCTGATGGTGTTTGATGTTGATTAAAAAGCGCTTTATCTAGGTGCGTGTTACAGGGATTCCCAAAGATAGAAAGAGGGAGGAAAGCCACAGATACTCATTTGGGAAAAGAGATGTTCACCTTCCAGTATACTTTGGGGAGAACTGTGAAGGAAATGGGAATATGGCTCAGTTAAAGTGTAGCCCCTCTTTTGCCTCACATAAAGGAAGAATAAACCCAACAGTAGTGGACAAGGGGAAGAGCAAGAATGGAGGATTTTTTTGAGATCACAGAAATCATTCAACAAACTAGAGCAGGAGAAGACTCAATGCCCACAATGAGATGTGGAGCAGACTGAGAAATAGCACTGTTTCTTCTATTAAATCTTTATATCCAAAAGAGTTAACAGGAATGCCTTCATTATTCCCTCTCCCAGGCAAACCCTGCAGAGATTAGCAATCTTTGCCATCTGGCTCTGAAAACTCCACATCCTTGCTGTGAAATCTTTACTCATGATGCAGCCCTCAGAGCATCCCTTCTTCAGTAGCAGCAAAACTTGGGCAACTATTCACGCACCAATCAAGAATCCCTTCTGCCAGAAATGCCAGGAGTACTGAGACTCAGTTCAAGACACCTAGTGTACAACCGTATCTAATATGATACACGAGAGAGTTTTCGGAAACTGAAGCTGTGTTTGAGGGAGAAGGGGTGGGATTGAACTGTTGCTCAGTTGGCTGGAATAAAGGCTTTCTAGCAACAAGGGGAAGACTTGGAGGAAGTTCAAAGCAGGGTCATTTGCCTTTTGTAACAGATGAGTCTGAAATCCCATGAAGACTGGTACTCTGGAGCATAGCAATTCACAGCACTAGTAAAGCCCCTGCAGAGGGACAGCAGTTTAACACTCAGTCTTCCTTCCTAAAGAGACGTGGTTCAAATCCTTATTGAAGAAACTCCATTCTTTACACCACCTGGTATTTTGGCCAGTAGGTTTAAGCCTTGTATGCTGGATGTGAAGATCTAAGGCAAAATAACAAAACTGGAAGCTCACGGAGAAAAATAGCAAGGGCTTTGCAGGCCAGGTAAACGCAAGAACTGCAGTAATAGTTTGTATGTATCCATACCTACATATATATCTTTCCATGCTTTCTGTGGCTCTGTCCAACCTCTCCCTCACCTCCCAGTTTACTGAGAAATTACATTCTGCATTGCAAGGAGCATAGCTGCAAACTTCAAATAAGAGGAGGATTGCTTTGAATGCGTCTGACCACTTTGCTCTAACGCATCGTTGCCTTGGTGGGATCTTTCTGTCACCTTTCCTCCCACTTCTCTCCAAGGAGATTTTGCTTAACTCAACTCACTGTAAAAATGACCTTGACTAGAATATTTACTGATTGTATTAAGTTTTGGGTTCAACAAGGAATATGGAAAACATTATTACTACTTTTCCTGTAAATAGTTTGCAATTCAAAATGGAAAATTTGTTCTTTCTCCATTTGCAATTATTTCAAACTGAGATTGGCATCTATCATCAACATTCAGAAGGCACCTCCTTATTTGAAACCTATTTCCCAAGGGAAAAAAAAAAAAAAAAGCATTAAGAAAGCACACATTTAATGCAATGCAGTGCCTAGATTAAACAAAATACAGGGGGTATCTTTTTGAGTATACTATTAAATCAAAGTTCTCCTTAAGGCTGAGACTTGACATGCTTAGCTTTCAGCAGTTTCAAAGCTTGCAGAAATAGTCAAATGGTAGTTCTCTTACCTAATTTTCAAAAATCTCCTCTCTCCAACAAGAAATACTTACGTCCAATAAAATCTGAACCAGGAACACGATACTGTGAAAATCAGAAAATAAAAGGGTTCTTTCGGTTGTTTTTTTTCTGGGTGTTTTGGTTTTGCTTGGTTTTTTTCCCCAGTGTGCTTTGGGCATTGTAATTTCAAGTTATTCGTGTTCAGTCTGTGATATAATCTTAGTACCACCTGAAAACCTACACATCCTGGCCAGTCGGCTGCGTCCAGCACAGCAGCCCAAGAAAATAAATCAGAAAGTAGATCAGAAACTATGAAACCAGACAGAATTCAGGAGGTGCAGACAAGAGTAGACAGAAAATGGTCCATATGAACATACAGAGTGGATGAAAAGCCTAAAATAAGATCTTGGTCAGCTGACTCCTGGCCCAGTTTTCTATGGGACAACTCCAAGAACTATCTCATGATTTCCCATCATGGCTCAGGGGCTGAAAATGTTGCCCAGAGGAAGGCCTTGTAGCGCGGTGCACTGAGCCAGACCCAGCACAGAGGAATGTCACATTTACTGGTTTAGTTGGAGTATTCAGTGACTTGCAGGCTATATTTGCCTTCTTTATCACAGGAGTTTTACTCTTTTAAAACCTTTTAAAACTTTCCCCATCCTTCCAGTTTTATTTTCACATATTAGATAAAGAAAGGATGTGTTTTAGACAGATTGAATAGGTCAGAGAAAGAGAACAACAGTAAAAAAGGATGAAAATGGAAGTTTGTTCCTGAATCAAGATGTGACCTTCACTTGAAAAAGGCTGCACACCATTAATTTTCAGGGTTTTCCCTGTAACACATAAAAAGCCTAGAAATATGTTTATTTTCCAAATAAAACTTTGGAACAAGTTTCTGAGCTCACATCAGATGGGCCAGCATGGTCAATGGGCTACTCCTGTATCCACAATTTAAGACCTTGTTTCATAGCTGCTATCTCGTTCCACAGCTAGCAGTGAGGAAGGAGTGGGAATAGGGAATCCATGGGGTACTGCAATTAAGATTTTGTTTCATCATCAGTATGCCTGCTGGTATTTCTGACATAAGCCAAATCCACCCCACTGAGCTGTCTGAAAAAGGGGTGGTCGGTGCTAGAAGAGGCTTTCAAACATTTGAGATGGATGAAAGGAAGCCCATGGTCATTAGCACTGTTGGAGACACAATTGTTATTATTAACACCATCTGCGACATGGACATTTCGATCTTTGATGAAGGAAGTATGGAGCTGGAGACCACCAGCAGCAGCCTGGAGTGGGTGGAGCAGGGAGGAAACATACCACAGTAGCAGCAGCCACAGGATTTGTGATCAATAGTGAGGAGGATGGATCCGAACAGGATGTTGTTCGGTTAGCAGCCATACGTGCTCGTGGGCATTTGAAGCTCTACACGCTTTACTAGGAACAAGGGGAAACAACAATTCTTTGAGATCTATTTCTGCTCTGAATTAAGTCCAGCCATTGTAACAAATCATACAGAGATTTGAGTCTATCAGCAGCTGGTCAGAAGTCTCAACAGTAATCAGCAAGAGAAAGTGACATTAGAAAAATCTGCAGCAAGACAGGGCTCTAGCACTGAAAAAAAGTAACATTCAATTCTATTTAAACTTCCTGAACATCCTGGTACCAACCCATGAAGGAAGAAAATTAAAACAAGACATAACAACGCACATGCAATTCACACCAAGGTTAGACTACACATAAAGGAGCATACGAATACTGTGGCTCATGTTTCAGGCCTTGAGTGCTCTCTTGCAACACAGCACCCTCCGAACTGCCTGTGGAAGCACACATTTGCCCCAACTGCATGAGCTAGTGTTGGCAGGACAGGCAGCACAACCATCAGCAACAGTGCTGCCAAACACTCCCATCTTCTCTTCCTTCCAATGCTAGCATTAAAAGCATTACCTCCTGAAAAGGGCTAATTATGGTTGACCCCACCTTTTCCACGCTGATGTTGGCCTTAGCAACAGCCACAAGATGATGGTATTGCCGGCAACAGAGGATATCAACCACAACTTCCCACAAGTTGCATTTCAAGCCACAGCAAATATTAGCCCTTAAAGCTTGTGGGAAGGCATATGACCTGACTGATAGGGCAGCTGATAACACTTTGTGTCAGCATGCTGATGTATGTTTTGTTGCCAGCTTAAGGCCTGGAGAGACCTTCTCACTTTCCACCAAAAGAGTAGGATCTTGGGAACTTTGCTGCAAGACCAAAGGGAATTAGGTGCAAGAGATGCTAAAAAAATTATATTAGCATCTTTTCTTCAGGACTGGCTCCTTAGGGAAGGAAAAAGACCTGTTTGGAATAAGCTGCAGGATAGCATTCAGTAGCAGAGGACATATGATTTATATTTGACTTGACTTCATCAGTCATTGTCATGAGATCTTTCTGCATCTTTTTTCACTGACAGCTTTAGTTTCGACTGTCTGCGTGACTTTGTATCAGAGGTGATTTCTCTCACCTTGCTATTCCTTCTTTTTACATCATAGTTGATAGGTTGAACTGCACAAATCTTGGCACAAAACCTTCATTGGACCATCATGATCTTCCAAAAAGAGGCAAAGATAAACAAGAGGCAGATATAAATAAGGTCTTGTTTTAGCTGTCTGGTCCTCGGGGGCCTTCCATGTCAAAGCCTGGGGCTAGAAATGACCATGTAAGCAAAGAAAAATCAGGAATTATAATTTTTTTACATATGAGAAAAAAATGCATAAATGTCTCAGTTTTGACATAGAACAAAGCTTTTGCCTTTGGCAGAGAACCCACGTCATTTGCTAAAGAAGTAATTTGTCTTCTTGCATAACAGCCGATGCTAATGGGGAGCACGCTCATTGCTCCATCACTGCTGGCCACCAGGAGTGGATTTGTATACAACCACCAACATCCCCAAGTTCCACCCAGAGCCAAATCACCTAGGCTGAGCCCTTGTCGTCTCCTTACTCAACTAAACATCCTTTCTTACATGTGGACCCAGGATCACCACTTATAACTTTATTTTCTGGAAAATCAAATCCGGTAAGTGACAGGGTCCTTGGGGCTGTTCCTAGGCTCATTTCTTTCATTAACTTTCAAAAATACAAAAACCCATGAAGCCCTGCACTGGATGTCCTGCCAAGAGTCCCTTGGTTTTGAAGGCCTCAGGCCTGTCTCAGAGGAAAATTCCCATCAGTCTCATTGCCTGAGTTGCCCGCTGAATCTAACAAGACACTTCATAATTTAGATACCATCAGCGAAGTTAATTAGCATTTTCCTGGTACAGAAAGAAACAGGGAGCCACACACAATGTTTAGTTTCTTGGAAGTAACTTGAAGAAATCATTTTTCACCCACTTGGCTCTGATGCACGGTCAGCCTCCAGCAAGGGTCCAGTAACTCAGCTGCCTAAATGCTTAGGAAAGGAGTCAGCGGTTTTCTGAAGTTCGCTTTTCCCCCCCATCATCTACTATTAAGCAGCACTGCGTCTATCTGCAGTAGCTACATGTGATCTGCTGACCTACTGTAAATCCCTTTTTAAACAGCAGCTTATATTTCACCGCTAATAGGATATAAGGCAATAGGAAATGCTCACTTGTTTGCTTTTGCAAGGTGCACAGTCCTCCTATCCCACTTGAAGCCAGAAGTCTGGTAGACCAGAGCAAATCAGAGAAGTATTACGTACGGAGAACAGAATTAGTTTCTTTATCATTCCAGCCCCAAAAACCTGCACTTATTCCCTCTGCTCAGCAAACGAATAAATAAAAACAGCTAAAAAGTATCTTTCTGGTTAACTAGCTGAGAACGTTCCTGACCAGATCTTTGATCAGCATTTTATACACCTTTTTCTTTAGCACAGGTCTGTTTCAAAGGATGAGTTGTATAAGCATCTATAGCTTGCTGGCAAGTATTGGAAGTCCTTTTCCTTTGGTCTTCCCACTTATGTCAAGATGTACAAGGCAAAATATCATAATTGCTACCATTATACTGTACTCACTGTAGATCTAGACCACCTATAAAGCTAAGAAAGTGCACAAAAAGCTGAAGAGCTGACCAACGTTGGCTCACTGCAACTCTACATTTGTATTAGGATTCTGTCAGTGTAACATTTCTCCTCTCTGGTAAGCAACTCATGGGATGCCTCTTCCGTGCCTGCAGAAAGTATCAGTCTTAAATGTTATTTGCAGTTTCTATGCACTATTGAAAATTTGAATAGGCAGCTGGACAAGACTCTGGAGATGTTTCCCCTCTAGACTTATGTCTTTTTCTAAAATGGTGGTCAACCTGATCAGCTTGCTTATTTATTATCCATCTGATAAGTCACAATATTTTAACCAAAGCTGGATAATTTCAAAATCAGGAGGAATAACAGTACACTTGCATGATACCATACAAACTCATATTTCCATATCTGTCTATTTACAATTTTGGATCAAAGTACTAAAAATCACAGCATACAAACCAGGATTATACATAAAGTTCAGCAGGAGACTCATTGAGAAATCAATCATAATAACAATTACTGTTTCAATCAATACTGTCATTTGGAGAAAGTCTTGGTCTTCCATGACTTGCCAACTCAAAGCATTTGTAAAGCGGTCGCTCCCACTTTGACCTGTAAACAGCTGTATACCCAGAAGCATTTTGGAAGCATTCAGTAGGGCAGCCCTGGGAATGCTGCATTTCCTTCTTGCAAGAGTTTGTGTCTGGGTATTCAGGTGGAGGCCCAGTCAAGTCAGCTACTATGTTGTCTCCAAAACTACATGCTTTGAGGTAGATCACATCTGCTAATGTGGTGAGACTGTGGACAAGCTATATGCTCGGTCGAAACCTCCCAGCACTGCTATAAGACAAAACACAGAACTCGGGTATTTGCTGTCTAGCACAGATCACATCAAAAATGAAACCTCTTCAACCCTCCTCATCATGATGGATACTCTGGGCTGGATTCACTGCTCTCTTAAGTTCTCTTTGCACGGCACAAGCAGCAGAGTAGCCTTGTGCAGCAGAACTCTGCTACGGGAAATAGCAGAGGATCCTTCAGCTTTTCACCTGCTGGTTACTCTCTCAACTCAGCCAAAGGAGGGAATGGACAGCTGCTTGTCCCAAAATCATAAACCTACAAGGTCCATCTGCCCTCCAGCGTCCAAGCAATGTTTTGGCAAAACAGCAGCGTCATCCCCAGAAGAACAGATGCTGCTCATCTGAAAGGAAGATTCCTTAAAGGATGCATTCAACCAGAAGACCATGCCTTTACATACTGAGCTCCAAAACGTGGAGCTCCCTCCCTCCTCTTAGTAGTCTAGAGCCCTTTCTAAGCATTGCATTTTTGTTATTGATTTTTATTCTGTTTGGGGCAGGAAGGTTTTGTGGTTTTCCTTTTCTGTTTAAAAGCAAAACCCACTGTTGATTACTCATTTTTATTACCAACTTGCCCCTTTGGCCAAGTTAACTCTCTAGAGTTTTATAGTCTGCTCCATCACTGTGTCTTGAGTTATGCAACTCTGCAAACACCTTGGCAATACACAGTATGTCAAAGACATTGCAACTAGATTTTAACTATCAGTTTCTACTCTGAATTTATTTTACTCCTTTTCAAAGCATTTGAAAGAGAGCAACACTGAAGCACAGATGGCATCCTTAAAAGTAAACATTGGCCAGGATGCAGCACAAATACCACACTGTGGCATCCATTCTAAATACAGGGCATGCTGCAGTTAAGTCAATAGCATGATATGATATTGGTTTACCTTTTAATAATATCCACAATATTAGTAAAAAAGTGGCAGAGCAACATGTGATACTCTTAGTTTGCAAGACTAAGGCATTGCCTTTTGAATGCTAATTACCCAGACTTTTAGGCATGGTCTGGATGTATGATTCTCCAGACCACAGACCTCCCAAGCCAAAAGGGAGATAATATTGGTCAATTTATTAAGCTGATGATGGCTCCTGCGCACGCTGGTGTGTGCTAGCAGACAGCAGCGGTTCTGTGTAGCCCACAGCTCTTCATGAGAGGAACACCAAGCCAGTGTTTAATGCCTACTTCCTCCTTTGTCCCAAGGTTTGATAACTGTGGCAGCAGCATAAGGCACAGCAGTGTTTTAACGCCACATACAGGCTGATGATGAGAATTTTAACCACATAAATGATTCAGGAATGTTAGTGTGGAGGGGGATAAATCACTAAGTCTTATGTTTCTAATGTATTCCTGAAATGCAACCCGTCCTAGAGTCCTGCCTCTGTTAATATCTTATTGTACATTGTGGATCTCAGCAGTTTTTGAAAGAAGGCATATATCTGCTGGTTAGGGTACAATTTTCAGAGCCACCTGGAGAACCAGATATGCCAGTCCCCAAGGTAATCCTAGCAGGAACCATCTACGCCATTGCCTTATACAGGTTTGAATACTTCCCCTGGGTGCAACCTCTGCACACTCTAAGGGCCAATAGCCCAGTGGTATCTGTGTAGTTCCTTGCCAGTGAATTCAGAAGAAAAATACAAGAGATGTTCATGATCGCTATACTGACGATGCCTTTCCCTTCTGGTAGGATGGCCTCAAGAAACACAGGTCTTCTGCTTTCATACACTAAGCTTGATCTTCTCAATGTAAACATTTCATAATTTACGAGTGCAGAGATAGAAAGTAAACCTTTTCTGTTTATGTCTATAACTAACTGTCAGTTTGACTTCTGGCTGTGTATGAAATTTTGCTGCTTTAATGACCTACATCAATGCAAAATAAAAAGGCTACAGAGAAATTGCTATTCATAGCAAAACAGGAGTTGCCACCTAAGACTTTCTGTTGGACTAAACAGCCAGTCCATTATTTTCTTCTTCATAGCTATTCCTTGTGCATTTCAACTGCTCTGCTAGATGACTCTTCAGGGATTAAGGAGTAATGTTTCAGTTTTCACTGATCCTTAACAAAACACAGCAAAAGTTTCTACAATATAACAGAAGGGGTGCTGTCATTGTTCCAAGCATATTATATTTTAGACTAGCTGAATAACCTTTTGGGAGCCAGAATGCTGACTCACACATAAAGCGTTACATTCTCTTATCCAGTAAGCCACATTTATGCAGAAATGCATTCCCTGTTTTGGACTCGGGTTTGCTCATCTGTAGAGAAAGGGACTTTATTCTCAACCAGGGGATAAGATCAGCTAAGCATCTCATAATATTTTTCTTCCCATTACAGTGGGCCAGGCCACCTAGTACCTCAGTTACATATGACCCACAGCATTAGGTAAAGCTATACTGAGTGTCACCTCCTCCCTCCCCTTGTGTGGCACTAATAGCATGTGAGAACTCAAAATGGAATTATTTCCCTTCTTTGCCTCCCACATGGGTTACAGTCTCATCCGGTTTCAGCAGCAAGATTTGTTAATAAAATGCCACTGCAGCAGAAGAGAGAAGGGGGGAGAGGAATGAAAATTAGCCAGTAGTTCAGATCATCAACTTCCCTCCTTGATCTGGTCGAGCCAGGAGGACACACCACCTTTTCTTTCCACCTGCTCACAGCCAGTTTTGCTGTTCCAGCTTGTGTCACTCACCCCGCAGAGGTCTGCTGCAACAGGCATCAACTGTGTTTTGGGTACATACTCTTCCTGCACTAAGACCCAAAAGCTATTAAAAAAATTGCAGGTGCTTTCTCATAATCTCATATTAACCAGTACATTTTTGCAAATTATTTAGATAGGAACAGCCATGAAATCATTAGGCCACTGGTCTTTTGAAGTTCTGCTCTGAACTCCAGCAAGTCACTTAGAATCTAATGATCAGTGGTGTTTAAATCATCATCATTAAGGGAACCAAAGATGTTTTCTGTAAAGATTGAGTTCTGCCTCCAGATTTGTTTCATCATGAGCAAGTAGAGGATGACAAGATCTCCACAAAAGCAGATCATGGAGAAAAAAAAAAAAAGCAAGTTACATACTGAGCTGCAGAACATCAAAAAACACTTAAAGACGTTAAGGCTCAAATAATTATCTAGCAAAAGCTTTTACATCATTTGTGTCATCACACTTAAACAAAACTAAGAAAAACTTCAAGGGCCTCAAATAGCTGAGATGCATTTGCCAGAGTGTTGGAGCCCTCATAAAACTCACAGAGAAAAGAATAAGTTGCCCAGTCACCAAGACAAGGCAAACTCCATGAGGGAAAAAAAAATTGGAGTCGTGTATTCAGACTTTAATCCATGCTAAAAATGAACAGAGCAGTATAGACTGTCTCTCCTGTGCTGCCAGTGATCTTCCCATTCATTACAAAACTAATGTGAATTCTTGGTCAGAACAACAAATGGGAAACTTCAGCATTAGCCCCACACTATGTACAGATATTTGTATTTCAGAAGTACAGGAGTAATTTCCACTAGTGCAGTCTTCCCTGCATTCCATATCATGAGGGGCTCCTGCAGATGTTGATCCTGTTGTAATGAAAGTGAAGACGGGAGCTTTGCCATTGGTTTTGGCAGTGCAGGACCAAGTCAATTGAACTACTGCAGGGTTTAAAGCCATACATGTCCTTAACTGTTTGGGTAGATGAAAGCCAACCGGGTCCAGCGCTGCCACCTCTAATTAATCCGAGTAGTAATTCAATAGGAATCATCCACCCTTAAGCAGCAAGGCCTATGGATCGCTTCTGTCTCAACCTAGCCCTTTTAAGTGACTAAGTGCCCACCCCATGCTCAGGGGAAGATTTCATCTTCCCATTGGGTTTGGGGCAACTGGTAGCAAGACCCCCACTACGAGACCTTTATGTGGCAGGAGGAACCAGTAAATCATTTCCCTTGTCTGTGGCAGGCTTGGCATCTCCCCATCAAGTCCCCATGTGTGCAATCTTCTCCATCCTTTCAATTTTAACATGAGGGATAAGAGAAACAAAGATTAGCACATGTGTAAGAAAAGCTCCTCCAACCATAGGTATGTGGGTTTCATTCTGGAGAAACTACTCTGAAATTCCATGGTTACTGTTGTGTAAACGTTAAGTGTCACCTCAAAAATGCTCTCAAGTTAAAGAAAAAAAAAAGTAAAGAGAAAAAAGCACCAATTAGACCCCAGCTGTGGTTACACAAGCACATTTTACTCCAAGGTCAGATTCAGCACTGATAGAAGCGAGAACAACTGCCTCTGGCTATTGCAGTTATTAAAGCTGTGGGACAAATGCCCGCCTTCCTTTTGCAAGAATAGATGTTCGTTTTGTTTCCCAAAATTGAGAAAAAACTGTACCTGCTCAAATCCATTCAGTGTCCGAACTTCAGGGGATGTGCTCAAAATGGCAATCTGCATTATCTTCCCAGATTGCCAGGGTCTGACACAAAGTCATTAGGGACATAGCTCTTTAGGGAATGGGGAAACAGCTTCGTAAAAGAGCCCTTCTACTATAAAGATATTGGAGTTGAACCCATCCCGGCCACTGTAGTGCTCAGCTGCAGTTTTCTTGTAGTAATACCAGAGTTCCTACACAAAGGCAAAAATTACTTGCTTTATGCAGTTCTAATCAGCAGGAACATGACTGGTTCTCTCCCCAGCGTGAACTGTCTCTCCCCACATCTGCTTCTTCCCTTCACCTCCAGCAAAATAAAGAAAAAAGGAAAAATAGTTTATTAAAGAAAACAAACCCAAAGCTATGCAACTGCTGTTTTAGCCCCATTGGAGAAGCTTTTGTCTAGTTTTACAGGGCCTAACATGTGTTCGATCAAATTCAATTTCTGAGGAGATCTAGATGGAAAACAATCAGGTGTTATCAACAGTATCACTGGAGCAACATCAAAGCCTTGCCTTCGTGCATGAGCCTTGATGCTCCCCAGCTGCTGCATACAGAGTCCAAGGAAAAACTCCAGGATCTGCCAGAGGTTGCAAGACACCTTGTAAAGATGGAGAAAATTAGCCAAGCAGGTGCCTAGCGTGGAATGTTTCTAGAAACTCCTGCCTCAGCACTATAACATGTAAAAACAGAAAAAAAGAAAATAAGGATGTATTTTGTAACAAATACTTTTTTAAAAACCAAAATCGCCACAAACAAGTATTTTGGAGATGGCTTGTCCCACAGCTGTTCGTTAGGAAGTACTACACACAGACCTTTGTACTAACCACTGCCGGACACAGGATTATGCCCATGGCTGTATTTGTTTTAGAAGAAACATGGACCTGCTGTAATGACTCAGAAGAAACTTGTACGTATTGTAACTGCTTATGAACTAGGACTTCGTACAGAGGTCATGTGCCCTGCTAATTAGATACAGCCACAATTAACATGTCCCTGGCAGTTGTCAAGTTATAAGAGTCTGTTTGACAGTAGGGCTCTTCTGGCCATGCTCCCATCTCTGAATACTCCATGTTGCCTGGTCAATTCATGTCACAGTTTTACCTTGAACTAGAGGCAAATGGGCAGGAATAGTGAGGCATGAGGCAGCTCTAAAACCACATAACAGCAGGCGTGTCAGCTTGTTGGCCAGATGCAGAAAGACATGCAGCTTTTACTTCACATGCCTCTTCTTGGGCAGTGGAAAAGGTTAAACGCTATTTGACGCTTCGCCAATAGGCCAGCAGATCCATCCCTAAGTATGGAGGGAGACTTCTAACCAAGGCAAGAGGCCCATTTACTGATAGCACATCCTTTCCAGCTAAGCAACACATCTTACTCTGCCATGTGTCTCCCATCTGAACAGCTTAGGCTACACAGCAGATGTAATCAGTTCCAGCTGGGACATTTCCTGTTTCCCCACAGGCTGTGTTAACCCCTTCTTTCTTTCTCCTATTCAGAGGAGCTTCAAGCATAGGTACTTCTCCCAGGCATCACAGCACGTCCCACAAACATCATTACCTCTTGTTCCTAGCATTTTGAACACTCAAGTATCACTCAGGACTCATGCAGCACCTTATATAGTTAGGCAACACAAAGATGCCTGATGCATGACTAAGTGGACTAGAAAAGGATCTTTCCTGCGAATCACTTCACTACTAGACATTTCTTCTTAGAGATGGCCTTCTTTTTCTGGATTGATATCTAACTAGGTTAAACCAGGTGATATTCTTTGAATTAGATGTCCCTTTTTCTCAAAGATAAATCCCTGACAACAGAACTAGTCTAGTTACAAGAGATGCTATTCGTAATCAGAAGCTCTATCCTTCACTGACATTTGCTTGACCTTCCTAGGGCCCAGTACTTCAACAACGTTTGCAAGACAGGCCACCAGTGAAGTAGGTACACATTTCCTGCGATAACTAGCCAAAAAACCAAAGAAGGGCATAATCAACCCTCTACTCCCAAGACACATGTTACAGCAAGACAGCTGGGATTGCTGTGAAGCTGGTTTGGCAAATCTCACAGTGAATTCATAGGAGAGGTATCCAAATGGAGTAGTGCATCACCTTTCCCAAAGTCAATATATCTTATGAGCCCATCTGGCTTCAGGACTAATATTAACAAGCTGTGCCACTCACTCTTGACCTCTCTACGACCACTAATTCTTTCCTATTCTCACTATCCACTCTTCCCAACATGTATTTGCCAGATTTTCCCCAAGCCGACAGATATACAGGGGTGGTAAACTAGCCCAGCTGAGGTGCCTCCGGCTTCCTAAAGCCTGCCTCAGCTACACTGGTATTTGTCACAGGGTTTATACACATACCAACGTAGCACAAACCCCATGACACATACCAACATCTCCAGCAGCTCAGCAGCCATGCCGACTATCTGAGAGCCTACAAAGTACCACATTTTAAAATAAACACAAGTTTGCTTACACTGTATCTTGATCTTTCACCAAGGTCTTGGGCTCTGCCCAGGAGGCAGACAGAAAGACTCAGCTGGGCAGAAAGATGGGCTTGTGGTTAAGGCACTGGTCTGGGAGTTGACACAGCTGGGATTGGACCCTGCTCCCCGGCCATCTTTCTTCATGACCTTGAACAAGTTGCTTATTCCTCTGGGCCTTAGTTTTCTCATCTTCAAAATGGGATGCAGCTCCTTCAGTACACCTTTCCTGCAGGCACTGGCCAGGATTTTAAGTCAAAATGGGACTTTTAAATTGCATTTCAACCACACTTCCCCACATTTAAGCTGGTTTTAACTTGAGCAGATTGTCTGGCTTACACAATATAACTTAGATGGATGATGTTGCAGCTAGAGGGGAATCTGCCTTGGAGGACAGGGCTAGAATTCCAAATTATATTAATAAATTATATAGTAAAAACAGTGTCAGACGAAATTCAGTAAGTGCAATATTTTTACACTGAAGTGGGAATACTCACCTATGGCTAGAAGAAGAGGTGCAGGCTATGCAGAACTGCTGGCTACACGAAGGGAACCAGACTTTTGAATAAATAAAGCTGTAACCATCATCCTGGAACACATAACCAGGAGTAAAAACTACAAGGCATATGAAGTGTCCACTTCATTCAGCTTTTGCAAGACCTATACTGAATAATTATACCCTGATTTGGACCATTTAGAGAAATTCCAGAGAAGAGTCTTGGGAATGGTCTGAAGTTCAGAAATCATAAGCTGCCAAAAAAGACTGAGAAACTGGGGTTGCTTAAAGAGAAGAGAAATGGGCTGATGGAAAAAAAAAAAGGGGGGAAAGAATTAATCCATGGTGGTCAGAACAAATAGAAATATGACTAAGTTACACATATTCAGAAAAACATTGGAAGTAAAGGAATAGTGAAACACAGGATTGTTTTTCTTGGACAGGACATCCACCATTAGGAGAATTAAGGACAGTTTAAAAGAAAATCTGTAAGAGTGACATAGCTTGATTTGATCCTGCTCACAGTCAGAGGATGCCTTAGAAGAACTGCATTCCTCTCAGCTGCATTTTTTATTATTCTTTCATTTTTGTAGAGATTGGTTATCTACAGAGTCCACATCATGGAAATAGTCATAAAGCGAATGTACCTGAAAACTCTCAGTGTTTGGGTTTTCCTCAGGTCTGGTTCCAGATGCTCAGTCTTGAGGAACAGTCTCACCACAAAGACGTTCAAGATAGATGTTTTATTGTTACATTACACCTTCCAGCCAGTTATTTCTAAATGTTTGAGAACAGAGTTTACCTTTCAAGCATGCTGGGTAAGCAGGATGTGTATGTAACATAAGAAGATGACTTGAGATATCCATTGAATCCACAGGTGGGCCCAGCACCTTTATTTTTTGAAGTCATGTTAAACATTTTGCCTTAGTGACATTGTGATAATGAACACTGCAAAAATAATGAGTTTCATTCAGAACTGGCTGATGAATCCGTAGAGTGATTTTGTAACACCTTTAACAGAAGTCTTTCAGGAAAATCTAAGTCCTGTGATAAAGCAGCTGGACATTTTCTTCTTGTTGCCATTAGCAAAAGACTCCAACTCAAAAAACCAAAAGACTCTAAACGGTTGGATCCAAAGTGCCAAGTCAAACAAAGAGCTTGAAAAGGTAGTTGCTTATCTGACCATACAAAAACTCCTGTTAAATTTTTATACCTAATAAGTCACCCAGGTGTTAATTTTGAAAGATAAATACATAAGTTACCATACCCCAGTTACTTAAATCAGTGATTGAGAGATGCATCTCCATAGTTTTGGCCAGGAATTTTTTTCAAGCACCAAACCCAACGACTGCTCACATTCAGCAAATGACCCAATACGGACAAATGTCACTGATTGTGCATTGCTAAACTGCAAGTCTACAGTCATGGAATATAACCTTGCAAGGTAGGTGTGTTGTGGAGGCAGATAAGATAAAGTTGCCTCTGCAAATACTCGATGCAGGTATATTTATGAAGAGACAAATCACTGGTGCCATATCCTTGTGCCTATGTCAGTGTAACTGCAGACAATTGCTCTACAGCCTGTAGTAGAGTTGTCGGGCTGCAAATCTGGATATTGTTCATATGGAACTTATATACTGCCTATTGATGATCCAGTTAGTACTATATTCCCTATTATATTTAGACATGCCTCACACATTTTAGGAATCTGCTGGAGAAATTGGTAGATTGTGCCAGAACAGCAAGTCATCTTTGAGCAAGTCCTGCGAAGACAACAGCCTGCCCAAGGTGCTTTGAGCAAAAGAATAAACCCTGTGATGAACAAGCATGAAATAGAGAATGTGCATGGAACATTTCCGCCTCAACCAAAAATCTTGCGCGCAGATACTGAGAACTGAACTGCTATGTCAGTGTTAACACACATGTTCTCATTGGCAAGTACAATCACTGTTCTTTCATCACTGCACTCCCAGCTTCCTCCTCTCCTCTAGACATGTCCCTAGTTTTTAGATGCCCAAATAGGAGGAGGAGAAACCATCCTTTCATGTCCCCTGCAAGGCCCATCAGCAGTGGTGAAAGCATTTTCTGTATTACTCCTATTGAGCCCACGCTGCAGCAGACCCACCTTAATGCGTAAACTCTGCCTCAGCATACTACCGACCAACAGAGAGAGAAGTCACAGCTTGACTTGCACCCAGTTTTCACATCAGTTTAATGACTCTGGGGAGAGCACTGTGTTTCTATTGAAAGAGGAGAACCAAGAAGGCATTTTTACTACATTATTTATACCACTGTGAAGACGCCACAGGGAATTTAGAACAAAACTGAACTACAGATAAAGTTACAGCTAAACACCGATGCATCTATACAACTGCTGCTACATTAAGTGAGAGCAGACATTTTTGTAGAGTACCAGCAAGATTATTTCTAGATGTAGAAAATAAATAGCCCTTTTAGATCCCAGTAGAGGATAATATACCTGTCTGGGAAGCAAGCAGAAAACCAGAAATACAGTGAAAGAACCACAATTCCCAGACTAAACTAAGGAATAAAGAGCAATTGCCCCTTTCGCAGGGCATCATAAATAACCCCTCCTCTGTCCTGCTGCTTTCCTTCCCCACGAAAAAAAAAAAACAAGCAACATTTTATAGTCGTACTGTGCAAACCAACCTTACAATTAGAGATGGGCCTGGGGTGCAGATACTTGGATCAGGACTTCTCCTCTCAATATTAAAGTTTAGACAAGTTTGAACATTTGGGGACCGTTTTTATTCGTGTGTTTTTTCGTTGCCCCTGTCTCCAGTTCCCTGGAAAGTGAAGAGCATGGCAGCTATTTCTGGTTCTATCACACAAAACTGTGTGACTTAATTCTCAGAAAAAGAAGAAACTTTCTGGAAAGGCCAGTGCAGGGCTGTGCCTGCTCAGCTGTAGTTGTAAAATGCCTCTAGCCATTTATATGTGTTATACACAAATATTTACTGGGCTTTCAATCAAAAACAAATATTTACTATTCCAAATGGAGCAGTACTTGGCAAACATGCTAGTCTGCAAATACAGAGCATCTTCCTAAGGAAATACATACTCATCCACCAGAGGTAATGAATGCAAAAGAAAAACCACACTTTCCACTATTAAAAAGACATTTCTTTCAGCTTTCCTAAAATTCTGCCAATCACATAAAGTCATCACTGTTGGTTTGTCCCATCACAGCCATGACATTTACTGACCTGCTATAGGTTGTTGAGATCTTGTAACCCTTTTCTGAGGTAGCCAGGATGGCTTCCGATCTAGATTTGCTCTTACACCCCACCACTCTGACTGATCAACCCTTCATCTATAAAACACAGGGAGTCTTGGTGCCACAGAGGGAAATTTTTGTTGATTTCTATGCCCAAGGACACCATATGACAACTGAAAAGCAGTCGGACTCTGAAAACCTACTAAGGATCACCGCTGGCAGTACTGTACTGTCATCATTTTACATTACGGATGGGAACAGCTTTATTGAAGTGAATTGTCACTAAGTCACCCTCTATACACACTCAGACAGTATAACCTGTGTTGTAAGACAGCAAAAAGACTACCAATTTTAGAATGTTGATTAGATGTCTCCGTTTTTAATTGTATCTTCTCAGAATCCTTGTTCTTCTTCCACCTTTCCAAGACAGAAGGATGGTCAAATCTAGTAAGTTTTGTCTTTTTCTAGCCTAGGAAAGAATAAAAATCACATCCTTCCATGGAGGATATTCCACTCAGATCACTATTCTGCTGGTTTGAGGTAAAACAGAACAAACTTCCTGTTCAGTAATTTTACTTTGCGGCTAAGCCTCTTTTAACTGAACGCTCTGAAATTAACAGAATATTATGGAGACATGGTTCAATCTCAGAGAGATAGGACCTGATTATTTATAATTTATGCCAAGGAATGGTATGCACAATGGCTCTTGCTTATACTTATTGCTATAACAACGAAGGACAGCTAACTTTGTTACTTGCCCCATTGGAGGGTCAGAAGCAGAAGAGCATTGAGGGGTCACACCTGCGGGGAGGAGCAGACAGGACAGGTGACCCCAAACTGACCAACAGGGTATTCCATCCCATCTGCCTCATGCTCAGTATAAAAGCTGAGGGATCAAAGGGTCAGCATTCTTTCCTCCATGGCCGGCATCTGAGGAGGACTCCGTTCGTCTGCCTTTGATCCTGATCCCTATATTCCTGAATCCAGATGCAGAATCCAGTTCCCATCCACTGCTGAATCCAGTCTGGGAATTTCCCAGTGCCCACCCATGACATGATCATCATCCTGAGAGCTCGACACTGGTTTTGTATGTATAACATATATTTCATTATTTTCTTTTTATTATTTTAGTAGTATTTCATTAAAGTAGTTTAGTTTCTTCTGAACTCCTAAGTCTCTTTTCTCTCTCCCTGGAGAGAGGGGTGGGCAAAAGCATCTGTCATTTGTTTCAGTGGCCAGTCTGGCCCAAACCACGACAACTATTTAGAACTGTATTTACATGACACCTAACAGAAGTGATCCTAGACCATGATACAGTCTCATAGGCACTTCTGCAATACATTTTCAAACCCATGAAGCCATATTTTAGGGAGTAGTTTGCTAGAAAAATACCCCCCCACACACACTCCCAGCACTTCTTTGGGGGCCTCTGTAAATCACAAATACAGAAGTTATTTAATATAGGAAGAAAGGGTACTGGAAAAAATGAATTTGAGATCCAATGGTATAACTGAAATTGGGCAAGATTTTGTGGAGAAGTACTTTGCAAAACAGAAATCTGAAATTTTCCTCTGCACAACGTGTTTTGCTGATACAAGATTCAAATTTTGCCCAAAGTCTTCAATATGTAAAAACAGTTAAAGTGTCTTGCTCACATATTAGTCCTGAGTGTGTGCTTAGACTAAATAACCTCTATCCTCTTCAGATAGGAAAGGATTTTCAGATGAGCTGTCATTAATAATACGCTATGCATTAAAGCAAACATTAACATGCTTTCTCAAGTTATTGCAGAAGAGAGCACCTTTAACATATATATAATAAGGGATCATTTTTATAATTTCATTTCCATCCGTGAATGTCAACCAACTTAAACAGAATAAGATCTGTTCAGTGCATGCTGAAATGTGACTTTGACCGCACTTCATAAGCGAATGGAAAGTTTTGCTTACCCACTCTGTTCTCTATGACTGAAGATGGAGAGTACACAGTAGTAGCTTCCAAGACACCAATATATTAGAGAGGAAAAACCCACACATTCTAATAACCCACACAGTCCAAAATTTCACTCAAAATAAGCAAGTGCTGTGAACCTTACTTGACCACAGCAGATTTGGAAAGCCAGATAAAGTATTGTAAGAGTCAGACCGAACTAAAAAAAGTTAAGCAGATATTTGTTCTAGCTAATATTTCAATACAGAGGAAAAACTTAAGAGCTCCTCCATTTATAACATCTAACAACAAGTTTTGTTTATGAACAACTAAACTATTGATTTCTACTCTGGAATCCTTCATAAAAGTATCTTTAAATACTCAATAAATAACAAGGATGTTTAATTTAAAATTATCAGTTCTGCATAAGTAATGGTGCACGAAAAGGAAAGTTATAAAGAATTAGCTGCCTATACATCTTCAGAGTCATGCAATAGGTGAAAAAAAAAATAGAGAGCATTCAGTAACATCAGTTCCATTTTCAGAGGGCTCCCTGATCATCCTAGTCCTAGTATTTTGGGACACTGAGATTTTCATGCTTTGAAAGCCTCCATTAAGTCCTTTAGAAGGGGAACCTGGGTACCCCAAGTATGTCCAAGACAACCTTGAATTAAGGCATGAATCAACCTAATCAATATATTTTGCAGTTCGTATGGCCACAACACACTATCCACCACCAGTAATGGAATTCTGCATTAAGGTTTGAGGTTAGACAACCACAAATTTTTTTTCCTTCCTTCATCTCACAACAGAAATCTAAAGAAATCTTAACATACAGAAGGGAAGGGAGTTGCTCACTTTGAATCATTTGTTACCATAAGCCTGATGACTTGGATTTCAGTTTGGGACAAGTGTGTCATGAGACCTGTTGAAAAAAGGTCCATTTCAAATAATAGACACAGCGTCACACCCATCTGGATGGTCCTTTTGGTTTTGTCTTCATTTTGGGTTTGGTTTGGCTCTCTTGGAGACTGTTATTTCACTTTTTAAAAAAAGCTGCCAAATGTGGACAGTGGGTGTGTCTTGTTGACATCTTGCGGTCCACATGATATGACCATTTTGCTGATTGTCAGGGTTATATGATTAAGACCTTAAAATCAAGGGAGATTTTAGCTAGCAACATGCGTTGAACAGCAGCAGTATTTGTTAAACAACAGCAATTAAGTCTCATTTCAACAGCCAAGCATGACCACCTCCATCACTCTCCATCAACGCAACCTCCCTTAATCCCCAGCTGTATCATTTGTCTGGGTCCTCCTTTACCAACCATTATTAGGCATAGCTCCAGCCAGACATCACTTTACAGAGAAATAACAACCACCATAATGAGTTAAATAAAAGGTCCCTGTAGTCCAGTACACTGTTTCCAGCCATGTCCAGGAAACAGCTGTTTAGGAACAGAAACAAAGCAAGTGAATTATCCTTCTTGTGGTATAGTCTCGCAGCAATCAGCAGTTTAAGGAAATATTTCCTGATTTCCAGAAGTAGACTGTTCCCACAAGATTATGTACATCCAAGGCATGGTGTTCCCTCCTAGCCAACTGGCAGAGGTTGGATCTTCAATCTGTGAACCCTTAAACACTGAAGAACAGGCCAAATTCTCTGCCAATAAAAGTCAGTGACATTTCACCAGCTTAAAAGCTGTTAACATTAACTAAGTACTTTGGACTCCTGTCTTAAAATTAAAGTATCCTAGAACCTGGTTCTCATGTGCTAAGGAAGAGATTAGAAGCAATCATGAATTTTATTTGGCCACCCCTGAGGAGCCTTAGCCCAAGTTAGAAAGAGGTCCCACTTTGAATTTAAAAGCTAGTGGATAACTAAGAAAACTAAGATGTGAATATATAAAATAAAATTATTGCAACTAACTATCCATATAGCTAAAGTGATTTACAGCAGCCATGAATTCAGCCAAGCATTGATATGAAGAGTAGCACACGTGGTAAAATGATATTATGTAGTATAAAATGTATTAATCTTTTCAAGGATTACTTCAGTGTAAATTACTTCAAAGAATCAGAAAATCCCTGCCAAAATAGTGTAACATATATCAGACACCACACAGAGAAAGGTACCAAGGTATGGGATACTCTTATTAAAAATCAAAGAATAATTTAAGTAGGAACAGACCTCTGGAAGTCATCTACTCCAACCTCCAGTTCAGAGCAGGTACAATTAGACCAGGTTTCTCAGGGACTTTACTTCAGTCTTGAACATTTCCAAGTACAGAAATTCCACAAAATTTAAGTCATGAGGTTAGAAAAAAAAAATCATTCCATTTAAGTTGCAAGTGTCAACCAACATTATTCCTCCATTACAGAATGTGCATGTTACATTTACTACTCCCCAACATGTTTGTTTCTTTTTGCTGTTCTGCTGAGACTGTGAAAAAATATTTGATGAAGAAATTCTTTGCAGAGGCCTCCCTCAGCTTCTGGAGCTGATAGGAAGGGGGGAAAGGACAGGTTCCTACCACACCATTGATCACTTGAGCCAAAACATTGGTTAGAAAAAAGCATAAAACAAGACAGTATGTGTACATAAATTTTCAGTGAAGGATTCAGAACTTCCTAACAGATCACAAGTCTTGGGATACAGCACCACCGATCCGGAGGGACACAGCAAGAGGCAGGCAACAGCTACAAGATAGCCTGAAATTGGACTCTGACCCATCCAGAGTCTGTCTCCTATACAGAATTGCGATGCAAGATCAAGACATTTGTACACCAACCTTTCCTCCTACCCCTTCCCCTCTAGAACAGGTTTTACAACTTCTGCCCAGGCCCCTGGGAAGGTCTTTCAGTTCTGCTTTCTTAATCTTGGCTGGTTATTTCCAAGCAGTGTTTTGCCTTCCTCTCCTTGAGGGGCAGGTTCTCAGACCACTGGCTAAGATGTTGTTACCTGCCCAGTCCTGCTCTCTCTTCAAGTAGATTCGGTAGTCTCCAGGCAGAAATGATCTCCTGCTCCAGTCAGAGTTTTGCAGCACCCAATCTTAACAGATCACAACATTATTGTGAATGAAAGCAAAACCAACAAAAAAAAATTCTCTGAGAAATACAGGCCACTACAGAACTCTGGACAAACCAGTAAGTGGTACGGTGTAGATAATAAGCCAGCTTTTGGGCCACGCACACGTTGTTCAGCATCCCTGCTGATACATAAGGGAACAGACTAACTTCAAGAAGTGCTGGGTTTGGTTAACAACTTCTGCCCACCTGTCCTGCCCAAACCACAGACTGTTTCCAAAAGGAGGGATTAATTGCATCAGGCATCACACAGAGCAGGCAAAACTTTACTAGTATTTTTACTCTCCTGGACATTTGACTGCACAATATAATAACGCTCCTTGGACTGTGTTCCTCATCACTCTGTATGCCCCATTAGTTGGGAGGGATGGCTAAATACCCACAGCGAACATCAATTAAGTGGAACGAAGAGAAGGAAGATCCTATAGCTTTGAAATGCCACTTCTGCTTTCCTCAAACTCTCACCCCTCATCCTTATAAGGAAAGGAAGAATGTTTGTGAAGCAGCAGCCAAAAATTAATTTAGCAACATATTACAGAGTTGCAACAAAGATCAGGTGTGGGAGATGCATCCCCAGCTCAATATGTGAAACGCAGGGAAGCATTCTGCACACCCCTCTCCAAGCATAGAGACAGGGAAGGTTAGTAAGTTCATCAGCGCTACAACCACCACCATCACTGCTTTGATTACTCAAATGATCACAGAGAAGGGACTAATCAAGGAAAATCACATACACCAAGGAGTCTACTGCAAACATAACACACATCAGCCCAACACGGTCTGGATCTACAACTGACTTGGGCAACAAAAAGCTCCCTCACATCAATAAGGGTGGTGTTTCACAGTGATTTTGTAGCAAAAACCTGAGCACCAGCACCCCTACCACTTCCCCACAAATCTGTTCAGGCAAAAGCAGCTGGAAAGCTGCTTAAGAGTTTTATGCAAGCACCAGAGTTATCTGTGGACTAGCAACCCATTGGCCATCACTTCGCACATGATGATGACCAGGCACAGTTGATGCTTCAGGCGTTATGTGTATCTTAATTAGTCTTCTTAACAAAAGAAAAATGAAGTTTTTAGATGCCACAACAAAGGATTTCAAGCCATTCCTTCCAGCCAGTAACAACGGTATGTATCAATGTCTGTCTTAATTCTTCAAAGTGCAAAAGACGTCAAGGCCAGGTATTGGAGCCACTTGCAATCTCATCTGGACCAATAAATGTCTGCAGATTATGGTGAACCTGCCTAAAAAGCATGTCTAAGTGATGTCACCCTTTTCCTGAGCCTGCAATACCCCAGGATTTACAACATCCGCCTTGTACTTAAATGAAAGCATCACTGCTTGTTCTGATAAACGCTTTAACTTCACAGACGTTACCCCAACAACATGCCATCAGTTTAACCAAAGGCTCAAACTTTAGACTGCCTCCCAAGTGTCAGCCTTATTTTTTTTCATCCTCAGCTGCAGAGGATGCACATTGGTGAGCTACAAAGGGCACACACAGCCATGCAAAGCAAGTTGGCAGCCTCACCGCAGCTCTACAATAGGTTGACACGTACCTTCTTGTACGCATATACATAAAATAATACCCTCCAGTGTCCGTCATCTCTGCTAAGGGTACTATAGACTATGACATCCCAAACAAGCCTCTCAAAGACATTGGCACTTTAAGACCCAACACAGGTCCCATAGAACACACTTACCATTCTGAAGCACCTACTAACACGGCACCTCTTCCACAAGCTGCCTGTGTCTGAAGCAGAACTCATCTGCCAGCCATTTGCAGACCTGCAGACAGGTGACAGCAAGTGAGTGAATCAAGTCCCCAGACCTTCAAAGGAGGATTTTCTTGAGGAAAAGGCAACCTTGGATCTCTCACCCAGACCAACCCAGCAAGGTTCATTTTTACTCTTTGCTGCTGCCTTTCAGCTGCACGAGGCAGCAGCAAGCTTACCAGGCCTCATTCCTCTGCCACCAGACTCACTGGAGGACCAGGGCTGCAACCACACTGCCAAGTCTTTCATTCTTATTCCTTGCTCTCAGCAGTATCCTCAGTAGTCTGTCCTTTTCCAAGGGGAAAAAGTTTTCAGATTTCAGGAAATGTTGTCCAGAGAACCCAAACTCCATTCCTTGCTGCTTCTCCACACTATTCCTCAGGAGGCACCTTCACAGCAACAGCTTTCATCCAGGCAGTATTCCTCAGCTAACACCCTCACCCTATAAAAAGGGCTCTACTCCAAGCTCAGCACTGCTACAGCTCACTCTTAGAGAGCAGTATATTCCCAATCTGGTCTTTCCTCAGCTAACTACTCTCCATAAAAGCAGCATGAACATGCTACTTGCAAACCAGCCTTCCCCTACAAGCTCAGCCCCTTCCTTGCTAAAAAACCTAGTGCAGGTGTGGCTAATTGAGCAGGGCTGGCCACAGCTTAAAAGATGCAAACATCCCCCACATCATATCAGCAACTACAGGGGATTTACTGATATAATGCAATTTTAAAAAAAAACCCAAAGTCTACTTGAGTATGTTTTAGGTAGTCTTCTGATTCACAAGAATCAAAGTTATTTTTAGGATGTTCTTTATTTGAAATTGAAGGAGTTCCCTTTATTTAACAGCTGCAAAGAATCAAGAACAAACATGATGAACAGTTCAGGGAAAAGCAGACAGTGATGAACAGTGTTTCCAATCGCATGGGACTGGTCTGAAGTAGCCTGTTTAAGCACCTAATTAAAGGAGTATCTTCCTTTCCTTACCATGTGAATTGTCAATATAGCATATACAGCCAAGATAGAGAAATAACATATCCCTTATTCACTGTGTCAAGGGTTTTGGTAGGTTTCATCAAAGGTGGCTAATCTGTGTGCCGCAGGCCTGGACTGGGCTGCCAATGGCAGCTCACCCAGCCTGCTTCTCTTCTGCAGTGCTGTATCCTGAGGGCCCCCAAAATGTTGCCAGTGAGCAATTGTTCAAGCTATTCTGCCTCTTTCTAGGACGTTCAGTCACACCCCCCTGCACGCAGATGAAAGCTGTCCAGCCATAGACACAAGCATGTGCTTTCGTCCATGATCAAACCAGTACCTGATGACAAGACGCTCTGCTCATGTGCAGGGGACATCGTCATTCAGATTATGCAAACGAAGAACGTAACTGCGCTGTGGAGAGAAGGGTTCATCATTCACAGGGTCCTTGCACAGTCAAGAGGAGTTGCAAGGTCATGGCAGTCTGTCCTAAAGTCTCTTCCCAGTCAGAGAACATCAAGTAGTCAGATGTAGTCAAACTCCAAGCCTGCGCTTTCTATCCCACTCGACAACAACAGCACTAGCAGTAGAGGGAACGTTTGCAACTTTAAAGGATTATTATCTGTTGGAAGGTAAAATAGGAAGGCAGAACCATAATGTATGTCTAATTATGACACTCAGAACCAAGCCTAACTGGAGTTGATGGAAGTCTTTTCATTGACTTAATTTGGCAATAAATCAGGCTCATCCTTAGAAGAGTTCCTTGTTTTCCCTTCAGATCCCATACCAGCCTTACAGCATTAGAATCATGTGTTGGGAAATCTGCGATAATATCGTTATCCTAACATCACCAATTCATGCTGCTGTTAAAGAAATGGAGAATGATGAAAAGTGACAGAAGACATTTGCCTTCTTTTATCTTCAATAATGCAGCTCCTCTCTGTAGCATTCTGGCGTCTCTCTGGGTGAGAACAGACTTTCTCCTATTCAGTTTACTGCTTTTCCCCAAGCAGCAGCTCAAACTAGCTGATCAGTGACTAAAACAGGACAACATCAGTGATTATCTGTATCACTTTTGAAACCTAATCCTTTAAGGGGTCATAGCAACACAAATGCTACCCGTGAATACCATCTTCCCAAACCCAAGAAAGGAAAATGTTTAAGGTTTTCAGTTTGCACAAACAACCTTCTGTCGTCCTGGCAACTTAGTTCCACCTGGAACATCCTATCTTCATATTTCAGAAAATATGGAATGAGGGAGGACAGGAAATATCCAGCCACTAAGAGTTCATGAATGAATTTTTTGAAGTTCTTTGCTTCAGAATGGAAATAATTTTCATTTCCAATCCTTTTTGCCCCCTCTACCACCATAGGCTAGACTATTTTCCTTGTCATTGCACTTTGTATTTGACCTCCTGGTGAAAGTCAGGAAACATCATCCAACTAATTGTGAGCACCTGCATTGGTGCAAGTGTGAGGGGAAACACCTAGCTCAGTGGGTCAAGGAACTCTATGCTGATTTAAAATATTAAGACCCGTTATGTCCAGAAAAAGCAACCTACGTTCCTTGTTAATGCAGTGATGGAGAGATGTGTCATAGATGCTACTCATGATAGTAAAAGTCATTATAACTGCATCATTTTTGTGAAAGGAGGCAAACTAGTTTTCAGAACTGTATGGTCTGCATTTTCAGCTAACTGTTCTCTCTGTTGAAATCTTTCACTTTTCTGCTTCAGTCTTGACCAAGGTGAATGTAGACATATCTGCATTCTAAGTACATGGAGACATGTTGCACTGCCTTCAGCAGTAGTGACCACACACACAATATGCTGGCTATAGTACATTTTCAGTGCTTTTTCTGTTTAATTTCTAAACTGGACTCTCTCTAGCCAGAAACCTCATTAAAGCTGATAGATTTACAATCCCCAGCTTACAGTTTCTGAACTGTGGGTGGCCTTGGACAACTTGTGAAATTTTGCATGCCACCATTTTCCAATTGTAGAATAGGAAGAAGAATAATCCCTCTTACCTCCCATACACTGTCTTGCTGCTCAGAATAAAGCATTAATATTTCAGAGGACCTGCCTGTTACGACATGACCCTCCGCTGACTGTAACAATGGAACCCCAACCACAGCTGGGGCTTCTAATAAAAATAAATCAGTGCTGCTGTTGTAAAAACAAATAAATAACATTAATAACTCCATGAGAATTCTGTCAACACAGATGATGGGCAGGGCTGTCATAGTATTTTATTTGCTAGGTTTCTAGAACTTTGCTTTTGACTTTTTACCTTCTAGAAACAGCCATGTTACAGAAACCTCCCCAAAGAACAGTCTCTGTCTCTCCATGCAAACAGCTGAGAACTCTCTGGAGAGCTGCTAGGGAGATATATGCACTGTCTGTCAGTGGTGAAGGAGTCAATTCAAACCCATGGTTCAAACAAATGCACTCTAAGAGCTTCTAATGTTTATATTGGCTTTGTGTCTGCAACGCTATTTTGAGAATGGTCTGCCTAAGGCATTTTTCTCATTTCCAAACTGAAAGGTACTTTAATGGGGCCGTGCCTGCAATGGTTTAGTTCCTGTGTTGGGCTCCTTGCCGAGGCTTCCACCTGCCTATTTAATGGCAGAGCTTTCCAACTGCTCTGCATGGAGCGATATCTGGACTTTAAAGACTTCTGCAGCGACGGTGCGCTGCATGGTATTGTGTGGTGCACCCACCTTCTGTCCCGAGGCTGAGAACAATCAGAGCTAGCCAGAGCAGGGAAAGAGTAAGAAAAAGTAATATTTAGCCAGTAAACTTTCCAAGCATTCAGGAGAGAATGGCTTGCAGATGTATATGTTTAAATGACATTTACACTCCCATTGTTTCCTTTAACTTGGTGCTCATCTTACTCCGGGTTTCTTCTGATGAAAAAAACAACACTGCTGAGAGCTGTGTTCTTCTTGGTGAGAAATAACACCCTTCCCCTTCCCTCTCGGATGTACTGAATGCTAAAGAAACAAGTAGCATTTTGGAATTGTGTGTGTAGGGGGAAGGTCTCCCTTAGATACACGAGCTTAGTCTCTTGGGTCGTTTTCACCTAGAAGAGATAGCAAAAGACTTCACGTATCTAGTACAGGGGTCCAGAGTTGAGCTGGCGCAACAATTTTGTATCACCTGCTCCAAGGCTCCAGGTGGAAGGAGAAGGAGGAAGGAAGTCTGAGCATGAGGTAGTTTTCAGGTCCATTTTTCCTTTGGCAAAGACACATATCAGAAGCAAACTTTCAGATATTTCTTTCATAAACAGGGAGTCCAACAGACAGATTTCTACAATCTTTCCTTGCTCAGTAATCTTGGGATACTTTGGTCAATCCACAGATGTGCCTCAGTCTACTCAGGTACGTCCACATCTCTGAATGTAATGTCCTCTTAAACCAGCCCAGTTACGCTGCAGTGTTCAGACCTCCGCACTGAATACGAGCACAAAAGGCTCAGGCAGTTTGACATACACTTGTGACCTTTGGGGATACAGACTGTAAGTATGATCCTCATGTCATGCAAATGATTCTCTCACTAGCAAAATCAGTGAAAGGATGTCAATTTATACCAAGGGATCATTTTCCTTAGACTGTGCCTTCTTAATAAACAGTGCTATTAAACAGATTGTCACACCTAATGCCCAAGGCTAAGCAATGAAAAATGGCATCTTGCACTTCTGGTAGTCAGAGAAAAAAAAGAGCAATGAAACTTCCTTTTGAATTGTTGACCGTTTTGTTTTGAGCAGTTCTCTGGATACTGGGGCATTGCAGTGAATACCTGTCACATCACCTTGACAGTGGACCAAGTTTCAGGAATCAGCAATACAGGCAGCAATACCTCACTACTGTCAGCTAATGCCGAAGTCAAACGCTGTTTTCTTCTACAAGTGCAGCAGGTAGGGTAAGAGGAAACATATACACCAGACACTTTCAGTTTCCTGTGTATTAGTACTTTCATTCTACACAAATAACTCATATGTGAGTGGTGACAATTAGCATAACTAAAAAGCAACAGTTGAGCAAAGTTCATTGGGAAATAATAATGCTACCTTTTCTATAAATAGAATATCAAACAGTCACTCAAAGTCCAGTCCATCACACACCCAAATCAAGGACTACAGAGACTTTTGCAGGCTTTGAAACACACTTGCCGTTTGTTACGTCTTCACTGAAAATTTCCATTTAATTTGCCCAACAGCCTCTCCCCACATGGCCAGGATATTTTGGCATCCAACTCTGCAACATCTCTATTTTTGATTTTCTGTCTTGGAAATTGGTTTTGTGGTTCAACCACACTTTTTTTTAAACTTCCTATGATTGACATATGATCTGAGCTTGGCTAGAGCAAAGGGACATGCTGCATGACACATCATCAAGAGAAAACCTGCCCAGACACGGAGTTTGTATAGTCTTGGTTTGACTGGCAAAGAAGGAGGTCCGAATCAAAATATTTGATCATAGAGATATAGAGAAGCAGGTCTATGAGATTAATGTGAAGGCAGGAAGAGAAATTAGATGTCTAATCTAATGGGACCAGTCCTACATATGGTGTACTTTGTAGCTCCTTGGGACTTTGTTAAACTGACAATCTGCACACCAACCGCAACTGAAAGAGCTTGTCACTCCAAGGGTCACTTTGGCGCTGCCCTGCCCACAGAACGTGACAAGTTGCAGCACACAGTCCTGCTCAGGCTCCAGCTTAAGAGTGTGAATTAAGAGGCTGAGCTATCTCATCCCATGCTGACACATAGGATTTGTTTATCCTGAGATGGAGGATGAGCGAGTCTGCTGATACTTCTAATAGCTCAACTCCTGATGCAGTCTGCTTCTCTTGGTGCCATGTTCAAATAATTGCACATTTGTGTCATAGAAATTCAGAAGTATTGATTAAGTTACACATTGGTGTACAGTTACGTAGACAAGTCACAAGCAAACCAAAACGTGATCATGACCTGGAAAGCCGTTCCTTTCACAGCTGAGGAGTCTGTGAGGCTTTTTATTACACTCATTCAAAATCAGTATCACACCATGTGGACTTGACTTACCCAGTGTCAGTGAGGGAAGAATTGTGCCCTCTGAACCCAGCAGACTTAACTAGGACTCTTCAGGATTGCTTTTATTATATGGGGTTTTTTGAATGCCTTTGTATATGCACTTGCAAAACAGCAAGTACCCGATACGGACAGAGAAAGCACTAATTTACTAGGAAACAAGTAGCTTAAATCATTCCTGTGAAGAATTTACATAGGTATGTAAGTAACAAGCATCTGGAGCTAAAGATCAAACTTGATTCAACGGAGATCGGTATTTCTGAACACATGTGAACTGCTAAAAGTACAATACACAACACAACTGTGTAACCCAGCAGAAAACCAGCTACACTTGGATTTATTTTACAAATACCAAACATTGGCTTTCACCAAAGCCTTCTTCCTATTCTTTTTTTTTTTTTTTAAACTAAACTGTCATTCACCACAGGACTGAATGGAAATGATCAAACTGCAGTCACTAGAAAGACTTCTGTACATGTTGGATTGGAGTAGCTTGAAGCAAATATTTATATATACTTCCATGAGTTTATTTTCTTAGGGAGAATGAAAATAGTAACTTCTTGGAGCAGGGGATGGAGAAAATCAGCCTTCCACAGAAACCACAACTGAGGAGAATTTGATAACAGTGCAGAATAAGGAGTACTATGATATTTAAGTTTCACTAAAGACTTATCTTCCTTCGGGAATTGCCTATATACTTAAAACTGGTTACCCACCTTCATTTGAGCATTCTGAAATACTGATTTCAACAGAGGTATTTTGATGTTTTATCAGCGTATTGGGAAACCAAGTCTGAGCTATTTTAAGCAGAAGTCAGAGCAATTCTATTTCCATTGCCTCAAGACATAACAGAGCGGCCAATTATTTCTGTCTCCCCCTTCAAGCACACATGAAATTAGCAATATCACCCAATCACATTTCAAAGCTACATAACCATTTTCTAAATAGGTTAAATACTGAGCCAAGACTGAAAACATACCAGAATAAAGGAAGCTCAAGAGAAGGAGGCCGGTTATCTCCAGCACCTTGCCCAGTACCAATAATTTCATCATCTCCATACAGAAAACAGGCAGGTATCATGTGATGTTGAGTAATGAGGAGTGAAGGGTAAGCTCTATAGGGTTTCAAGGCTTGATAAAGTGTAGATTAGCATGTAGAGGTTTTAACATTCTTTCCTAAACCTAAAAAAATCTTTTCACCCTTGCCTTTCAGGCACATTACAGCACCCTTTCTCGGTTCTTAACATCAATCTGTCCCTGACACAAGTAACACAGAAAGGAAACTGGACAGTCACTTGAGCAGACCCTGCTGTTTTCTTCCACTGAAGAATTTCTAGCACTCTGGGATTCCTCACTGTGAGGGAGGTGTGTGAGCCAACACAGGCAGGATGCAGGAACAACCACAAAACCACGGATGAAATAAAAAAAGTACATTTAATCTCGATACCTTGCAAACCAGGGATCGCTGAAGCTGCTCCTGGGCAGAGGGACACAACTGGGGACACAGGCACCGCGGAGCTCAGTCCTTGCTAGAGAGTTTTTCCTCATTAGTGAGGGAGTCCTTGCTAGTGAGAGAGAGTTTGAACCTGCTGTTCTCGCCTGTATATCAGGGATTCAAGCACGAGTAGTTTTCCACTGTGCTTTGATCTTCTCTGACAGCAGGGCAGGAATCTCAGGCATGTTCGATAAGGTGCCTCTGAGTCCATCACAGGCCTATGTTACCTAAGTGCAGATGTTGTACTTGTTGAGCACGTAAGACTAAACCACGATCAGTCTGAGATACGTGTTCTCCAACACCCCAGGTGCAAGTCACTTGAGCATATTTACAATCCTCCTTGTCGATCTTCTGTTACTTTCTCACAAGAGTTAAAGAAACTTCCCTGCCTTGGCATATCTGAAGAGAGAAACATTAGCAGGAGCATGCAGCAGTTGGGGTGATTTGGACTGGTCGAAGACCAACATCGTCAGTTGGATGACAGAAACTTCCAGTCCAGAGTGAAGATTTGAGAAATGAGAAAATGTCTTTGAAATCAGTTTAGTTCAAATAAATACAATTTATTTTACCTAAGATTGTAGAGCACCTGGTGCAAAAGTTTCTGCTATATAACTCTGAATCCTGCTCTTATAGATTCTCTTCAGGAAGGGAATGTAAAAGGCCTATCTGTTCAGTTCCTCCCAAACTTTGCTTTTTCATTTGGTTCTTACTAAGACGATATATAATGCCCAGGAAAATGAGTCCCCAACACAGATGAGACCTGTAAGTATGCATGCAATCGAAATAATAACAAATTAGAAAAAAATCCAATGAATTATTTTTCCCATTGAGAAATGAGCAGTAATTGCATTCTTATTATTCTGCAGGAAAGAACTGATTGCCACAGAATTCTCATCAGGGAAAAAAAAATCACACCCAAATACTTTTTTGGATGTCGACATCCATTTCAGTAAATAAAGGAATCCATTCTATGGCTGAAGGTGAGTAGTTCTGGGTGTCTTACAGTATTTGCATCCCTAAAACCTGCTTTTTTGCCAGACTTCATCACTCATAAAACAGTGCAGTATCAGAACAGACCCTACAGTATAATGCAGATACCATTTAGCTCCTAAGGGAGAGAATAAAACAAGAGAGGCTTGGAACTATGGGTCCCATGAGACAAGACCACAAAACAGACACAGAGATTTATTTCTATTTTAACTAAATCCCATTTTCTGATGGGGAAATATTCAGTCTGAATTGTCTTTTCTGACCTCATTTATTGTTCAAGTACAAAGCTAGAGGATGAATTGCATTCATTCGTTTTATAACATCAGAAGCAAAAGTCAAAGTGCTCTCAGTCTAGTTTCATTCAATGTATTTAAAAAAAATGTTTTGTATTGTCAATAAAGTAGCAAGTCTTGATTTGTGCAGAGCTCATGATAATAAAATCGCACACCAACAATACTTTTGTCTGCAGATAAGGTCAAAGGTGGAAATGTCAGACCTGAAAAGATACACCAACCAAATCAAGACCATGACTTGAAAAGCAAAATAATAAGTCAATGGTCCTGAAACCACAAGTCTCCATGACTTGTTTAAAGCATGTGGAAAGACAGACTGGTTTTGACTAAGCTGCTTCACTCTGTCGAATAGTTATTTCTCATGAAAACTCATCTGAGCTTTTCAACCCACAAGAAACTTCCATTATATTGTCTTTTCATTGAGATTTGGAACTGAAACAAACATCATCTTGTCAGGATTTCTTCAAGATAGAAATTCTGAGGGAAGTTGCTCAGCTCTTTTGGTCAGTTGTCTGAAAGATAAATGATTGTCCAAGCAGAAGTATGCCAGGGCTTCCTCCATGCGTTAGAAACATGAAAACAACTATGGGTGCCCTGGCTGAGATCAGGTTGAGGATTGCCCTCCTACCACAAAGCACCTGTGTGACTTCTGCTGGACAGCTCCAGAGGGCCAGCCAGAAGAAAGGCAAAAATGGCAAAGATGGTCACAGCGGTACCCTCACTACATACCCACATAGAGCCTTCTCCCTGGTAAAGCCAGTTCCGCTATTGCTAACTATGACAATACTGAAGAAATTCCTCTGTTTCCATTAAAGCCTATGTTCAGCTTCCATAGCGTCAGGCCAAATTCTGCAAAGAGGTTTTAAAAAGTCCAAGTTACTCCTATGCATACGGGTCACAGCTTTTGTATTTTGTTCATTTATTTTACAGTAAAGAATATGCTTTTTCAGTTATCTGCCTACAGTTGCAGAAGCTGCTAGTCTGTACTCTCCTGCCCTGAACATCATGAGTAGTCTTCACATATTTCTCACAGATTTCCTTCCTGAATGATCTGTAACACACTGTGTAAAGGCTTCCTTTGTTAAAACATGACCATACAAATGGGCAGCACAGGTAAGGTGGGTCAGTTCATACTGCACGTCCCTAGAGGAAATAACCAGATACTTTTTCATTGGGACTCTAAGTGAGGCAGAACTCAGTGAACGAGAACCATTCACAGACAGAATTTATACATAGCTGACTGTGTATTTGTCAAGGCCACCTCCACGTTGCCTTGTGCATGACATACACACTGACAGGCAGTTCTGCAGAAGCCTGCAATTGGAATATGCAATTCATCTGTGTAAAAACAAACAAACAAACAAACAAACAAACAAAACCAGCAAAAGGATACCAAAATCAGTTGAATTTTGGGCATGGTTCAGCTCCAGAACCCATTGTGCTCGAATTCACCTTCTCCAGTGTATTAACCTGCCACCTGATCTACATCACCTCCAGCTGAGATGAGGACCATTTCTATTTGCACAGGGCATAGGGAAAAGGTCTAGGAAAACACAGGCATGGCCAAAACTGGACATGCAGAAAGGAACTTCCTTACTCAGCTTCCTCTAACTAAATATACCCTCCGATTTGAGCAAGATGACTACTTTCTTTTCCTTGTTGGGGGCCTTCCTTAGACCTTTCTGCCCTCTTCCAAATGATTCTTCTTTCCCTTGTTGACAAACCCTTTTCTGAGCTTGTTTTTCAGTGATGGAGCAAGCAATGAGATTTATTTGTTTAACGGCACCCTACACACACAGACAAAAAAGTCTCATTTGAACAGTCCACCTTCTCTCCTTAAGTTCTCCTTCGAAGTACTCCAGACAGGACCTTACCATCATGTTTCTCAGTGGTGCCTCGAGGAGAAGCTGAGGTTCTGCTCGCAAAACAGGATCTAAGTATGGGAGGAGCAAAGCATGGCACCACTCTAATACTCTGGATAACCCAGCAATACTCTTGGACAGCACAACTATTCTTCTTAATCCCTCCCCTCTACATTTACATCCCAGACATCTCTTTCAAAGGGCAGGGCCTCAACACAGCTGCTGGATCTGTCCTTAGGCCAAGAGGCCTACTTCTGGCAGTCTTTTGGCAGAGCAGCTCTAGATGTATCTGATTTGGGCATTCCCAAAGTAATGTCATGACATCTTGGGTTCTGTCCTGCAGATGGCTACCACCCACGTGCAAAGACTCTGCTATTTCTGCATAATTCACAAGAAATCTTTGTATCAACCTATCTTGTGACCATCACTAAGAGCTAGGAATTCCGGCCATTCCAGCATCCAGCCTTGAAACTGAGTTGCTACTGGTGACTGACCCAACTTCAGAAATCACTTTTGGTCTCTGATATAAGTCCCAGGACTGTATTTCAAAGGACTATTTCCTTTACACACCCACTTGCATGCTGAGAACCTAACTTTCCTTCCTATCAAAATCTGGACTGGGCTCATAGCCTTCCAAATAAATAATTTCCAAGCTCCAATTAATCATTTATTTTTCATCTCCACTATAAAGATTATCCTTCCCTGGTAATTTGAATCTGGATCACATGGAAATTTTGTATAGATTTAATTTCATTTTTGCTCAGCGAGTGTCCTGCCCGTGGTTGGTGAGAAGATGGGTGAATTTTTCCAAAGTGACAGTTGTTACATACTTTTTTACTTATTTCAAGTATGCATATATGCTGATTAAAAGTAGCCATTTTCCCAGGGAGAAGGCTACTGAGTGTTTGTCTTCAGTCACAGATGTCCAGGCCGTTTCCACGGACACACGTTGTAGCTGGCATAACTAGTGACACTGATTACATTTCAATATGTTTTCTAGATCTTCCTGGTGACCTAAATAGCTCCAAGCCAAAGATTTCACATGAAAAATGCAGGATATACTTCACATAACCCTGTGAAAACATGATCCCATCCCATCAAAGAACAGTATCTCATGCTTCAAAAAATGCCTCACCGTTACCAGGTTTTGCCAGCCTTGTAGCAGATGCTGCCAGATCCAAGAAAGGAGAGAATTGTAGCATTTCTTTTCAGGGAAGCCTTTACCATTCAGCATTTCATGAGTTTATTTTCCCTCTTACCTGTTGTACAAATACAGCCAATGGCATCAAGACTAGTATCCCATGTTCTGTGCTATGGGCCCTCTTGAGTAAGACAGAAGTTCAGCTCTACATCTAGGAAGATGCTAGGGCTGGTGAGAAGTTCACAGCTGTTTTGGTCTCTGTCATTTTACTAGGAGGTCCCCCATGCAGACCGTGTTCAGGGGTGAAGAGGGGCAGGGATGGGAGGTTGTAGGGTGTATTTTTTTTCCCAAATGAAACACAGATGCTATCTTTCTCTCTGGGAATTGGCCCATTCAGCTTTAGCCAGTATCTGGACGCATATCCAGCTTGTCATTCTCTGAAATCGCTCAAACGGTGTGAAACAACTACCCCTACCCTCTAGACAATGCATCACATGACAGATTAAATCCTTGTCTAGGGCACAGAGCCACCAGGGAGTTTAAACTGTTCAAATAGATTTTTAGACATTTCCTGTCTCCTTTCTCACAAGCAGACACGAGGGCTCTAATAAGGCTGAAGCTCTGGAAGAAACATGTGACATTATCCTATACAAGAAATATGCTCACAGTTCTATTGTTTCCAAGGCTTCATTGTAGTCAGTCACCATGATACCATCCTTCCTTCCTATGCAGTAGCCCAGACACACTATTTCTCATCTCTAGGAAACAAAAAATGATTTGGTAGAACATGAATTCCTTTGCTTTCTCTCTTTACAGCTCCTTTTCTAATACTTACAGGTTTTCAGCATTATTTCTGCCAGTGCTGTCACTCCTCAGTACAGGTTATCCTGTGCTAAGCAGTGACACATTTACTGTGAGTCTCTGGAAAATGTTCACAATTCCTGCAACAACTTATTAAACTCATATAAACATCTGTGAGTGACTGTAATGTTAAATTTCTTTCAGTTCTCCTTTGATCCCATCTTTTAGCATTCCTGAAACATATCAACGTACTGATATCAGTACTTACTTACCAGTAGAGCAAACGCTTTATCAGCAGATCATGGTCCTTGCTACACATGGCTTTGTATTTTCCGTAAGATGCAAAGAGTTTTCCAGTTTAATTATGAACACTATGATGCTAACCTTTCCTATCCATCTACATCAATCCCTGCCTTCCTCTCTGAGAAGGAAAGCAACCGGTGCCTCTGATCAGGTACTTCAAATTACTATTACCCTAACAATTACACTATCTAAAATTCCAAACCTATTTCTAATACCTGAGAGTTTGTGCTATTGGTCTTTTTCAGAGGCTACAGGTAATTACCCTATTTGCATTTAGTACCTGCAATCCCTTACCACCTAGCAGATTTTACTTCAGCCTCCACTAAAAGAGTGAGTTTTTTCCTCAAGGAGAAATTCCTAATGCTTTGGGCCACATCCACTTCCCCTTCTGCCAGCAATTGTCTCTGAATTCTTACATTATTAACACCACAAACTACACTGTCCCTCTAGGACATTTCTAAAAGAAAAATATTCAGCTCATCTTTTTTAGCTCCACCACAGTCATTGGGGCATGGTCCAATGTCCAGAGCAGCACTCGTTGCAGAGGGTATTTGCAATAGATGTCCCCTCTACACCAACACAAAAACCCCAGGTCCTGGACTGGTGGATTACTTCTTCATAGCCTTCCTATTCCTAGATCCAGCTCTGGGCTGCATCTGCTCCTTGCTAGTCCCTGCTGGCCTTCCCTGCCCCACTCCAGCAAGTGGGAGGCTGGCAGGAGGGGCAGCTAGTCAGGTAGCCACAAGGGTACTGCTGCCACTAGCCCAGAAGGCACAAGCCTGCCAGGCCCCATAGAGGCTGGCGCAACCAGGGGCAATGACAGTGCCTGCAAATCATAAATCTTCTCACCCCCTCCCAAGCTTCCTGTGACTTTTCTCGAGGTGATCCAGGTGCTGCCACAGCCTTTACATAGTTCCCCATGAGCCAGTTATCGTCTCAACATGGTGCTTCAGTGCTAAATCCCCATCCCGTGCCAACGCTTGCATGAGCAGATTGTTCCACAAGCATGAGCTCTGCAACCCACACCCCGCTACGACATTTCAGCTTCAACCACAGCCAGAGGTCACAAGCCATTATATACAACCAGCTTCCCCTGGGATCCATCTCTTTCCTGGAATCATGGTCAGAGCATCTCTTTGGTTAGGTCACATCAGTTCAGTATGGCCAGCCTCAACAGGAGGGCAGAATTTCACGTGGACTAGAGAAAAGACAAGGAGATGCTCTAGGGGGTCATTGGTCCCACTCATGACCACTTGGCACGGTGCCAGGCTCCAGCATCATGTCACAGCTTTGTGGTCAGAGCCGTGCCTGCTCCAGGTTGGGTCCCCCAGGAGTAGTGGACAAATAGATTGGCCAGCTCATCAGAGGGTCACTTAGCTAATGTCACCTATTGCACAGAAAGAACAAAGTCTGCTCCCGGTAGCCCCCATCTTTAAAAGACTCGCTAACGCAGTTGCTGCTAACCCTTGTCCTAGGCTGCTGACAGCATTGCCATGTGTTGCATCAGGGCCACTGCTTGTTGAACCATCTGCCAGTGTTGTACGTGTTGCTTCTGCTCCTGGCAAACCAGCTGTTGCTATCGGGCAGCCGTTTATTGTGGCATTTGGTGCTGCTCTGTCAGTTGTCTGCTTGCATAGATATTACACGTTGGCCTGAATGACGATGACTTCCATTCTCAGCGGTTCAAAAGCCGAAGTTTGTAACGCTTTTACTCTTTATCACTGAAACTCTGCTGCCCAAATTATCCGAATTAGCTGTCAAACGGCTCCTCTCCCATGGCACACAGATGGAGTACAAATCTGCTCAAACATCATTTTGAATTGCTGTCTGGCCCTTGAGCAACCTAATCTAACTCTGTAGTGGATCCCACTATGAAGCTGGCCTGCTTTGAGCAAGAGGTTAGACCCGATGACTTGCAGAAGTCCCCCTGTAGTCAGCAGTATTCTGTGGTCTAGACAAATGGAGGTTAAGTTGCAACTCCCATCCCTATTTTTGCTTCCAAGGAACTATACCCATTCTAGAGTTATCAACAGTGCAGATATAAGCACCAGGTTGGAAAAGACAACACCTTTTTAACCCTGTGGGTCACAGCGTGGCTTCTACAGGATACTTCTACCTACACTCAGACAAGTAGATACAAACTCATCTGCCTGTGCTCTTAGAGCTGTGACCAGCAAATATACCCTCTCACTTAGCAGTTATGCAGAACTGCTCTTCCTGTGGTCAGGATAGAATACAAATAGCATGAACCTACTGACATACTTTTTGATTCCTACCCGCTTTAGGCATTACAAAAAAAAAAAAATTTCTCCTCTTTTGCCACAATCTTCCATCTGTAAAATAGAAATCATTACAGCAGGAAGATACAACTTTTTGCTATCTATTGATACATAAGACTTCCATTTCTCTGTTTGCTACTGTCTAGATCTGAATGAATGTGAAGGTTCTCCCCAATTTTCATTCAAATGACTTCTTCAGAATATTGATCTTTTACTTCATGTTTATTGACCTTTTAATTTGATGTTTTAACAGGAGTTTGGATTTCAAATAGTCATTTAGCTCTGGAAAACAACATTTTACATTTAAATAATGCCAAAAGCGTAACTTCTTGCTGGTTTTGCTCAAAATTGAGTGTGAAAATCAAAAACTGATGGAAACTGTCATTTATACTGGAATTTGTTCTGGCTTGGAAAAAAAATCAACATTTTCCAAATTATATGTTCCTCAAGAATTCCTGTGCTTGTCCTCTTCTTCATTGATTAGGGTTTTTTCAGCTCATTTTTTATTAGCACAGAGGTTCTAAGGATAAAGAAAACAGACATGGACCCTGTCTCCTTTGTCACCCTAGAGCCCTCTGAAGATGCTGCCATTAGAAGGCTATCTGCCTGAAAACTTATCATCAGATTCACGTTAAATGGTAACTTTTAAGTTGTTTTTGCCCAAAATATATTGAGATAGTAAAGGAGTTTGATTGGTAAGGTCTTCAAGGACATTTGAACTTTATGCAATGCACAGAGTAGATGTGAATGAGCTTCATTTGCAGCAGTAGACACACATCATGCTTTATACTGATGTAGCTGAGTAGAGAAGTTTTTGTTGCTACTGTGCCTGAGAATAATAAGCCTTCTCCAAAGCCTGTGGTAAGCCTGTAGAGAATTTCACTCATTCTTTTCCTTAATTACGATGCTGCTAGTTGATACTATTTCATCAGAACCTAAAAATCAAAGTAAGGCATGTTCCTGTCAATGTAGTAAAAAGCCATATTTAAAAGAATCAAAGTTTGATATTCTGTGTTCTCACTTCAGCAAAAAACTGAATGACTTCAATGGTATTTTCAATTGAATAAGGAACATAAACTAAAGCCCAGCATTATTTGTGTGTGGATTTATCCCCATAAATTTATGTTTTAAAACAGTTGTTATACAAGTAAGGCATTTGATTAATTAAAACTTACTTCCCAACAGCAAATAGTTTTTAAAATCTTGTTCTTATAACCTTGTTTGCTAGCTGAAGAATAAGATGAAATAAAAAAGTCTCGTGACAGGCCAAGGGGAAAGGCACAAAGGGAATGGGATATAAAAGTCCACTAACACATTAAAGATGTACCAAAGAATGTGATAGAACATATCTGTGGTCACTTGAAGATGCCTTGAGCAGAGATAATTTCCCTGAATTATTATGTGATAACATTCTTGATCACAGTACACAAAGTTCAAAGTTAGGATTCAGAATATTTTTTTCCTGCATAGGCAAAACACTTCCAGCCCTTGTAACAGTCATCAGCTTGGTTTTTCAAAGGAGCACGAACAATCAATTCAATTGGAACAGGGGGACCAAAGCTAGAACCAGAAAAAGGATGTAGGCGATTAACTTGTATTTGACCTAAATTTCAGGTCAAAATTCATGGTCAGATGACAGCTAATTCCGCAGGTTTCTAACGCTCTGTTACCAGCTTCTCTATATGTCTAAATATTTGTTGCCAACTGTGAACAGTCATGACAATGACTCGCAAGACATCTTACTAACAACTGACACTGGGACACATACTGAGCTGAGTTATTTCTTCTTGTAAAATGCAACCAGAGTGGCTCTAATAGCCACACCTGAAACAGCAATATCAAAGAAAAGGGCACGTTTGGCAGTAGACTAGAAAGATCAAAGTTATTCTCCTAACTTAGAAAAAGCTGATTACTCATATCATCAGACCTGCCTCCTTTGCCAAGACTGTTGGCGAAATAAAGTATTGTCCAGCATCAGGTAGTTACTGCCTTAAAGTTTCTACAATTTTCCTGTGCTCTGATTTCAATTTCTCACCATGAAGACTGTCTTTCATGTCAACAGATATGCACAGAAAAAGCTGGAAAGAGAGAAAACTTTGAGCTGGTTACCTTCAGTCCACTAGTTTGTGAAGCAAACCTACACCTTCGAATAGATCATCTGCTGACTCACAGCAGCTCTGATCTGGTCCACGCTAAGTCCCTCATTTCTATTATGACTGACCTAAAAATGACAGTTAGTATCACAGACATTAACAGCAAAGTTGTGCACATCAGAAACACTCAGGGGAGGATACCTGGTCTAGAGGAGCAATTCTTGTAGTTCTGTGGCCATACCATCACTAATGAAAAGTCACAGTCAGATGGCTCCTCCATTGAAATCAGTGGATCAGTGAGCCTGTCACAGGGGAAAATGTGACTCAGGATCCCCCCAAGAAACATCTACATCTCAATGAGAGTGAGCAGCTGCTAGTTTGGCCTTTGGTCTCAATTTTATTGCCAAGCATATAAAAAGAAATGTTCCAATATTTTATTCCTTTTTTCCCACAGCTGCTGACTCAAGTAACTTCCTTCCATCACCACTTCTTTTTTGCTAGGTATCCTATAAAGCTCTGCACAGATAATAGCTTGACCTATAAAGTGATAGAATCACCCCCTAGTCACCTAAGTATCTTAAGAACAGGGCATCTAATACAGTCATCCCAGATTTAGTGTATTACATTTTCATAGGAAGAAGTAAGTATAAAGCAGACAGTGCTAGACAACAGCTGCAGTAATGAAATCTTTAGCTACAACAGATGTAGGCTATGAAATGTAAAGGAGAGGCACACTTGCATCTTGTTTTTTTCTTCTTTTCTGTTATCTGTACCCTGTTTTTTATTGTTTAAATGAAATTTCTGAATCATCAGGAGATTTTTGTGGTTGTATAATGGCTGGAACCCATTCCTACCACCCTTGAATTTCACTGCAGGCATCTGGCATGAGCAGCAGAGCTCTGGAAAGAGTCTTCTGGGTTTAAGACCACCAAAGAGAAACAGGCTGTAAAAGAGACACAACTACAGCTTGAGGAGAGTGAGAAGGAAATATTATTAGTGGACATTTGTGAACTCCTTTTTTTTTTTGTCTGACTGTAAAACAATATCAAACCTACTTAAGTAATGAAGATTTCAAAGTTCAGCTCCAGTAAAACCAACTTTTCCTTGGTTCCATTTAGGACAGATGGGAACATTGAGAAAAGACCCAAGTAAGGAACAGTCAGTACGTTGTTTAAGTGTGAACAGTGTTTCTGCAGTCAGCAAGGATAATTCTCATTAATACCGCAAAAATTGCACTGAGACTAGCATAAATCGCCGATAAGGCCAAAGATGTGTGGGTTGCTTGTCCAGGAGTCCTCATAACCTTTGTCATAACCTTAACTCTCAAGGCCACAGCTTTACTGCTGAGTCTGTGAGACCTGGACTTGGCTTCCCTGATGTCTCTGCAGCTCATCTGCATTGACGGTAATGTGTTTCAGAGCGTGGACTGGACCATGGGGCCTCTTTTGCCAAGGCCTTTCACCACCTGCAGTAATTTACACTTCTGTGGTTTTCAGCTGGTTTCCGAAGGAAATGAGGCTGATGTGAGCATGTTGTGTTTGTGGGCGTGGGTGTGTTCGACCCCCAACCAGGAACTTCTGAACCCGCTGACTGATTTCAACTGGATTGGACGCAGGAGTACAGATCTCATGGAAATTAAGTTGTGATGCATACAGATAGATGGGTTTCACTGGGAGGACTTCCTTGTGGCAATAGAGAAAAGCTGAGATTGAAGGAGGTGGGAAGAGGCACAAAAGAGATTCAGATAGTATCATTTCAGTGTCAATACAGAAACAGTAACTGTCCAAAGGAATACCAATACATTTCAGACACATAACCCTCCCAGAAGAAAGTGCAAATCCAAATAAGATGGTTAAAACTGTTTGCAAAACATTTATAGGAGATGGTCAGAATATTTTTGACAGAGTTTTCCTTCATAAAAGAATACAGTTCTGTTAAAATGTTTCATGGAAAGAGATTTTGACAGAAATGTTCCTAACATGTAGGAGGGCCCTCTAGTCACTTTCAGAAAAAAGAGTGAGTTTGGTCAAAAACTTCAGGTTTTCAATTTGAAACAGAAATCATTGCTCCTTGTGAAAGCATTTGAAAGAGCCATTGGTTTGGGTGGACTTATCTTCATTCCAAGGCAGAATAAAGAGACATTTCAGACACCTTGAAGTTGTCATGAGATGGAAGTGTCATTGCTGCAACAAATAAGAAATAACTCGTGAAAGCACAGCCACTACACTTCCCCACCACAGCCCCGTGAGGAGGAATCCTGTGGAAGCAGGCTACTTCCCAGTCAGCTTTACGGAGCAGTGGCCACCAGGAAAGCAGTGCTTCACACCCAGTGCTTTATGCTGTTCATGTAAGTATTCAACCTCCATATTACAGCCTGCTTTATGGCCTGTTTGAACTCGCTTCATATTGCACCAGTGCATCATTAAAGCTTATTAAACTCCCTCATTTTTTTACAGATCTCCCAACATCATCAGCGATGTGTTCAAAATGCCCATGAACTTTCTATTGAAATGATGACTTCAGATGTAAATACAAGAAATACTTTTGAAAAATCACAATTTACCAACCTCCTTCAAAAACTCACTGGGTTTGATTTGTATTTTAGTGAGATACAGTCATGCTTACACAGGTGAGAGAGAAGGAAAAAATGCACTTTTTTTAATGTACCCATTTCTACATGTAGAAGCAGAATTCCAGATACCCTGATATGAAACAGAAATGGCTGAAACCTTCATTCAGAAAACACTATTTCTTCAGACCTAGGCTATGCAAATGACATCTCACTGGACTGGCCAAATAGTGTTTCCCCATACACACACGCAAAACTGCAACAAAACTGAAAAAGTAATAACTTTCATTTAAAGTGTTTTCTCCTAACAAAAAATTCCTTTTCAGAACAGCAACAACAACAAAAGATAAAAAAGAAAAATCAGTTTACAGAGGCTTCTGCAGTGCTTCACCAGAATGGTAAGGTAGACTTATTGGTCAGACTATCATTTTCTCTAGAATGTTTTAGTCTAGCTGCAGCTATTGGGCCCAGAAGGGGTTACAGGTGTGTTTTTCAAAAGCCAGTAATACCCACTTGGTCAAAATAGTGATTTTCATGGGCTTTTCTGACCCTTGGAAGCTTTCATCTATACTAAAAGGCAGCACTACAAATTAATCCCATGTGAGAAATAGCACAATAAAATAGATAGAGGAGGGTCATGGATAAATTATTCCTCTATGGGAAACTTGAGTGATCCTAAGATAAAGCAAATAAAGTCCAACATCTTAAAAAAGGGGAGTTCTCTCAAATAGATTAAAAAAAAAGTTCTCAAATGAAAACCATGCTGATTATAAGTAAGTAGCATGCTGGTGCAAATACTCTGCCCAACTTCTTCTGTGCAATTAAAGACTGTGCTGAAAAGCAAACTTCTGCCTTGCAAAAGGCAGATAATTTAGACCATGCTTCAGCATCCACATTCCAGAGTCTTTGGCTTCTCCAGTGAGAATGTGAATGAGGAACAGCAACTGCAGAGGCAACTATGACAGTAGCTCTCCTGATGGATGACTGGCCATGAGGAAGCACATTGAGTCTGCCACCTCTCGAAATACAGGCCTTTGACACAATGGAAGGATGCAAAGATCCCTCTGGGGCCTGGCTATGAATATGGCCCAAATATTTTCAAGTACTTTTTCAAACACTGTTGTAAAAACCTTCCATATTCAAAACTTATATGGAACAGTGCTGGATCTCAGCTCCAGTTCTCTAATCCTTAATATTCTGGCTAGCAAAAGTCCTAATCCTGTATGAAAATACAGCGTTCAGAAAGCATTAAGCATTTAAGTTTTATATGTTCTTACAGTTTACTTAAGATTAATGTAAGCATCACTTCTTATAAACATTTACACACTTTGGCTCTGCTAACAAAGAGTATCCTCCCTCTCTGTTTTTTTATTGGGTAGCTATAAATTTGGAGAGAGAGAAAAAGCCTACAACAACAATGGACGTAGCGTGGCCCAAGCCAAAGCAAATTCATATATGAGGAGACAATGGGAAGTTGGCAAAAACAACATGAAAAAAAAGAGTTTATTGGATACATGCAAAGAAAAGACAAGCCTATGTGTGTGGTATATATTTGTGCTAAGTCTCACATCTTTTCTGTGATATATATTTTTTACAAGGTTCTAAGCTTTTTTTTATGAGGTGAATAAAACACACAAGAGCAAAGTCTCCAGCAGTTAAAGGGCAGTAGTAGATGTCTCTGCTATGCATTTGCTTCTAATAGAATTCCCATTCACCTTCCTTGAGCAAATCAAAACCGTTGTTGGAAAATGTTCTTTAGAGACCAATGACCCAAATTATCCTCTCCCAAAGGAAAGAAAGAGGCATTAAATGTTTGGAAACCTGCCCCCAAACATATATGCACAAAATGCACTGTTGAGCAAATGAAGTGCACAGTAGTCCCTGACAAAATCCTGTATGATTCTGAGCTCTGGCTGACAAACTTCAAAGGGCCTACAGCAGAAACATGCTCAAAATCCTACACTGCCTTTCAGTCTCCCATATGAGTTTGCTTAGTTTATCTTGGAGATGCTACGTTTTCCCTCATTTGAATTCAGCTAATTAATTTTATGTCTTGTCAGCCATTTTGAAATCATATGTTCCTCCAATATTAGTGAGATGTCTAGCTCTTTTCTAGTTTTCTTCTCATACCATTTAGCATCTCTAATTTAAATCACCGATTACATTCTCCAGTCCAAGTCCCTCTTTTTGCTATTCTGTTTTGCTGTTCCTCTCTCCCCTCTTCTCGAGAGCAGCTTTTAGTTATGCACAGTGATTACATTCTTCTAAGGATGTGGTAAGTCCAACAGACTTTGGTTACTTCTTGTAAGGCCTCAAAACCTGTCAGTGGTGAGGGAAGGATGCTGGCCTCCAATGTGTGGGAGAAATGACTAAAATTAAGAACATGACAAAAATTAGCAAAATAAAAAAGGAAGCTTTGACACATGGAAGGAATTTTGGTGGAACAAATAAGATTTTCTGGACCCTTCTCATATGATTCAACAATTCTGTTGTTACATGCAAGTTGCAGTAATGGAAAACAGAACAACAGTTAGAGGGTGGGAGGTAAACTGAAAACAAAACAATATGTTACCTTGTAATGCAGAAGAGGTGAGCGTTACATGTTTATGGTGCATTAAAATGCATCACTCACTTGTCGAAGTTAAAATCCACTTTAAAATCCTTTCATTCATTTTCTTACATTTAAGTTATTAGCACAATTCTGCATTTTACAAAATAATCCAAGATCTACTCAGAAGAAAGGGTTCCTGTCCCCCTTTGTCCAATAATCTTCAGATTCAGAGTCTAGGCAGCAGTTTATCTCTGGAAAATATCTACGCCAGGTTCAGAAGTAGGTTGCTGTAAACTCTGCTAACTCATGGTTATGAAGAAAGCATGTCACCACATTTCCTGACATGAGGGTCTCAGCTATGAATGCAGCTTTTAATTTTCTACAGTAGGGTTCATTAGCTTTCACCACCCATTTTTACTACATTTACACCACTTTTCAGTAAACATGTCTGTACCATTAACATTTCTCACCACTGTGTTAGGAATCCTTCAATATTTGTGGTTCTTGTTGAAAAGATTTGGCTCTGCCAGTGAAAGACACTAAACTGCAATCAGACCTTTCACCTTAAAAGCATAGATTTCTAGTTGTGATAGATACAAGGGAAAATTCAAAGAATCATTGGTGACTAAAGAAAAAGGCACTAATCAGGCACTGGAGAAAGCTAGGTGTTCCTCTTACGTGGGAGTCTAAAAGCATTCAGTTCCAAAAGGGTTAAAACAACACATAATTGGCCATGTTCAAGTGAAAGAGATGAGAAGGCAAATAAAAATAATTCATTGGTAATATTACATGTTTCTATTTCTTAATATTTAGGACAGTATTGCTATGTTGAGAGCCTGGGAAGAGAACTTTGGAAAAATTCAGGTTAGCAATTCTTATCCCGGTGTGTTTGCCCACAGCTGAGTCCCCATCAGGTTACTGTGATTGGTCCTCTGAAAGCACCTCCTCCACAAGTTTATTATGTTCCACCGATCTGAGTGTGCTGCAGTACTGCATCTGTTCTTGGCTTCTCTATTGCATTCCCTAGGCACCAAATCTGCAGCAGACACCACTCGTGTCAGGAAAAGAGTGGCAATGAAAGCAGAAAAGCACACAGCTTTGAGCACCTGAAGAATCTTTCATCTTCATCTTGGAGATATACTGACCCAAGCAAAACAAACAAACAAAGTACATTCTGAACACAGTCTCTTGCCTCTCATTCCTTCCTAATGTTTTTTCTCACTCATTAGTGTCCAGACAGTCAGCTCAGACATGCTCTGAATTTGGACGAGGGTTTGGGGAAGTGTACGCATTTTCTTGCAGCTCATGGTGTCCTCAGCAAATAATAGTCTCTCATTCTCAGTCTTTGACCTTCTGTGGTCCTATGCTAAGAAGCTGTCCTGTTCTGCAGAACTGAAGTTGTGTGCTTTTGCTTCAGCAGGAATTCAATAAGGAGACAGCAGAGCTGGGCACCACTGTGCGGGCTGGCATTTATGGTGCTGAATTTGCACCTTAGTTTCATGTACAATGAAGGTGAAGAAAATTTAAAAAAGCAGAGATCTTAACCCGAGATTTCTAACAATCCCTGTGCAAACCGGTTACTTAGAGAGGTGTGTCTGAAACCATGCCTCATGCCTGAGGTTCGGTACTTAATGTACAGGTGCAGGGCACCTCCTCTATAGGACTAGAAGGTCAGACTGAAATTATTTCTTGCTGTTATGTCTTTAGTTCACAGTATTCTGCAAGGACTCTGGAAGTGTCCTACCTAGGTAAGCACTGAATAAAAAATATGACCAAGACACAACAGAGATGGCATTTCTCATTCTTAGCAAAGGGTCTCAAACACCCTTTTATGTGCTTTCTGATCCTATCCCTTTTGCAGTGTCTAGTTCAGAATGAACTTCAGAATGGAACAGAGGCCCTTGCATCCATTTAAGAATTGAAGAACCTACAAAGCCCACTTAGAGCTGTTCTGACTCTCACTGAAGCCTGTGAAAGCTTTTCCATTGACCTCATAAGAAGCTGGATCGTCCCCACAGGAAAGGCTTCAGAGTAGCAAATATCATTTTTTGCCATGATTGTACTTGGTTTGCCAGATAGATTAATTCCAGACATGGTGGGTGAGGGTCAAAGTTTGCATTTCCACTGGATCCACACAAAATGAACGGTAATAGGTTTTCTCCTGTTCTTCCTTCCCCTGCCCAGCACCACTGCCACCTGTAAGAGGACAAAACTTGAACTCACACAGACACAGTTGTATAAACTGACATTCCAGTTAATAGTTGCTTTGGAAATTCCCAACCTATGAGCTGTCCTGCAATCTAGAAACTGTGGTTTTTAGACATGAGCTAAATCACAAACCACTGCACAAGGAGTCATTGCACACATTCCTTGTGTCATTGTTGCAAAACAAAGCTTGTAATATTTTAATCCTATGACCACAAGAGCTTGTCTGTTGCAGCATGTAAAGACTATCCAGTGAATTAGGAAAGCACTCCAGCTTCCAGCCTACTTCCACTCACTGACAAGCCCGCAGTCTATCAGGAATACTGGGAAAAGAGGGACACAGTGGGACAGCTACTGATTTACCTACAGCAGTAATGACAAATTCGCAGATGACGATAAAGGCTCCCAGCAAATATGATCTGCCTTTCTCACAGCTGACACCAGGAACAGTATATGTCCAGAAAGCTAGGGGCACAGGTTCTAGGTCTTCTTCAGTCTCATGTTTAAGCTTGTATTCACACTTTGCAGCCAGGACTAACTCTCCTCCTTTTTGTAGCCATGCCACTTTGCAATGAAGGGTGGCAAGCTCTCTGTGTCTTCAGGACAGTGAGCAAAAGCGTCTGTATAGCCTGAAGAGGAAGGCACACAGTCCTTGTCTCTACTTTCTGAACATTTTAATCTCATCTTAAAACTCAAGAGGTCACAATTGTCCACACCCAGAATTTCATAGCCACCAACTTTGACAGGCAGATCTGTTTTGATTGTTTTTATCATTCTTTTCCTGCATCTCACATATTTAGAGAGCTTCATCTTCAGTGTTAGAGAAGAGCACGTTATGGTTAGCTGTCATGGGGTACCATCCATCTGAAACAAAGGCTGCTGCGCTGAGTATCATTTAGCCTCTCAGCAATGTGCTCAAAACCTCTCTTCATTCTCCTGTAATTCAGTGAACTCACAGATTTCTTTGCAAGCATTCCATTTCTGATCTCTTTCCTTAACAACCAGCTTCCTAAGTTTTGACCTCTGAGAAGCAAGGAAATGATGACATTGTGCATGCTCATTTGAAATCTGAAGACCTAGCATGCACTGGCGAAATTATCACCTATCTATTTTGTTGCCTGATGGTTATTCCTAGCTTGATTCAGGAAAATCCAGAACCTTGCGGAAGTAACACGCCAAGGTAAAAAGGGGAGGGCCAGAATAGAAGAAGTTAATCCAAAAACAGTTATTTTGTCTGTTCTCTTCCACCTAGAGTGCCTTACAGGGAAGTATTCTGTAGTAATAAAATACAACTAAAATTTTCTCACATTTAATTCCATGGCACAGTGCAGATGTCTGCAAAAATAAAAATACCCAAGTATTTCAGCCCACAAAGATTCCAGGAAAGTGACAAGACTTTGACTGAGTTGGGGTAAACTATTAACTTTCTGAAGTTTCAGGACATAGAGAGAATTCCAAATTTTGCTTGATCAGCTGCAACAATTTAGGAAATAAGTTTCTCCAACTTTATTGCCAGAACTTTTGCAAAGAATTTCATGTCAACATTAAGTAAAGATATAGCTGTGTAATAGAAGACGTTATGAGTCCTCCTCCATAGCTTTCCTAGTAAGGTGATATGAGCCTTGGAGAACAAGGCATCTTTCAACTTTATAGGAATCTGGAGGCTAAAAGAATGCTAAAGATTTAAAATAGATTCAGGAAAAAAGCAAGCTGAAACAGAGGCTTTACTTGTTTTCATATTAAAGCTGCTTCTGTCGTTTTCCCATTCACAGGTTAGTTCTTCCAGATCAGTTTGCAAAGCTGAATTACTTTTTCTACAGGACAATGCTTCCAATTTACACCTTACACATTTTAAATGCTTACATGTTGAAATGTGCTTCAAAGGCTTCTTATGGCATTTTGTCATGACATATTGTGATATTTGTGTCTACCTGTAAATAGCAATCAATACCTGCTTGGAGGGGATGGGCACTCTTGTTTTATCCTGTTAACCAGACAGAAGAACTCACCATCAGTTTAAGTGAAGGACTGAATATTGCACAGTCCAACTGAAGCTACATAAAATGACATTTGTAACAATTTGCATGGGGCAGTGAGAAGAACCTTATATAAGTAATGCCCCTATAAAAATGCATCACAAATTTAAGAAAGTAGATTTTGGCAAGTAACATCTTCCTGAAGGAAGTTTTTGCTGACTACGCACACAGTCTCCTTGGGATGGATGTGGTTGACCAGTAAGCCCAGTCCAGTCGCTGACAATTGTCCCTGGTAGGAATCTGCAACTATTTAATTCTTCTTCTACAAAAATGACAAAAATGCTTTAAAGTTAGAGACTAGAATAATAAAACCATGTAGGTTTCTACACAGAAAGTATGTTTTGGGGGATCCTTTGATATGCTTTGTTTATTGTTGCAAGCAGTTGTAAACCACAGTCTATTTTCATTGTTGCTCTGATCCAAGTTGCACATCTGGCTGTCAGTGTCAGCTTGGTGGGGGACTTCTCCAGAGATCTGTGCATGGTAAATATGTGTATTCTGCAGCATGGTGCGCAGGTCTGGGATTTCTTTCTTTCACCTTTCAACCTTACACTGAAGTTTCGTAAGTAAAGCACAGTGGCTCATTAACGACATCCAAGGTTTCCAGCTAAGCCCAAAGGTCCCTAGTACACACAGACTTTCAGAAAAATGAGCGAGTAGCATGCCAGCTTGGTCTTTGTTAACCACTTTGACCAAAACCTTATTTGTTTGCCCATGTCCAATAAAATAGCACATTTTAGTGGTCAACCCTACTGTCGTGTCCCCGCAGGTCCTGTGGAAATGTCTGATGCATGAAGGCACTCAGATTGTCTGAAGATTAGCAAGGCTATCATGCCTTATTTAACCATTTGCTGGTAAATGTGGAGGTAACAGAAAGGGGTGATACTAAGAGGTGACCTGTTCTGTGGCAGCAACAAAGCACTCAGCATCTCTCCTGTACTGCTGGAAACAAAATAAGGGAAAGCCAAGTTTGTCTAAGCATGCCAGGAGCTGTACACTCTTAAAAAATATTAAGCATACCTCACTCCCACAGCTCCTTCACTAGGCAATTAGGCATCTCCTGCAACTATTTATTCATATCATTGTAGTGCTTCCAGGCCTGAGCAGGTTGTCCTAGCCTAAAAACTGGGACACACTCAGTTGACTTACATCTCAATTCTCCTACCACAGAGAGATGTTCACCAAGAGAGAAAAAATTGGAGGTCCTGTCCCTAGGAGCTCAGAGTCCCTCACACAGGGATCTGTACGTATCCCCAGGAGGAGTCTGTGCCCCAGAGAACTTACTGTCTCAACAGGCAAGGGGGCACAGCCCACAAACAGAAAACAGTGAGCTGAATAACAGAGACATTAAGATCTATTTCTAGTAAAGTATTTTTACATACTTGAAGTCTGGAATTTAAAACTGAGACCCTAGATGAGAAACTACAAACTTTGAGAAACTTGTAATGAAGCTTGCAAATGTGGATGTTACCTCTAACCTTTATATTGCTCAAAATTTCCCGACCTCTCACCGTGCTCCATGAAAGCCAGTGTCCTACTACCCACACCCATCACTGTGTGCTATGAGTACACTGTAACTCATGGAAACGTCTAACACTCTGAAAACAAAGATGCTGAGTTCTAAGGAGACCATTGTTCGTTTTGAAACCTGGGCTATTATATTCATGTTTAAGACATGAATTTGGAAAATAGAATTATACCAGAAATGTATTTTGAATGTGCTTCATTTAGTTTTGCAACTCCCTGCAAACCACACAATCTGTTTGGGTTTTATAATATAAAATTTGACCACATGATCAGTGAGCCAGAATACTTCATACATTGTGTATTTACAGATGAGTTGTAAATAGGCCCTTTCTTTCTTATGAAGAAGGCTTCTTCAAGTGCTTGATACACCAAGGCATTTACTTCTGTAAATATCTTTGACTCATAAACTTTGGACTCTGTAAGTTAGAATAATCTTCTTATAGGAATCAGTAAAAATTAATGTGAAATTACTTATTCTATGTTCAGATATGAAAAAAAAAATCACAAAGGGTGTCTGCATTGTGAAAAATCTAAATGATGTATCTTGAAGGAAAACTACAAAAATGACAGAGGACAGTGCCAGCACCAATGCCAGCGTGCATTATGCTCTAGACATCCTAAATTCTGTCCCATTGAGAGCAAAGTCAAAAATAGTATTTAGAACCATCAGTGTTCATAATTCTAATGCTTAATCTAAGTAGATTAGGCAAGATCTTCATTTTAGAAATTCTAAAATATTAATGAAATAATGCTTATGCAAAGTACTCCTAATACACTGTTATGACACTGATGTACTTCGGGAGATAAGGAAAAACAATCTTTAGAGAAGCTGCTATACAGAAAGAAAGAATCCGTCTATTTGTCCCATACCCGAATCATTAGAGAGTAAGGTGCCTCAAAATCAGCTGACTTTTCCAAGTCTGTATAAAATAGTGTATTTATCTACCTCTGGTAAGTGATACTTCACTTATACCTGTGAGCAAACAACCATGCATTTCTGGACCCAACTCCTAGTGGACTCCCGTTAAAAACTCTTAAAATCAGGACAATTGCAAAGAGTGCTTCTGTAGCCATGTAGAAAGTTCAGATCTTAAGAGCCTTTGTCCTTCTACCCTCCCTGAACTCAATCTGTAGTTCAGCAGTATCTTGCTTAAGGCAAACAATATTTCCTTTCTTACCACTTGTAGTAGGAAGACGTTTATTCCTTTCTCCTGTCCTTTGCAATACCAGTGCTTCATCACTTCATGGAGCTTATCTTCAGTATTGACTGGGTACATGTACGCTTTAAAATCAAGAATTCCAAGTTCATCCTCAAGTCCTGTACCCCAATCACAGAAATTATATACAAATCAGTTTTCTTCCAGGCTGTCTCTTGGAGACAGATGACTAATTTCTTCTGAAACAAAACCCAGGTGTAACTCTTGCTACAGTTGTCTTCATGGAATGTTCTCAAAAAACATGGTGAATGAGACTGGTCCATCTTTGTCTCCATCCTCCCTGTGTAGGGCTCCATTTTTCCAGCAAGATTGTTATCCTTGGACAACACCACATGGACCAGGTCTTGTGACAATTTCATGCTTTAAGAACCTCACTCTGGTGGGCTGCAGCACAGCCCCTACGTACAGTGTTTAAGACATTTTGAGCTATAAAAATACCAACAAGTAATTGCAACACCTTGGGCCATGGAGAGATAATATGAAGCCCAGGACTAAGTGCTGTGTGATGTGAACATGGGAAGTCAGCTCTACATGCACTGAGCCCAGAGCAATGTGCACACAGGTCATCTTACAATATTCAGCTTGGCCCTCAGGGAATCGTTCCCTGGGATATATTTATGTAGATACAAAGATATCATACAATTTTAATATTCATATATATCACATATATAATAACACTCGAGTGCACAAGTAATCTCTGTTATCCTTTGGATACTCTGGCAAATGTGGTAGGAAGTTGGGCCTTGTTGAAGATGAAACAAGGAACGATCAGTCGTGTACAGATTTGCCATCCCTGTGGCAAGGAACACCTCAGTATTGAGCAATCTTGAAATCACTCATTAATTAAAGCCAGGGTAAGGTATAGTGCAAATAATAGGATGTATTAATAGTATCCACAATTGATGATGCACTTACATGTTTGTAAAAGACAAAGTGAAGAAATGGAAGAAGAATTCTACTTAATCAATTGACAACTAGATTAAACTAAAAGGGTTTTCTACTCCTTTAGGCTACTGCCAGTGACAAGAGAAAGACAGACACATACACACATACACCTCTTCGGTTCTCTTTGATATACTGAACGCATGATTGCTTGATTCCTTTATTACATCACATGAGTTTCCCAATAATATTGCTACCTGAGAATATTTTGTTCGGAGCTCGCAGTGAAACACACTTAGGGAGCACAGAAACTTCACCATACAAATTGGTCTTTAAACAAGGGGAGACCAGGAATAGGAATGAGACAGTGCTCCCTCTACCCTGTAAGAATTAAATGTGTTACTCTACAGTTACTGATTCCCTTTGGAGGCCTGCTGCTTGCAGGAAGGGAAGGTTGGTGGCATTTTGATAACACTTTTTGCACAATCTGTTTCCACTCCAGGATAGAGAAAGGACATGATGAACCAGAATACTCCTCCTCACCCCGAGTGAGGCAACAAAGTGTGATCCTGCTACTCTAAAGGACTTCATTCACTGTCACATCCTAATACTTTGATGTTGGACAAAAAAGATCCAACTTCTTTTGATTTTTTAAGACACCAACTGCACCCTTAGGAACTGAACATAGGATTAGGAGACACGAAACATGAGTTAGAACCCCTATTTTAAATATATTACTATTTAACTTTAGACACAGCCTGTAAACAAGCTATACCAATAATGTTTGGGAGCTAAGCAAGCCAAAATATAGTTCAATTCCCAGAAGGATGCTACAGTACATCCATCAGACCATTCTCAACAGGTTAACAGCCTCAGGGACCTCTTCAAATGAATAAACCAAAGTCAGACTCCACTGCCCACTCACTAAGGCCCGCAGAGGTCTAAACTTAAACCTACACCTCATTATCAACAGCTGGTAGACCAGAAATTACACTGCCTTTCAATTGGCATCCGCTGCCAGGAGCAGCTCATTTTTCCAGTGGAAATAGGGCCAGTTCCTGGACCACACAGTAAGTGATTCACCAGGATGAAAAAGTATTCCACGTGTTGATGACTTTGTCGCCACCATTTTGGCAGTCCTTCTACAACCAAGAAACTACGGGAAATTTAAAACAGGTGCATTTTTTGTCATGCATCAGTATGAAGAGACAGTGTCTTCAGGAAAAGTGTTGTTTAAAGACAGATGGTACCTTCTGGCCAAAAGTCAGTGCTTAGTTTTTTCCACGGCTCTTCAGGAGTCTGACAGCTTATGTTAGATATGACTGATTTTTATATGCAAAATACGAGGGGAAATAATCATAGCCAGATAAATAGAACTGTAGTTGTGAAAGCAGAATGCAATAGGGAAGGGGTTTTCCATACAGTCCCATTGCACAATTGCCTCAAAATATAGAGTACTTTTTCTTCCTTTTTGTTTCAGAAACCGGGGATGAATAACATTTTATGCTCTCAAAAAATAATCAAAAGTTACTTCATAAAAGATTAAAAGGTAACTGAGTTTTTATTTTTTGATTTCCATTATTTGCCCATAAAAAAGCAGAACATACTTCCACCAAATGACAGCCTTGCGTTTTGGATTGGCAAGTCTCTCCCTCCCTCTCCGCCTCCCCCAAGATACATGTTGACATGAAATGGCTTCTGCCTACCTTAATAGCACTGTAAAAAAATTTTTTCCTTACTGCTGGCACAGATCTCCAAACAGGTTAGAGTGCTATCAGCAACTTTGACATAGACCTTCCATCTAGGAGTTCTACCTTCTTTCTCACTGATATTGAAAAGATTATTTAAACAGCGTAATACCAAAAGCCCAAAACTGTATTATAAGTATTTCTACCCAGAAATCTGCATCTTCTCTGCAGAACAAGCACTCACACATATAAAAGGTTGGAGAGGGGTACAGCTCCCGAAGCTGTTTTTATGCTACAACAAATGGAACTTGCAGATGCAAAAAAAAAAAAAAAAAGACTTTTTAAAACATAAAACAATACAGAATCAGGCTTAGATTTTGTGTTTTCAAAGAAAGTTGCAAAATATAACAGTGTTACAAGATACTTGGTTTTCTACCTATGAGTTTTCCCATCTGTGAAATTCAATGAATAGAAACACTTAACAGCAGCAACAGGATATTTGTCAGTCCAAGATGAGCATATGAAAGTGTTTTGTAAAACGTCTTCATTTAATATCATCTAAGTGCAATGTGAAAGACTTAACCGACTTGCAATAGTCTCTTGGTCCTACTGGCTCTGTAAGCACCTGTCTAAAACCAGATCTGTTGCTGCTGAAGGGCAAATGCTAAGCAGAAATCAACAATTCCATTTTGGCACCAAAGCCTGGAGACAGCATTCATCCTAACGAATACAATTTGTCCAGGTATTACACTGCTTTGCCAAAAAACTTTTCAAAAATCAGCATGAGATGAAGAGAGGTCCAAAAAAATAACATTTCACAAAACACTGGAAATTTTAATTTTCCCTACAACACCAGAGCTACTTCAGCAAAATTTTAGCTAAGAGAACAGCTATGTTAAGTCTCATAAATCAGAACGGAACCTCAATAGCTTAATCAATTCTTTCAAAATTCTTTTTCCCCTTCAGTTTTGCATTTCCACCACAAGATGTTACTTTTGCAGTGTAAGGATGAGACAAAATGCCAGACATTGCGAAGACTAGCAAAGTTCAATGAATCCCGAAACTTTTTCTGATCCAATTCCAGCTTATAAATGGTCGAGGCTCTGCAAATTCTATGGGCCATCTGCAGGCCTAAGACAATTTATGTCCTCAGAATTACATCAGATCTTTAAACTATATTTTCATGAAAATAAAAAAAATCATAAAATTTATGCTTAGCAAAACTTCTCTTCTTATACCCAATTATACCAGCAAAATCAATATACAACAAAAGCAGATGTCTTTTCACACTTCCTAATATGTGGTGTCCTTTCACTGTTCTACAATGCATGTAGGCATTTTTAATGTTATCTCTTCTGCCTCCTCCTAACCTCCTTTCAATCTCAGCAGAGGAGCAGTGAATAAGGTCTGTTCAGGGTACAGTAAGAAGTGACCTGAACATTTGTCCAAACCGCAAGCCAAAATGCTTGTGGCTTGACAAAGTTTGGTTAATATTTTTTCCAGGTTTTGGCTCACATTGGAAGTAAAAGTGACAAAAAATCTACTGAGAGAAGTCCATTCTTATAAGATTCCCTTTCTGATTTTGCACAGGTGTGAGTTTCAGATTGTCTGGGTATCCCATGCACCCAAGTGTTTGTGTAACAGCAGATAAAACATGACACATCTTGTTTCTCTTGCACACTGAAGTAACTCCAAAGGAGTCAAAATCCCAAGTTATAAAGCACACATTTTACACAGTTTGTGTGCATCACTCAATAGATTCTCGTACTTAAAATTCTCAACTTCAACAGAGCAGTACTGGTATTTAAGTCTGGTTAAAGTTAACAGACAGAATGGAGTTCATATTTTTGCTTTCCAGGCATGTCCCCTTTTCCCAAATGAATATTCTGCTTTGGTGACTTGTTTTTGTTTTTAATTCCAATAATTTTGGTTAAAGGAATTCCAGCAGATAAGTCCAAGGAAGCCTAGTTAAGTTAAACAAGATGATATTTATTGGCATAAGGGTGCCACCTATTGTCATGAGAATTGATGTGAGAAAATCTTCAGTAGATTTTTTGGAAAGCATACCCCTATTCATTCCTACTTTATATCACTACCAACGCTTTAGATGATTCAACTTTGGCAAGATTATGTTTCTGTCTAACATACACAGACTATACACATACACATTGCTTCTACCACTATGTCTCAATGCTGCGGAGCACAGTGATAGTAAGCTCCGATTGTGCCGTTACAATTATATTTTCATACTTGACTGGTCTGCTATACCCATTACTAGGATAACAAATAAGGTCCCAAAAGCGCCTGTATGCATCGACATCAATGCAACCACATTATATGTATTTATCTATGTACCTAAATATAAAATTGGTAGGATTTTTCAGTACAAACATATGTACTTGACAAAAACATATCTAACACTTCCCATCTTTCATGGTTACTGAAGTTTTAAAAACTATAAACTGGTTCAACATCTAAATTCTACTAGGTACCTAGTTTGGGGAGGCGGGAGGTGGGGGGAGTGTGCAGCAGGAATAGCAAGAGAACAGTTCTATTTAAAACCCTGAAAAAAGGACTGCTTCTCCAATTCTGGAATTTTAAAGTGCTTCCCAAAAGTATTCTCCCATTTCTTTGACCAGCCACATGTGCTCTCTTTGTAACCATGCAAAGTGTAGTTTTCAGCTATAAAAATGATGATAGCTTTCTTTAGTGCTGACATAACAATAACAACAGCAACAATGCACCAGCTCTGCTTTAGCCCTTTAACTTTGAACTTGAAGACTAGGTTTCAGTGGGCTTCCAGCAGCTCAAACCATTAAACACTACATATGGGAACTACTATTAAACTATGTAGAGAAACTAAAAATTGTATAAATGAGTGTACTTTTATGTAAGGAAATGCAAGCTTCGGTACTCCATTTTTGTGGACATTCACCTTTATGCAGTGGTCTTCAATAATGGGTTACAAATGTTCAGGAATCAGACCACTCAGCCGCTGCTAAGAAGAATGAAACATCTACTTCCAGGCCTACAGTTTTGAGGGCCTTCATGTTGACAAAACACTGGCAGAATAAACACTGTGCTGCGTGTAAACACCAGCCTTAACTTTAGGCAGATCTGTGGGAACTGAAAATGCACCAAGACACCATGAAGTCGGCCCATCATACAACAACCTAGCTAAATACAACAGACTCACCAGATTTCTGATCTAAGATATTCCACACTTTTGACACTCTTCAGAGACATCAGCATACAGATGGACACTTGTCTCAGAGCGCTTATTTGGTTTGGTATAGATTCATGCTAGGTTTGAGCTTTCAGCTTAAGGCTTTTGGTTTTTCCCATCCCAAAGAAAACTCACCAAATCTGAAGTGATGCAGGGCTGTTTTTTCCTGAGCGTACAGGTAGAGAGAAACAGACCATCAAAGGTAGAATCAACCTAGAAAATACAAATACCACTGCTCTTAACATGTTAGTTGAAGATTATTTGAGCAGACATGACCCTAAAAGACCACAGCTCTGAGCCTGAAACGCCAAGGCTGCGAGTAGCGTCATTACTTTTTCCTTCCAAACCTGAATCCCAAAGGCCAACATGACTGTGGTTCATACGTGTCCCAGCCACAGTTACTCTAAACTTAACATTTGTTTAAGCTTCATGTCCAGTGTGCAAAGAAAAAGAAATTGTGTTATTCTTCACAGTAGCAGGAGAAAGAAGCAAATGCTATTATAATTTGGCTGCTATTTGTAAAAATACTCTTTTTTTTTTTTATCCTTTTTTACATTACAAAGGAGAAAAAAGGAGAAAGTAAAAAGAAGTCCCTAGTTCCAGGTTCATGCTATCTACAGTTAGAAACTTAAAGGAGATACTTAAGTTTGGAGCATCCTATCCCTTCGTAGTCAGCAGGAACACAGACAACATCTATTCCCTGAGATATTCTCTGGAGATACTGGACTCTGTGACCACAGAAGAATTCTTGGACTACAGCGATCATGGCTCAGCTGGTTTAATTAGCTTTATAACCATAGATTACTACTCACCACCAGCAGATCATTATCTATACATACACAGTTATAACAGAAACTTAATTAGTTCTACGATACTAATATTTTCTGCCAGCAAGTATTTCAGCTGGAGTTTCTCTCTCAGAATTGCTCTGGAGCTCTTGTGGTACTGAAGCCTGCAAGAATTACATGGCAAGTCCACAGAAGGACTTAAAAAAATAAGCCTTGTGTCAGCACTTCCGGCACTCCGAGTACTGTGATGCCTACATGTCATGAATCCTCTCCTGAAATAATATGACTAAGTCCTGTCCCCCAAAATCCAACTGAAACTGGTACAGGTTATCGATAAGACATAACAATTGCTACCTGTGACCTATGATATTTTCTTCTCACACATGGCAGATGAGACACAAAATAAGTTGGGACAGGATCCACTTCACAGTTTGGAGAATATTTGTAAGGCAATAAAGAAAAATTCTCCGTTTTGTTTTGACTTGGTTAGCCGCAGCAAAAACACATTTCCTCAGCTAGTAATACCTTCAATGAATTTGCTGACTTGTCACTGATCAACAGATGAGATTAAAGGGTTATTCATTTGTATCTTGAATGAATGAGTTTAATAAGAACAGCTGTTCCTAGTAACACACCAGAACCTTTAATTTGAGCAACTAATGGGACTCCTGAAGGCAATGTCAAAGCACACATCTTCACTGGAGAAGCCGCATTACTTCCTTGCAGCCACCTCCCCACAAATAAAAAAGGAATTAAAATAATCAGATTGAGAACTTTGTCTTGGTCCCTGCCAACAGATAAGCTCTGTGCATGCTGTAAGGAGTCATAAATAGATTTTACTTTTTTTTAATCCTTGACAGAATAAGAGTTTGTCTCTGAAGTTAAGTCTTTGGAGGGGTTTCCAGGGGAAAAAGAAAGGGTGTAAGATTCTGGGCCTTGTCTCTCAGCACTTTACAAGAAGCCCGTACCCATGTAACTAGTTTCAAGTTGTCTTTTCACAGTGATTCGACTGGCTGCAGTGGCATGAGCCCAGTGAATTCATTCTGACTTATTTTGTTATAGGCAATCCTTTCAGGAAGACTTCCAATTGGTATCCCAGGTAGAGGTAGGGAGAAAAGGGGCCAGTTCAGGTTCCCAGAGCATCTAGTGTCAGTCTCAGCTCTGAAAGTTGTATAAAGGATGTGAAAGCAGATCAGCTGCCTAGGACTCCATATGGGTTAAACATCTGCTGAAAACTCAGTAGTGTTCCGGCTTTCTCCTTCGCTTTCTGCTCGGCCAAATATTTGAAGTTTCCAAAGAGGCTGACAGAAAAGCTGATGCCCCCCGTTTACACCAGTAAACTCCTCTAGGTTACAGCAGATGCCTCCAGAAGCAGATAGATGTGACCACAGTGCAGAACAATAGAAACAAGGATATTCAACACAGATATTCATGCAGGTCCAGACTCCACAGCTTTGTATGAGGGTCACTAGTTTTTTAGAACAGCATTCTGCATTTAGGTTTTAAAATCAGTAAAGTTGTATCAGTAAAACAAATACAATTGGAATAAGGACATTTGTCCTGGCGTAATTGAATCCACCTTGCTGAACTATGGAGTCATATCACTGAAACTGTAAGGGTATGTACAGAGAACACCCTAAAGCTGGCCTCAGTGGTAAAGCAATATATAACATCCCAACACCACAAGGTGCTTGCTTAGATGGACACTGAATGCTTTAAAACCTTTACTTTAGGACACTTCACCTCTGTAGTACGCCTGGCTACTTCCCTCCCATCACCCAGAAAACCACACATCCTTTCAACAAAATTAAATATTCTTGGTGCTGCAGCTTATAATAGCAAAAACAGTGAGAGCAGAAAAAAAATGCAAAACCAAAATAAATGTAGCCAGCAGTACTTGGTAAGAGCGCCATATTTATTTAGCATTCACTTTGTTAACAGTTAAATGCCTATTATTGTCAGGTAGTGTCAATATATGTTTTGCTTTATCAGTTCTGCCAGCTCTTTCTTTTCCCTCTTTTCCCCACTCTAAATTCCATTTTCCTCTTCAAGACAACAGGGGAAAAACCACACCAAGAAAGCAAACACGGACTCTGACTCTCACACAACATTTCCATCCCTTGAAATTCAACATGCAGTTGTATATGATTGAGTTTCCGGTTGCACTTAAAGTTATTTTCTTGGCAAAAGCGAGCTTGGTGCTGGCTAGTGAAAAATCTCTGCCCTTTGCTCTCTTTTGCCCACCTATTTGCCTTCAAAAGCCAAAAATCACAATCTGATGTACAAAGGGAACACTCAGTGTGCCTGCCTTCTCCATTTATTTGCACTGTATATACTCCCTTGAGTCTAAGCGTGCACATCAATTCCCCTCCTTGTCTAGTCTTTCTGCTCTACTGACACAGCAGCATGATTGACACTGTCCATTGTCCACACCAAAATGAACAAACATGAAACGACACCAGAAAGACGCCTCTGTCCAACATTTCTAACTGGAGAGGGGAAAAGAATGGTCTTATTCTTGCCCTAATTCCTGACTGAAAATACTACCACAATGTGTCTGAAAATATGACCACAGCTTGTCTCTCATATAAATATCACTTGAGAGCTGAAAGCCACCTGGCCAAAGATCTTTTACAACTAAAGAACTGGAAATAGTTGTATAAACTAAAAAAAAGTAATAATAATCAATGGAACTACATGATATGTGTGTAAAAACTATAATAAAAAACTGAGCTATCTATTGCCAGCTTCTTCATTTCTGTATGCAATAGTCGCGCTCTGTGCTCCTTCTGTGTTTGTATTCAGAAAGCTGACGCAGGGAGATTGCTCCAGTCTACCTTTGTTGGGCTGACTCCATGTCTTGGGAACCAGCACACAGCCTACATGTCTTGTATGTCTTCAGAGCAGGGCCAAGGGAGCACAAGTGGGAAAGGAGCCAACAGATGCCCCAATGTGGATGACCATGGGGCAGAACAAACATGTCCATGTGGATGTCTGACACTTGCTGATTCTCTGCTGACTGTCAGCACAGAGAATCTGTGTACTGTCATAAAATTGTTCATTCTCACAGGGTAAGTTTTCCCTTCACAGACTGGAAGTAAGTTCTAGGAGAAAGGCACAGAGGAAGAGCTACATGCCAGCATCAGTCTTAATTTTAGTAAAGTCTTTGTTGGTACTTTTCACTGGATATCCTCCAATACTACTGAAGACACTAGCAATCCTTTTGCCATGCCCAAGTATTCACTTGGGCTCTAAACTCTTGTAACATCAAATTAACAAATCCACACTAGGTCTGATTTCTGCCACTCCCAAAGTCAGTCATAAAAATGGATCAAATTGGAGGTAGAGGAACCCCACTTGGCAAAATCCCCTCTGTCTCACTTTAGGTATATTACAACCTTGCAAGACATTACAAATTTTCTTCACATAAACGGTGAATAATCTGCTTAGCAGTAATCGCAAGAAATGCAAGTACTTCCTTAGCCAAAGGCAGACTAATAGTACGCTGGCAAACCCATGCTCCCCATCTTAGTTTGGGAATGGTTAAAACACTATAAAAGTGTAACACCAGTGGATAAAGCCTGTAGCATGCTGTACAGCCAAGAAGTAATATTTTAATTCATGTGGGGAAACATTTTTGTGTGTTGCGGAGACCAAAACTCAGCTTTAAAGCCCCCTGGGAGAGCTGATCTGGAAACGCTGTATAATTCTGTCTTAGTTGCCTCATGGAGCTGGAGTACAAACAGGTGACGTATTGTGTATGCTGGACTTCTCTTTGGAAAACCGGGCTCTAAACCACAAACATTTGTACACAGTCTCACCCTCTCACCAGGGCCATCATCTGTTTAAAAAAAAAAAGTGCAGGAAATTCAGTGTGACAAGAGGATTGCCACACTCACGATTTTTGCTACTTATTCTGATACTGGGTGGGCTTTTCCTAAAAAGAAAAAAAAAAAAAAAAAAAAAAAAAAAAAAATCCCCACCTCCCCAANAAAAAAAAAAAAGAAGAAAAGAAATCCCCAGCTCCCAGAATCTTGAGAATTTCAGTGTTCCTTTTCTTTTAGCTTCTAGTCTACAGAATTACAGAGAAAAACTTGGAAACATGAATCCCAAGTTATTTTTGCCTGAAAATATTTTATTTTATAACTGTCTTTACTTTTGAAGCCTTGGTCATAATATTGCAAGGATCAACTTGTGATTTAAGAACCACTAGAAATAACAAGACTGTAGATCACTCCCCTGCATATTCCATAGGTTACAACCAAGTAACTAGAATTATGCAATCCACCTATTATTTATTATGCAATATTTTTTCTCCCTGGAAAGAACTTCCATTTCTTCAACTGTGACACTTTTTTTTTTAAACAGATACAATGAGAAAAAGAATTACTTCTAAAGACAAACATAAATCTGCTGGGGAATTCCCTGTTTGCTAGAGTACTTTATACACTTAGACCAGCCAGTTCAAACTGTCTTACATATATACAGTTGCACTAGCAAGTACCGTGGATGTAATTCAAGTTAGAGAAGCAGACTCAGTGCTGGTTGACTGACAGTTTTCATCTAGTTTTGCTTTCTCATGGACATCCGCCCTGTGCGAATTGCAAGCCATACAAAGTAAGAACATTTGTTTAAAGTAGAGAAATTATCTACAGACTTTTAACAGCCCCTGTGGCTCAGCAAACAAAATGACCCTGCGCTTGCAGTCTGGCATCCTCCTGGATTTTGTAGTTTGTATGAAGTATATTGCATCCTTCTCCAGAAAGTACCAAATTAATGACCTTGCCTGTTCACTCCTGCCAAGTAGTAGCTGGCAAGTGAGGAACACACTTCAGTGAGCAATGCCTCTTACTGATGACATTTTTACCCATAAAGCTACATTTTTACATTAATTTAATTGACCAAACAAATCAATATGGGAACAAGAACATCAGTTTCCATGTTTCAGCATAACATCATAGTAAACGGGGACCTGCACATAGAAATCCAAGCAATATTAGAAACAACAGCTAAGTTTGAAGATTCTCACATCATTCCTAAATCTTGTAAGCAGCTCACAGCATTTAAAACCTAGTCAGCAAACGATTTCCCTTTATGAGTTCCTGGTGTTGCAATAAGACTTTTTTAAACTACAGAAAGGGAACCACAGACTGTGTGCAAAGGTAGCTGATGTGAGCCACAGCCTATACGAGCCTACCTACCGGAGCAGTGTTTGCCATGTGCAGATTCTCTGCTTCGCTTAGCTTTAACCCTACTATGCAATGTACTGACAGGAGTGAAGCTTGAGATAGCAAGAGTCTCTCCAGGTCTTGGGGCACAGATAAAGCTTTGTTGAACAAACAGCTTCAGATGCTTTCAGACTTCCTTGTTCTAGAAGTGCTCCTTCAGGATACTTCGCTAGGGATTACTGACTTCTCCAATAGCTATGAGCAAGAATACTTGTCTACATCCCGTGCTTCTTTGCTAGGTGGATGGTGTGAGCTACAGGTGATCTTGCCAGGTTTCAGTGCTATTTATGTCTTCCACACTGGCCGGCTTAAAAATGACCCTGTGTGTATATCAAAGTCCCATTTTTCACCTGGTTACACCAGCTTTGGCAAGCTCTACCACTTACTGAAAGTCACACAGTAACTGATTTGGTTTTTTCTCTACAAATCCTCTGACATTTGAGAAAGAAGGTTGTCTGAGCACTTTCTCTTTCATTTTTTGAATCTCCACCTTGAAATTACAGTATATTCTCAAATTTATAGTGTATTTAGATGGGAGAAAAATCTCTTGCTAATTTAGACCTGAACCCTGCAACTGCTTCCACATGTGCTTGTCTTTACTAGCGTACCATTCCGGGGAATGAGTGGATTCCAGCAAGCTGGTGTCAGTGGCAGCAAGCTGAAGCCTGCTTCAAACCGTTTGCAGGATCAGGGCTTTCTCCTCCTGGAATGCATCATTGTAAAGGAGCACAAAGTTTTCAAATAAGGCATCTGCATTCAGACACTGACACTCACTGGAGACTTTTAAATGCTTCTTTTATGTAACTAAAGGTCAAACTGAACCTCCAAATGTGGAATTTCTGACATCCAATTAAGTAGCCCACATTAAAAATTGGGCCAGTGTTTAATTATGTCTGGAGAATACATGAGTTCAGCTGAGACAATTCACACTCACCTCATGTGTTTCTCAGTGTTTTTGATGGCGGAACTGAATAAATATTCTTTTGCTCCACAGATGCCCTGGATCAAGGTTTAGCTTGTTACACATAAAAAATAAATCAGCTCATATTTCCTTGACTTCATTTTTCCAGCTTTGTCATTCTGTCTAGGAGCATACTGCACGGTCAAGCCAGGCATGGCTATGCATGTTAATAACCCTTGGAAAACTATGGATACTTCTGTGCAAAATCCTTTTTATTTTTTCCAAATAAATAGTCAAAGTGCACCTGGTGAAAGATACATTTTTTTCTCTTTTTTTTTTATTAAAGCCTGTGTTTCAAAAATCCTAAGTGGAACCACAACTGTGGTACTGCTTTTCAAATCAAAAGGACAGTACAGTCTTCACAGGATATGGCTCCCAGCCAGTTGTTTAATGCTTGTAGGTCAATATACAACCAACTCATCTTCTGCTGCCTAATTGACAAACCACATATCAGGCACAAGAAGGTTAACAACTGCGCTTTCTTTCACCTAAGATCCTCTGTTGAGTCCCTGGGCCCTCAGCCCCTTTTTATTTTATCATTCACAAATATCTACTGTGAGCTCCCTCCAGGCACAACAGACTAACTGCATGCCTGAAAAAAAAATGAGACCCTTGGTAAGCAGTGGGTGTCTGGTCACTCAGGAGCCAGGCTAGCTGTTCATCATGTTCCTCGATTTCAGTCTGCCAAAGAGGTTTAGACTTACTGCTCCCAGTGTAAATTATTCGTGGATGAATGATCCAGGAAGAATTTCCTCCAAAATATTTTTGATTAATGGAGTCATGACAACAAATGTCAATGCATCACCAAACAGTCTTGATACGATCCAGTAACCTACTCCAGCTTGTTTGTCAATTATCTGTATTTTAAGGTAAATATCTCTTTGCAAAAAACGACGTTAAAAGTCTTCGCACAAAAACGTTCCCCAAAACACCAGCAAAGAAGTAGCCTTCCTTTTATTATGTTTTTTCTTGGTATTATTCCCTGCCTGTTTAAAGGGAACAAACCTCGTGGTAAGGGAAGATTTCTGGAGGGGGGCACCTGATAAGAGCAGAAACACAAATATTGACAAGACCCAATGCCTGCTACTTCCCAGGAAAATCACCTGATTACCCCTTCCATCCCCACCACTTCATGGCAGTCACGTATAAGAGAACGGTCAGCACCAGACCTCCGTACAACACTGCAATACTTTGGTATAATGGGATATGCCTCAGACTAGATACACCAGCACTAAAGGGGCACGAAAAGCTACAAATACTATTCCAGTTAATATTCTTGTCCAGATTCTTGGGGATACTGCCCCTTACTATGTCATAATAGTAATACCCTGTACTTCACTCCGACAAAGCTGCAGCGAAGTCCAGCAACGTAAGTACAGAGGTTTCAACTCTGTAGCCGTAAGACACCATACAGTTACATAAAACCATCTCTGTGCATGCTGCTTCCCTTAACGCCGAACGGATAACTGTCATCTGGAAGAGAAATAACCTGGTGAAGACTCTTAACAGCTAGTTCTGAGTACAACATGCATCCAGACAACGCTGAGTTATGCCTTATGTTGCAGACTTTGTGATTCTTAGTCCCTCAGGGTTGAGCACTGACTGTCTGAGTAACTAAACCCTTCTATTTACCCATGAGTTTGATGTGCACCTGCTTTGGAGGAGACACTGAGTAGTTCTATTAGCAGCACACACACCTGTTTTCACCTGCTTTTATTAGCCAGGAGAGACATGCTGCTGTTCTACTAGCTGTTGCTTTCAATATTTTTAGGGTTTCTGGCCTTTGTTGTGTTTGATGGTGCTGAGCTTGAGGTGTGAAAACTGTGTCTATCTGTCTCAAAGTGATAGAATTATTTTCCCCATCCCGCTCCAATAGAGGACGTGGATAGTTTTGCAGAGATGCAGAGTTTGGGTCTGTGGTTCAATTAGTCGAAATAACCTTCCCTGTATTGCCTGTGAAAAGTAGATCCCTCTTAGGCCTCCCTTCTTGCTACTACTGTTTGTGCTACTGGAGAAAGAGATCAGCATGGCTCTGTATCATCCTTCCACCCACCTGTTTCAGGCAAAAACATCAATTTCTTACCCTCAAAGGTTCTTGAAGAGTGTTTTGAGGATATCACCTTTCAGCAAGGGCCTCCTCATGTGCATAGCACAGGTGTGAATGTGTAGGAAAGCAACAGGAGTAAATCAACCCATGCAAAATAAAGCGAAAGCAGATACAATACTGCAAAACCAGTCAAAACCAAAAAATACTTGTGTTCAAGCATCTGCTGATAGCTCGCAACATGCAGAACATAAGAGACAGAAAACAGAAGAAGGGCTTTGTGTCTAAGCTTTTCCTTTACCTCAAGAGACAAACCCTAGCCTGCTTGATGATCTCTCTGCTTCCTGCACAATTCCCATTTTTTCTATAATGTATAGAATTGTATCTTTAACAAGGTCAACACAGTACAAAGGGCACAGGTTCTAACATAGGTCACAATGATTTCTGTCAGGAAAATTACTTCAGCTTTGGAAACACAAATGTATCTTCAAAGATTTGAGGGCCAGTTGCTGTTTCTGCATGTTTGTTTCTTTGCCTTATGTGACACTAAGAAATGTGATTCCTCCTGTAAAGGGGGGAAAATTCCAGTATCCATCATTTTGAAAGATTACAGTCAGTGTCATTAACTTGTGAATGCAGCTCTAGTCTAAATTACATTTTCTCTTAGGGCACTCTGAAAGTGAAACTGAGCATGAAACTTGAAATTAAACTGGGTTGGGAACAGAAAGCCTGGGAACCTTTCCCCTTTCCATAAAGTCGCTGAAGCCATTTTACTTTGCAACAGCACTGTATAATATATTTCTATTGGCCTGGAAGACAAAGCTCAGTTTGTTTGAGTAGCTTGGAGAAATTGAATTGTTATGATTTACAAAGTTAGTAAGAAGTTCTTTTTAGTTTGATGTCCAAAAGCCAGTTTTCACCTCCCTGAGTTTAACATTTTAGGCCTTCATATACTTCTGAGCAATTTCATTTGCATAAAGTTGTGCTGGTTTTCTTCAGAACTGCCATATCTGTTTCTGCACAAATGCAGGGCCTAATACTGTTTCCATCTTTGACATTTTTCACAGAACTGAGATTAAAAACCTAAAGTTTCATTTTCAAAATAAATTGCAGACAAGTTTTTCAAAAGTCCCTCTGTGTTTGTGCTCCCCCTGAAATCGACACTCAAAATTTCAATTTTCCTTTTCTGTGATTAATGCAAAACCATAAAAATGTAAGCTGATGCACTGTTACCTTCTCTAGTTTGTAGACAGCTTGAAACAATACGTTTGAGGGACCTGAACTCCTGTCTCTCATCCTAGTGGAGTAAATCTGAACCAGAAGATGACAGTCTGTGTCAACATTGTTAACTCCTCCACAGCTAAGGATGTCAGCAGAAAAGCTCAGCTGAACTTCTGCAGTCCATCATTTTTTTCCTCAGTGCCAAAAGAAAAAACACCCTAAAGTCCTAATATGTACCCAATATCTGTCTGTACAACTCATTGGAAACAGTAGAGTAGTTCATACAATTTATAGCACAATGGGAACTGACAACAAGAAACGCAGCTGAGAGCGTTAAAGCTCTCCTAATCTCCAGAACACCTCCACAACAGCATGTTCTTCTGCCTTCTTCCTCTTCCAAAGAGAAAGTCCTCCTTGCTGCCACCATGCCCCAGACTGATGCATGGGCTATGCAAAAGGTCCTACAGGAGAAAGTATGCTTCAGAGACCACAAAAACCTTATTCCCTACCAATACTAAACTCTCAAACCAGACAGGAATTAAAAAGAACCTGAAAGACATTTATTTGAAGCTATTTCATTTTAAACCAAATTTACAATTTATGGAAGCATAAAATGTGACTACGGTGGGATCTTGAGGTTGGCAATAATGGATTCACAATTGTTGTGCTGGGAAGGTACCACTTCCACTAAGGACAGCAGAACACTAACACACTCTATTAAGCACCTGAACAAGAGTTTTTGATGCTCTTCAAAAATTATGTAGCTGCTAGTTGGACTATGTAAAGCTGTGGCATTTTCCTCAGATGTACTCTCCCTGGGATTTCAGAAGTTGACAGGCTATAAATACAATGACATCAGTACACTTCTTCCTCTATTTGGAAGGAAAATTTTGTATTGCTAAACTGACTTGTTCTCAGGTTGCCCAGTTCACTCCTGTGCCATTCTTGCTGCCTCTTATTCAGCTGACATGGTGCCACAATGGTAGCATTAGAAAGGTTTCTGCTGTCATACTAAAAGTAATTTCACAACTCCGGTCTGGGCAGATTTACAAGCAGTTAACAGTCTGATAATTTCAGTGGATCACATATTTGGTGGGATTTTGGAAACATAATCTATTTGTCTTCATTTTAGTTTTTTCCTCTTTTTTTCCTATCATCTACTCTCACCAACAAGTCTGTTGAAATGTAAAGCAAATCTATTTTATATACTGTTATAGCTTTTTCAAACCACAGCCATCAAGTAAATATTTGCAGATATTCTGTGGTTTAATTAATTGGCTATGGTCTGCTCAAAGTGTGTGCATAATGTTGGTCTATTTGCAGAAGAACACCACTAAGGAATGCCTCTGTTTGTTTCTTCTCTTCCGTGTACATAATATTTGCCGTTACCTGGTATATCAGATTAGGAGTGTTATATGAATATACTGATTCTGGCAATGAAGTTTGGAAGTAACTGTGTAGATCCCATTTGTTACGTTTCTATGGTTATTCATAAATATTATGGCCAACCTCAGTCAATATATGCCATTTTCAAGTAAATTTTTTTTTCCTCAAATTGCCGAAAGCTGTTTTCTTTCAAAACTCATTTCAGACTACTGAGAGAAATTCAGTGAACTTTTTATTAATGTCATTTAAAGGATGCCCAATACAAACACGGTTATTTAGTGCCAGTGTTTTCATATTTGGACCAGTACACCACTACTATGCATTGTTTACCTCTACACTGACTTTGGAGGGGAGGACAACTGGGAGGAGTGGAAAGGCTGCTATAATGAAATTTAAAATAATCAAAAGGTCCTTTGGCAGTTTCCCTATTCCCTGAAAAATTAGTGCACTGCTTGGAAAATTAAAGGAAACCTCATCTGTAACTCCAATGGAAACCACTTGTCATCTATTGTCCAGATATGAGAAATGTTACTTTTCCTCTTCCACACATGCTGCAAGTAGCAATCCAGCTGAATGTTTTGCGAGGACTGGAAGGCCACTAGAGACCAAATGCAATCCTCTACTCTGGCTTCCTGGATGACACAAGCCATGGAATTTCAAAGCCTATAACTCCTGCTACGGCAACAAGCACGGTCATCAGAAAGACATCCATTCTTGATTTAAAGACTTCCAGTGATGGAGATCCACTATGTTCCTGGATAAATTTTTCCAGACTTGTTAAATAACCTCATTGTTAAAAATGCAGCCTTACTCCTACTTTGCATGGATCTCACTTCTTCTATTTGTTGGCTCTTTTAGTACCCTCATCTGTCAGAGTAAACTCCATGATTACAATATTTTGGACCCTTAGAAAATTGCACACTGTGAACACAGCACTTCACTTTATTGAGGAGAAGAACCCGAACTTCTTCCATCTTTTGGTGCAAAGGGCTTTTACTTATTTACTCTAGTTTATCTTGCCCTTTTTATAGTTAGTGTATGGAAAACATCTCTATACAGAGACTATGTCATGCTTTACCACAAGGATAGCTGACATCTGGTTTAGTCTTTCCAGCCTTTAATATTATCATTAATATTAATATTATCTTAAGAGTCAAGAACCCCTCCATATGCCTTCACCTCAATCCATCATGCCTTCCAACATAACTGAAGTACATAAAATAACAATACGAACAGTCAGCATGAAGGTCTCATTCACAGATATCAGAGCAATATGAGACTTGCAAACATTTGATTCTACTTCCAGGAGACATCACTCAATGCACGGATACCCACAATCTACTCAATACTCTGTAACCCATCCGGTTTAGAAATTAAAATTGCAAAAGCAAGAAGTGACTGTTCATTTTCCCAACTTTTTGGACAGGAACAGAGCTGAGCAGAAAATAAATTTATTGGAAAATCTCCAGCTCTTTTCTTTTGTTTGTGAGTAGCTTGAGATATTCTCAGATTTATTTGAAAGAACTTGTGAACGTCTTTGCCATTTCCCTCCCAAAATAACTTACAAGAAGTTAGCTGTTAACATTTTGTTATTTAATTTAATACACTGCATTGTGTAAGCTGTTTACAAAAATTAGTTTTTACTTTTTCTGTCCCATGATTGGTTACCTAGGCTAGATCTGCAAAGGTTAAGTTAGGAACTTTACACAGAAATAAGAAATGTTTCAGCCAGTGCTTCAGTAGTCACACAGCAGGCACATGTTTTGGTGTGGGACTGTAAGTTCAGGATGAAAAGAGACAAGCAGTTGAGCTGCATACGCAGCTCCTAAATAAATGAAAACCTGCTTCTTCCAGCGCCTTCCTGGTTGCTGCATCATATATTGTTAATTACACTGTGAATGCTCTCGCTGCTTCAGGAACGTGCAGGAGAATGGATGCAAAGGCATTGCAAACAGGCCAGAATTTAAAGTCAGCCTTATACCACCGGCTCAAGAGCGGAGAATGGGGTCAGGATGTGGACAGCCAGCTGGCACTTTTCGGAGTAGCATTTAGGCTGACCTTAAACTTATTTAATAACACTTTGACAACTGGCACCTCTAGGACCAAGGCAACAGAGCCATGAATTACAGCCACTTGTTCTCCTTCCTCAAAGTTTGTAAATTGAGGATATCACCTTGTATTTCTTATGTAGAAGTACCCTTTAAAGACAGCATTCTTTCTACATTCAGAGCTTATTCTGGAACTCTCTTAACTAGTGCCTGAATACAGTTCAAAACCAGTCCCAACGCTGACATTTGTGCATGCTTCTATCCAGTATTTTCTCAGGCAAAACTCCACTGGCTTTGAGAAGGGTTTTGCTTGAGCAAGAACATCAGGTTTGACCTTTCAATTGCACAGTGACAATTAATAACAGCTCAAAACAGAGATTTTTCTCTTTTTTTTAAACACAATGCAAAAATTCTAGCCTATTACAGAATGTTTGCTGCCACTGAAGCTCTCTTCTCCCAAAACCAACAGAAATAAACGGGGTTTTTACAAAGCCGCTTCAACATCCCTTGAAGAACCTCTAAAGCATTCAAGAGTTATTAAATCAGCACCTTTCTGAGTGCCCATGTTTGCATCAAATTCAGCAGCACAGTCAGAAGTCTCCTATTCTTATATATAAATGCAGCCTGAAACAGCTATACATACAAGTAGTTCTGTGGCAGAATGGGAGTGAGAGCTCAGTTCCCATCCAGTCCTCCATCCATTAGTAAATGTTTTTTTCCCCTTTCAACCTTAAGACAAGCAAGGGAGACAGTGTGGTTTGGAGTACGGTCTAATTTATCTCCTCTGTAAATCTTGTGAATTGCTATCTAAACAACTATTCTATAAAGCAAACGCTTTGACTAATTGGTCTCATGTGTCATAAGGCCAGGTCAGACAGGTATCTCTTCACTTATTTCATGAATGTGAGAGAGAGGCCAGCATAAATTTCATATCAAATCTATGTTTATTTAATTAGACCATTAACTACATGTGACAACAAAACCTGCCACTGAAAGGAGGAAGGTGATGTTATACTGTGGAGGAGACCAGGTGAGTAACTGTAAGTTTATGAGCTAGTCCATCATTTCATTCCATTCATTCATCCATTAACACTTTTTTATTTTTCATTTCTGACATTTGAGTCGGAACTCCACTTTCCAAAACAGCCTGAAGCTCCCTCATCTTTCCAGTGGCTGGAGAAGAAATACTGAAGTATGCCCAGATTACCCAGCTTAGCCCAGTGTTTGCCTACATAGTTGAACAAGAGGCACTTGACCTTCTCTTCCAGGCTTTCCTGCTGTTGAAGCCTGGGTAAAATCTTGGTCCTTTGGAAGACAAAAGCAAAATTTCCAATAATTTCATCAGAATCAAGGTTTCCCTCCTCATACGTCCTAGCTAAGAAAAGAAAGCCTAGAAAAGCAGCAGTTTCGAGTTGTCTCGGGTTTTTTTTTCTTTCTACAGGCTAAGATAAGACAGCATAACTCTTGTCACTTAGAGGCATTAGCAGTCTTAATTTTGGAGGCTACCTCTTTTACCAAAAACATCGCCAGGCAGTCTAGAAGCTGTAGCCTAACAAGGAACAGTAAATCATGAATTTAGATCAACTACTCTAGTCATCACTTGTGGCTTTGGGGAAAATAGTTGCCCACACGATGCTTAGGTCAGTACTCGAGTTGTGCTGCATCGCAACTTAATTATAGAGTGTGATGCTGTATGGAAGGGCAGATGTCTTGCAGTTGTCTTGCTCTGAGTGTTCTATTCCATGTGCATTTCACCAGAAACAATCTCATGTTTTAACATTTCTGTCAGTTCTAACACAGAGCTAGTACAAGTGTGACATGTCCCTTCCGGTTTGCCTTGCAGATCAATGGGAATTGCCCATGCTCTCCCTAGCTTGCTAATATTTTCTTTAGAGTGTGGGTAAACCTCAGATGAGAACTCTATTCATGCTTGGATCTATTTCCTTGAGATGCATGCTACATTACTCAGGAAAGAAAGCTGAACTTGTAGACAAAGTGCTGTCCAACACCTCAAGCAATGCTGGTAAAATACCTGGTTCTTCTGTGCTTTTTAATGATATTTAATTGATCTCTCTCTTTTATGGTACCACATTTCGGTAGCACCTGAGTACCCTGATCCATAAAACTGACCAAAATTGAGAGCCCGCACAGTGTCCATAGAAGATTGGTTCCTATCCACTCTGTCTTTGGGAGTCAAGAACCCTGCTTTGACACAATTTTTTCCCAAGTGCATTGATTTATGATTTTAAGATCAATTGATTTCATGGTTTTTGTTGTTATTTAGTATGAGGTGGATTGGGTTTTGGCAGGGTTGGAGAATCTTGAGACAGGACCCTGTCAGTATGGTATTACTTTCACAAGTTTTTCAAAGAGGAAGATTTTGTAGTGTTTCCCACTGATGGTCAGGCCCTTTACTGCCTTTGGAAGACCTTGTATAGGTCAGATCCTTTGCCAAATAGTAGTTTATTTTCCAGCTTTCTCTCCACAGTTCCACAGGAATGTGGCTATACTTGCCTTTATTAGCTTCAAAATAAGCCCTGTGGGTCCACAACTTAAAACAGAGATGATTGTTCCCTATTGTGATTAGCATCACTTAGAGTAGCTACCAATGAATAGACCACCTCTGTGTGCATACTTAACTGTGTCAGCACTTAGTGCACAAGAACTTTAGATATCATATCCTCTAGTTCATAGAATGGTTTAGGTTGGAAGGGACCTTAAAGATCATCTAGTTCCAATCCCCCTGCCATTGGCAGGGACATGTCCCATTAGACCAGGTTGCTCAAAGCCCCATCCAGCCTGANCATTTTGAGCTTCTCATCCACTAACACCCTCAAGTCCTTCTCCTCAGGCCTTTCTCAATCCATTCTCTGCCCAGCCTGTATTTGTGCATGGGATTGCCCCGACCCATGTGCAGGACCTTGCACTTGGCCTTGTTGAGCTTCATGAGGTTGGCATGGGCCCACATCTGAAGCCTGTCAATGTCCCTCTGGATGGCATCTCTTCCCTCCAGCATGTTGACTGCTCTACTCAGCTTGGTGTCATCAGCAAACTTGCTGAGGGTGCACTCAATCCCAACATCGATGTCACCAACAAAGATATTAAATAGTACTAGTCCCAGTACCGACCCCTGAGGAGCACCACTTGTCACTGCTTGCCACTTGGACATCGAGCCGTTGACTGCAACTCTTTGAGTGCAACCATCCAGCCAGTTCCTTATCCACTAAGTGGTCCATTGGTCAAATCCATGTCTCTCCAATTTAGAGACAAAGATATCATGTGGGACAGTGTCATATGCTTTGCACAAGTCCAGGTAGATGATGTCAGTTGCTCTGTAATGACAGAGTTACTTCTGTAATGACACTATTAATATTTTTCAAATCTGATAAATTTAATTTGGTAATTTTCATCTCCTTCTGCAATTGTTATAGATCACGTCGCATTACAACAGCCAGCTGACAGGGGAAGAAAAGGGTCTTTTAGTGAGGATAGGCTCACTGGACTGATGGAGTTATAGAAAATATGGAGTCCCTAAAATACTGCTAAATCAACACCCAGTCTGAAATTTTCTTGTGTTCTTCTACTTTCCATTCTAAACTATGTTCATCTTTATGCTCGCTGTCATACTATCTTTTAATCTTTTACCAGTTCATTGTAAATCTTGATATCATTATAACAACAGAACTGAATCATGCTGAGGCATACATCTTGACAGGACTGAAAGCTACAAAACAGGAAGTCTTTAAGTTGATAGCTCAGAAAGTCTCACACAGAGGCCCTAATAACTACTGAGCTGTAGAATTACCAGTTTTGCCAAAAGCAACAGATTTCCTTCTGATCTCAGAGCAACTGTTTCCACACAAATCACATGAGGAGACATTTTATAGGGGTTATGTTATCTATGCCTCTTCTGTTTTCTCCTTGCATAGATTCTTGTATTTTGACACTACTTCTCCTCCCATATAAATGACCTTGTAAATTAAATTTATAGCTTCACAACTGGGGTCAGATCAGTACAGTTTGTTCTAGTTTGGAATATAGAATAGGAAGGAGTGTTCTTAATGGGTTTAGGACAGACATTACTTCTTGGGAATGGAAACAGACTTCACCAATCACTAGAACAACAAACTGGGAATTGGGAATCCCTTGTTTCATCTTAGCTGGCTGCGGGAACAAATCATGAAGTCTTTCTGTGGCTCCAGTTCACTCGTCAGTAAAGATGAAATCTGATCATTCCTGTCTACTTCAGAGGGAACTGATCTGCATTAAGCACTGACGTATTGACATAGAAATGACTATAAACACATAAATCTAGGTCTCAGTGGTAAATGGTAAAAGTTAAATCAACTCACTGTTTGGGAGAATGACTCCTAACCCAACACTCCCATCATACTCTGAGCATGTTAAGTCTTACCCATACAGTACTTATCAGATATGTCTTTGGAGCTGCCAGGCACTTAGCTTTATTACCGTATGCATAGCATGCTTTATCCATTTCCTACAGTGAACACACTGAACGCTGCAGATATCACAGTATTGTTCACTGTCAGAAATGGAAAAACAATTCTAATAGACTATGGCAACCGTTGTACATGTGCCAATGTGTAAAGGCTTCAGGAGAATGGACAGAACATTTGTCCAACTCTTCCTGAAAAGGTGATTTGCCAGGCTTTAAGTTTCCATCACTTCACCACTTAAAGATGCCTCAATTCATATATCGCTGTTGGGTGTATATGCTATTCGTCACTGGAAAGCTGTGAAACAATCAAATGAAGTATCAGACTGTAGTCACCATGCAGAGAGTAATGTTGAAATAGAGGGAGAATGAGAAGTCAAGACCCACTAACAAATTTGGCTGAAGAGCAGAACTCAATAGACAAAAACTGCACAGGTAATTTTGTTGCTGCTAGTGACAAATCATGATTATGGCAGCTTCATAAAAAGCTGAACATGTTTTTTCCTCTGCATCTTTCCCACCCCTGTTCCCACCTTAGACTATTGCAGCATTTTGGCTGCCATTTTCCTGCTAAAGGAGGCAAAGTTTAGTAAGCAGCACACAAGACCAGGAGTCAGCACACTTGGGCTTTACTCTCGGCTATTCCAGTGACCTGCTGTTTGACCTTTTCCATCACCCCATGGAAACAAACAGCACCTTTGTGTGTCTTTAGTTTTGTTCCTACACTTTGCAAGTCCTATGAACAGAGTTGTCCCTACATGTGCAGGGTGTAATGCAGAACAAATCCCCAGTCTTGGTCATGGTCTCAACCTCCTCACATACTAAAATAAACCAAATAATTGTTATTAAATGTCAAAAGATTCACTCTCAGAGAAACCAAATTGTTGGCAGAGGAGCCTGTACAGAAATGTCATTCTTTCCATTTTCACTTCCACTCTCTCTTTCAACTTTCAACTTTATATGTTAATCCTACAAGTATTCATCCAAAAAGTAAGTCATTCATGGCTCATCTTTCAGGCCTGCAGTCTTTACTCAGGTAGTTTATCCATTTTCTAAATTAATAGTTGCCTTTTTGAAGACCCCATCATGACCAATGGTTAACAGATCATGCAGTTTACACTGATAAAGGACAAGAAGAAGGAAAAAAAAAAAAAAAAAAAAAAAAAAAAAAAAGAGCAGCCCAGTACCTTATAGCCTTTTACATGTTATTCTCCTACTTTCCTCTGCTAGGCTTCTTTGGATCTTGTCTTCAATACCTGGGAATAAAAAAATGAAACACTTATAACCTGTCTAAACAGAATGGCCAAAATAATAAGGAAGTGATACCACGTGACTCACTGGAAAATTAATTTCATGTGGGTCACACTGGAAAGCTCAAATCTGTCCCTGGTACATACCCTGCAACATGACAGGAATTCGAGACTGTCTACACTGTAGGAAGATGTTCATTCTGCACTCCAAGCCACTGGCAGTTTAGTGCACATTTGGAGGAAAAAGGAAGTCTTTGTTGCCATTATGATTTTTTTCATTAAATCTGATAGAAGTCTAGACATGTTATAAACAACCAGGAGGAAAGCAATAGGCAGAATACAGGTAAAACAGTTAAAACCTGTATGATACACACTGATTATCCATACCCCTCTACAGTTTCATCACAGTGAATATAAATAATACATTTGTATATGTTCTTGTTTGTAAAACGTAATTGAATAACAGACTATAATGGATCTTGTAATAACTATTTGTGAGTATATATATTACCCTACTTATGTTTGAAAATTTCAAATAAAAGTAACTAGTAAATTTTTCCAAACCTATCATGAAAAAGGGAGCCCATGTTTTCCTGAACATGTAACAATGGTATCACCCAAACTTTAACCAAAGTGCCAGACTCTGGGATCTATTGAAAACTGTATCCAAATGAGCAGGCTTGAGTCCTTCTATAGCGTAGAGCATGGGGTAGCGGCACTATCACCCTGATCCTCAGACTCTGCTTTACAGTTCACTCTTGGTTAAAGCTGCACTAGAAACAAATAGGGCTGAAGGCATCTGAAAACATACTGTTCTTCAGCAGTGAGATCATCTCTTACATTCAGTCAGCTAGTAGGTAAATTGTATAACAGGAAAATCTAAGTTGAAATATTCAAACTGCCAAGGATTATGAATTCTTTGTTTTGCTTTGGAAACAAATGCACAGTAGAGACTAGAGTCACAGTGCAAGGAAGACATAACAAAGGCTTTGTTTGTAAGGGGATGGAAGCACTGCGCTCTGGTCAGGGATGAGGTTGGCTGATGTGTTTTCCATAATAGTCAACTGAACAATCTCAGCAGTCAATGCTGGCCAAATACTAATCTGCTGAATTTATTACATTTGGGGTTTTAAATTAAAATTACCATCTGTAACTCATGTGTGGTAAACAGCAGAGAACATGTGACAAGAGAAAAAAAGCACCTCATGAAAAGGTGGGCAAATTCCACTTGTTCTGAGGAGCCCAGAGCACTGTGACACTGCACATTGAACATTTTCTTGCTGAGCAAAAAGCATAACAGCTTAATGAGGTTATTTGTTAAAAAAACCTCTGTTCACCTCAGTAATGGTCTGTGCAGCCCAGGTCTGGAAATGTAGTTGGTTTGACCAAAGTGATACTATCAACTGAACAAAGCCAAATTTCATAGGAAAAATGCCATGGTAGCCAGAAATAATACACATGCAGACACAGAAGAAAATCCCAGCTTGGGTTTTGGGGTTTTTTGTTTTGTTTTGTTTTTAAGATTTCTGCTCTCACAATCATAAATATTCTCAGGACAACAAAAGCTGATTCAATATTGCAGCTATGCAGTCTGAGGTGGGTGAAATCCTGGGCCACTAAAAACAGGGGTTTTGGACTTCTGCAGGCCCACCGTGTCACCCAGCACCCCTGGTCGATAAAGCTGCTGGTGGTGACTCTATGGTCTAATTCCTATTATTTCAAGCAAGGCTGCGGGCTTAATTTTTTTTTCTCTTTCACTACAACTCTTATACAAGTGCTCTCTTCAGAAAAGCAGTCTTCTGAAAACAGCAAGTCTATTCATTTCCAGTTGAATAAACCTACAAGGTATGAATGCCAGTTGGTTTCCCACTTCATGCTTTCAGTTTGACTTGTGCCAAACCATGTGTTTGACATGATTTCTGCACAGAGATGGAAGCGGGTCTGGGCTTAGTGGAAACATGTCACGCTGCACATGCACACAGAGGTGCAAATTACCTGTAGAATGATGCTGGGTTAGACTGGCCTAAAAAAATGTTTTGAGAACAAGTTTGTTTCCAGCAATGCGTTTTTAACCTTCTTTCGTCCAAATGTCTGCAAATCCCATGGGCGAATATTTGAATTAATTTTCTAATGAGGGTATCATACAAGTGATCCTGTTTTACCGATCCCAGGAAGTCATAAGAGTCTTAGGAGCTACCCAAATAGGGTCTTCTACCCCTCCCATGATATCATTGTTTCCAGTTCATACTTCTTAGTACAAATAAAAACAAATAGAGTGGGATCCCAGACATGCTAGGTGTTGTACAGAGAGAGTCCATGCTTACAGTCCCCTGTGTAAAAATGAGGCACTGACTAAAAACTGGTCGTAAAGTCTCCTCATACAGTCAAAGGAGATGGGCTCTTTCAAATGACAACTCATCCCATCCATGGAATGGCTCTGTAGGTGCTCATCTCTCTTTGCTCTCTAGAAAGAGAGTAACTTAGACAAAAAGGTTAACTTCTTTAGTTTTTTAGGGGTTTAGTGATGATTAGTGCTAGATAAGAAAAATCCCATCTTTAAGGCTAACATAAAAAGACTTCCTATTCTTATTTTGCAAATGAGAACAAATAAGGTTAAAAAAAAAAATGATCAGTCACTTGCTCAGGGTCACATAAAAGGTTAGTAGAAAAGCTAGATGTTAAAACTCAAACTTTTTTAGTTCAGCCCTTCCTTCTTCATGGTGGCAGTAGGCAGGAAAAAGAATCTCACTGCTTTCCAATAAACAGCAGTGGAAATACATAATTGACTTATTTCACACTTTGTGCTTCCTGTCCATTTCTCTGTGAAAAGAACACTGTCCCTGTTGTTTTCTTTCTTCCTGACCTAAGTCAAAGATGTAGAAATTTAGGCCACTTTTCCTTTTTCCTTGGCATTTATTCCTAGAGACATTGTCTATGTTGTTAATTTCACTACGGCCTGAATCTTCAACTGAGATCAGTGCAAGACTTGCAACCAACTTGAATGAATTCAGTATAAGGTCTTAGGCACAATTGTTTCAATGCAAAAAGACAACTGAAATCATATCAACATTTTCAGGGGAGGAGGTTGTTAAGGTTTTTTCCAAGCTTATAAAGCGAACATAATCTTTCACGCAAGATTTCAGTTTCATTGACTCCCACTTCACAAATAGAGATCTGGCAGATCTTTGTTCTTTTCAGATCTAGGACTAACAGAAATTGAAATAATTTTAAAAAATCATGCTGCTTCTATCTGTTCAGCTGAGGCATCAGCACAGAAGGAACAGGAGTAGAAGGACCTTTGCAGAAAAGTCTCTGAACAAGCATTTGGTTCGCTATCTGGAGACCATAAGCCAAGTTATTTGTAACGGTGAATTATTACAAATAAAACGGCACCTAAAACTGCCCATTTGGCAAACAGAGCATCAGTAACACAAGAGCTCATGAAATTACTGAAATGGTGTTGAAACGACCCCTTACTGATAACAAAAGCTAAGTAGAAAAGAATACATTTCTGAAATTTTTCAAAAACCTACCTGCTTACTTAGGTGGGCCATCCAAAAACTGTTAGAAGCAAGATCTGAATTTCTGCTTCAAGAGGTCAATCCACAACATCCCAGGCTTCCATTCTCACACCGAAGTACACACAGATTGGAAGACTCTTGAGGCTTACGACAACAGCTGTGAATGCTGCAGCAGATTCAGATGAACCCTGGTGAGAAGAGCATTGCACAAACATCAGAACCACTGCAGGCTACTACATTTGACAATCACACGGGCAGGAAAAGCCTGCGAGCGTAGTTCTGACTCCCCAGTATGATGAAATGGCCTACATCACCACCGAGTCTAGTTTATATTCTGTCCTTTAGGACTCGAAAGCCATTTAAAAATAAAATAAGATAAATTCAGACATTTTAAATGTCAGCAAGATATTTTTCCTGCTTAAAAAGAAATATTTATCCAATAATGACAAATCCATGCTAAAGTCTAAACCCAAAAATTATTAAAATATTTTAAATAAGAGATACATATGTTTATTGTCAAATAAATGTCATTGCTTGTTAAAACACTGAGTAGATCGATGTCACTGTAACCAAAACTTATTGAACTGATAGCTAACTTCTGATAGCAGGACCTTTTCTATAAAAAAACCAACGGAAATATTGTCCTAATTCTTGTCCATTTAATTGATATCTTCAGATAATTTTTTTTTTTTCTTATATGATGAGGAGCTTTACAATATTTTAAACAACTAACAAAACATTTTGGAGGTCTTTTTGTGCATTATAGTTTAACTTCAAATTTTATCTAAATACAGTCCAGGATGATGAACAAGCAAATACCAGGCAGCTAGTAAAAAGAAATATATTGTTCATCCTTTTCTAGCATAATTCAAATTCTAGCAAATTTTGATAGTTAAGAGCCCTAACCTTATTATTACATAATTTCTTATATACATTATTATTTACATATATAATTATGTATATATATTATGTACATATATACTTCTATATATATTTTCTTAAATATACACATTTTCACACAGGGAAAATACTATAGCAAAAAAGGTCGGGACCAAGGAAAAACTTTAGTAGAAATATACCAGTAAACATCAAATTTTCAAAGATTTTAAAGTAGATTAAAACAAGGCTGAAGTGGCTTATTCAATAGGTTGTTTATATCAGAACATCATCACTGATCATATTTAAAAACAGAAAGGATATCTTTGCCACCCACTGCTTTTCCAGCAAGCGGCATGGACTTTCAGGTGCACAGCTGCATTTTCCTGCCTTCTCAACCCCCGAGAGGTAGAGAACCATTTGCAGGTTCCCAAAAAAGAACCATGTGGAGAAAATACAGTGCAAGAGGCATCTCAGCAGTGGGCTCCTTGTCTACATGACTCTTTCTCACGCCATCTACTTCAGCCAGTTTTCCTTCCTCTCTCATAAACCTGAAGATTCTCCCTTGTCGATCGCATTTTCCCTAACATCTCCCCTGCAGCAATCACTCCCAGTCTCAAGGAACTCTCAGTAGGAGTCAGAGGAAGGTTTTTACAGCCTCTGCCAAGATTTCACTTCCATTTTGCACGAAGAATATGTGCCCATAACGTTCACTACTGTCCAGTGGTGTGGACTCACCTTAAAAGACATAACTAAAAGCAGAGTGCCACACAGAGTTTGGGGAGGTGGAACACAACAGTTAGGCTGTTATTGCTATTTAGCTGCTAGGAGGTTATGTGGAGCAGAGAGAGTTACAAAGATTGACATTTGTGTTTTTAAGTTGACATTAACATAATGGAAATGGTGTGTAACTCCCATCTCCCCAGCCATCAAGGGTCTGTCAGCCTTAGTCAGTCTTCCAACGCCCTCTCACTCATCCTCCTTAAAGTAAATGAGTCGTTATGCATCTGACGTTTCTTCCAGAGGCTAGCCCAGCAGGGTCCTCCTTCCCTCTAACTTGCTGTCGTCCAGAGTTTTGTGTTTTAGTAACTTGAAACATCCTGTAAAATCTATCAGGATTAGTTTCCAGTATAGAAGCACTTGTACTTGATCCAAGCTAATCAAATTTTCTTTAGATACTAAGCCCCAGGGTCTAAGTGAGCACACCCAACATATTAAGCAAAAATTACCTTCTTAGTGTGGCTACTTATATCCTCCTTTTTGACCCCTTTTGACACAATTTTGGCTAAGACAAGACAGACAGTTAAAGCCATTGTGAATGGGCCAAAAATAATATAGTAAGTGTGTCTCTGATGTCACCAGAATGTTATATCCTAAGATTAAAAAAGCTGGTTTTAGATGGAACTGGACATCTTTTACATACTAGTAAAACGGGTTTTTTAATAGATAACATTAAACTCATATTTCAGTCTTTCCCAATGGAATTAGTAACCAAATTAAGGATTTTAGGAGTCATATTAGAGTCGAACACAAGTCTGAACTTACAAGTCATGTATGACCTGGCAGTCAAGAGGTTATGGTGAGTAAGAAGGTAGACCACAGAAGACCAAAGAACAGGAAACTTTCAGTCTAGTGTTGATGGAAAAGCTTTGGATTAGGTGGACGCTCTACCGAATAACTTATTTCAAAGCAAACAGCTCTGACAGAAGTTTCTGACCCTTTTACAGAGGAAACGGTGAAGATGTATGATGTAAGAATTTAGAAGTGCACATGTTAAGGTGCAAGGTCTTATTTTGAGTTATATACAGCAGGATCTGTGTTTACACAGCTATACAGAGTGACTTCCCCTTTTTCCATTCACAGGCTCCATTGACTGACTGACTTCCTTAGTTTCAAAAGCCAGTATTTATTGTTCCATGAAAGTTGGTTTAACGCTCAGCTCGTCTATATGCCCGGACAATTTAAGGGACTTACTGGAAGGCCCCGGATGTACAATACTTAAATAATTAATTCAGCTAAATCCTCTGTCAAAATCACTCTTCCTGTGCAGCCATAGAAAGAACTTCTTTTTCCACCAGTGACAATTCGACAGACATCCAGATGCTGACAATTTAAAAAACGGCAACGCATTTCAGGAGAATTAAAATCAATCCAATCCAACATTTCCCCATTCTTCAGGAAGGGCCTTAAAATTGGAACATCATACATAAGCATAAGCTTCTATCACTGACAGATATTAAGGGGCAATAAATGAAATGGCTTAGAGATTTATGTTCCCAATACCAGTTCTAATACTGCATGAGGTTGTGTTGCTTCAGCTTCAGTATTGTCTCGGATTCAGGTGAGTAGGAGGTTAATTTTAATTCTGCCCACTAAAATGCAACACAACTTGTCAATGAAGAACTTAGAGTAAAAGGAGACTAAGCTAGTAAGAGGAGCTGATTTCCTTAAGTGAACTTAGGCTTGATTAAATTTCTGAAAATGCAATGTAACACTAATAACAAATTTAAACTTTGACCGAGGTTAGCTCTTTAATTTCCATTGGAATAAAAGCAAACAGATGTCTCTAGAGTAAAATGTACAAAATAAAAATATTTTAAAATTGGACAAAAAGTCCAAATCTCACTAGGGAAGCTGTACATGCAGTTCCCGTTCATATTAATTGTAAGCATTTGTCTAAGAAAACATGTGTGATCAGTTGCTACAGCTCAGCTGATGCCTGGCAATTTGATGATGTGCTTGAGGCCAAAATCTATCTAGAGGCAGACTCTTGTGCTGGCTGACAGAGCTGCCTGATGTTTAAAAGGATGTTACTTTCAATTAATATTGAGGGTGTTCAGCTTAAAGAACAAATATTAAAAATCTGATAAAACTCAAGATACATTCACTTCAGGGAGGGGAGTCCTCTCCACCTTTTCCATTTTGGGCAAACCTGCTCTGATTACTGGTAGATTTTCACAGGTAAGGCCTCTCGTGACAATGATGCAAGAATCCCAGGTCTACTCTCTCTATGAGACACTATGAGATACTTGAATTCAAGGAATCTAGTCCTATCTAAATCCAGATGAATATCAAAAAGAGACATTTCAGTCACTCCCAGAAAGTCCAGACTAACACATATTAACAAATCTGGGGACCAGGGGAAGGCAAAAAAGGCTTATACTATTTAACTTTCACACTCATAACAAAACTCAGCCAAAAACCCCAAACCACTAAATGGCCAGATTCTCTTCTGGTGTGAATCAGTATATAGCTCAAACATACGTACTGACTGTATGGTTTTTAAAATAACAGCTCAGGTACAAGGCATTTGAGATCTGATTCCTTGTTCCAGGTAGCTATTAGATCCATATTACCACATACTTACAATAATAATTTTTTTAATTTTAAAAATATCGCAAGATTTGGCCCATGTGAAAAAAGAAAAAAAAACCTTTTTTTATTTTAAAACCTCCATGCTATATTCCGGGTTGTAATTTTGTGGGTTTATGACATGACATTTATTCCTAGATATCAGATGTTAAGAAATATCAGATCACTTTAAGAGGCAAATTAACTTTATTTTCTTCCCAGATCTAGATCACCCGACCTGGGCCACAATTGCTAAAGCTGATACTCTGTTCTATCATACAGGTCAGTATATGCTGATTCCACTGATTTTTGCCATAATCAGCCTGCAAAGTTTGCTTTAAAATCTCTGAGAAAATATACGGTTTGTTTGGAAACATGCAGAAATAGCATACTTGGGTATCACTTCCCTGAGGCTAATTTGTAGATTAATTTAAATATTCTGGACTTGTTCTTGCTTAAAATCCTTCCCCATCAGAGCACAGCAATAGTGCAGGAGGCCTTGGGGTGGGAGAGACAGTGGGACCGATACCACAGTGCACTATGGTGCGACTGAGCTACTGGGAGCAGCACAGCATTACTGTTTGGAGGAGGGAAAGTTTAGTGCAGAAAGGGAATGGAGGGCAGCCTGGAACAGAGATCGGTGTCAAGGGGGAATCCTGCTGCGAGGAATTTACTGAGCCCAGAAACTGTCTTTGTTTTTATTACTATTTATAATTATAAATAAATGATGGTAATTTTTAAAACTTTCCTTTCACAGCAAAATACCAAGGTCATGGGAATCACCAATGCCACAAATAGATGATTGAGACAAAGATATGAAAACCTGCAGCTGCACAGGGTCTGTCAGCTACACGCTCCCATTCCTTCTCCCCTCAGTGCTCCTCAGCTCCACTGGATCAACTCACCATACACTGTAAGGTGAGCGCTACCTCAATACTAAGCTCATGCAGAACTGGCAAATTTAAGAGTAAATCCAGGTTCGCAACACACCAGGACACTGCTCTTGCTGCTGTGAGATCCTTCTGGGTTAATCCAGGCATTCGTTTGACCTCTGCGCTCTCTGTTGATGGTAATATAACTGTGATTGCCATTGAGGCCCTTTGTCGTCAGTAGGGACTGGGATTGGAGCCCAGTACAGATAGCACATCCTGAGTAATAGCTGTGCCTGGAAGAGCACTTTAGCTGTGACCCAAGCAGTTTCAGGAGAAAAAGCGAGTAGGCCAGGAGAAAAAGACACATCTGGTTTGAGTGATAGTAAGGAAAGAGCATAAGGAGAAAACAGCCATGATTATGTGTCAGGCTTCCCTGACGGACTGGCTACTTCCCTGTCCCTCACCTTCCAACCTTCTTTTCCTACAGATCCCAATGTTTTAAGATCTTCACGTCTTTCATCATTTATAATCCAACACTTCCCCAGACAGCCAGACCAACCTGAGAGAAGATTTTTCCTGCCACGTACTGCTTGCTAGTGTCTTACTCACATTAGTCTCACATCCACTAGAGTTCACCTTCCTCTTTATCTGCTGAAGGGAGGTTCAGCTGCCACTCAAACTACTCAGCTCCTGTAAGCTTTAAAGTCCAGAGGAGGGCTACAAAGATGATCAGAGGGCTGGAGCACCTCTCCTATGGAGAGTCGGTGTTGTTCATCCTGGAGAAGAGAAGGCGCCGGGGAGACCTTATAGCAGCCTTCCAGTACTTAAAGGGAGGGCCTACTGAAAAGGTGGAGAGAGACTCTTTTTATCAGGGAGTGTAGTGATAGGACAAGGGGCAATGGTTTTAAACTGAAAGAGGGTGGATTTAGATTAGATATTAGGAAGACATTTTTTACTCTGAGGGTGGTGAGACACTAGATCAGGCTGCCTAGAGAAGTTGTGGATGCCCCATCCTTGGGAATGTTCAAGGCTAGGTTGGATGGGGATTTGAGCAGCCTGGTCTAGTGGGAAGTGTCCCTGCCCAGGGCAGGGGGGTTGGAACTTTAAAGTCCTTTCCAACTCTAACCATTCTATGATTAAAGAGCTATGTCATTATCAGTACTCAAATGTAAAAAAATAATTCTGCAGGAAATTTGGGAACCATTTAAATGGGAGTGAGAGCTAAAGCCCACAAGCTACCTTCAAATTATCACCAGTAGAGCATGCAGAAACTCATGTAACATTGCTACAAATCAATTTCATTCTTTGCAAAAAAAACCACTAGTGCTTAGTTTACTGCAGGTCCTAGCAATCACAGCTGTTAGATCACATAGCTCGATATAACGCGTCACTTTACAGGAGTTATTATAGATAACAGTAAATTTATTACTGAAAACAAGGTGGTTTGTGGCTGCTCTTGCGCAATGCAAAGAGTTTTGGAATGAAAATTACTTGTCCTAAAAGAAACTTAAAGTTGGACAGCTTGCAATGAACATAGCCATATGCCAATTCTGGGACATTCTGCCTGCATGTGACTTACTAGAATAGCTTCACTGTCACTAGGGAAGCTCATTCAGAAACAGGTGCTTTTGAATGTGTGGAGCTGGTAGGAAATTACTCCATCTAAAGCCATCTGTATGTCCATCAGAACAGTTCCCTCCAAAGAGAGGCTGTGCCTTCCATAGAAAACTGCAACTTTTCATCAGAAGAGCTAAAATCCAGCCAGCAAAAAGATTTTTCAGCTTTTCAAAAAGACAAAAGTTCCCTAGAAAAATAAAACGTTTCCAACATCAGCAACAGGTACAAATTGTCTGGAAGACCAAGACTAATTGGGCCACTGTTTCCCTCTGTAGTCATTCCCTGGGTGTCTCTCTGTAGCACTAATCTCCAGCTGAGCCTCCAGCTAAGAAATCGTAACGTAACACCCACCATGAGTAAGCATTATAGTTCAGTGAAAACTTTCCGCAGCGTTTGTTGCTTTGTACATGACTAATCAGGATATAACTCAAGGTACTTTTCCTACCTTCTCCTTTTAAAACATAGGCAATAAAGACAGTTATAGTAGAAACATTACTGCAGCAACTGCCTTTACCAGTAAAGCTACACATGCTCCTTTCTTCCTATCTTATCCTGAATGTAACAGCTTATTAGCACTGATTGTTAGTGCTTACAGAAGAGCTGCATCCCGCTATAAGCCAAGAACTGACAAACGTATCATCACAACCAGCATTTCCTAATTTTGTATTACCTTCTTTCATGCCCTGTTTTCCTGGTCTGCCTTTCAAATGAGCCTCACTTCCTTGTGCACCATGACACAGGTTTTCATGCCCCAGTAAATCAGAGTATCACCTTTTAAACCCCACCACCTGGGATGGCAAAACCGCCAAGATTAATAATTTGCCACTCCTCTTTCTTAAAAGCAAGCTACTTGATACTCACCTGCAATGTCTCACTGATACTATTGCTTCTTGTCTGGCTGTCTGAAAGTAGAAAAAAAATATTTCATGTATTGTTATAGGTATTTTCAAGGTGCACAACTACTGCATTTTATTTTGTTTATAAAATACAGAGGGAAAGGTACCAGGTTTATTTCCACTAATCGGCAAATATTTCTCTGTGGGCAATTTGAAGGAAGTCAAGAAGACGGATAACTAAGAAAGAACAGAACAATATTAACATAATTAATTATGTCACTACAGAAAAATGCAAATGAAGTGGAGAGAGATTAAGGACCAGCTTTTCAAAATCGTTTAAGCACAGATAGGCACTTAATAGGGTTTTCAAAGGTCTCTACAGAGATTAAAGATCTAACTCCCTTTGATAACACAAACATTTAGGACATCTAGATTTCCGCTGAAACACCAGTGAGGCCATGAAAGCATACAGAAAGACACATACCTTTTCCTGAAGCCGCTTAATGTAACACTACATAATCCCATGTAATGATTTAATGTAGTAAAAAAAAATAAATGTAGATGTTATTTCCACAGGAAGAAGAAACACATATCTAGTGTAATCTTGACAAGCAATGATGTTCAAGACTTTACACTGAAAAGGTGTACTGTGATCTTTCTAAGAAGGCTAAGAGCCTATGTAAGCTGTAGCTTTGGAGATACAGAAGGCGCTATTTGCTTTAAAACTGTGCTGTAGAATCAGAGTTTATGATAATGTTTTTTTTGTTTCCGTGGCTACAATAAACCAGATTTTAAAATGTGAACTGAGTGCAGAAAACTTTCATTTTGTCAGGATGCCAAATTTTGCCATTTAATGCCATGTTCTAGGTCCAGTTGTAGCCAAAGAGTAACAATGGTGTATCTTACTGTCTGTGGGAACATGCACAGAGCGGTGAGCTATCTCTATTTTTCTGTATCTGATATGCTTACTTCAGAAGTACCATTCTCTCCATTTTACAATTAAAATCTCTAAGATTCCTCCCCACCTCCACCCCTGTCCCTTAAAGCAGGGTTTGGAAAAGAGAACCCCTAACTGTGCCATCTGCAATGGATATGCCATCTCAGCAGCCATCCAGCTACTCTCAGGTCAGGTGGCAAAACCCCACCTAAATGCTCCATCTTCACACACCTCACAGTGTATCCAGGGAGCCTTTTGCTCACACCAGGTAAAATTCTGGGCACAGAAAGGACCTGGCTGAGGGAGGAAAGGAGAAATAATACAGGATTTTGAGTTCATTTTTCAGTCACTAAGGAAATCTCCTTTGAAATAACAATCTTTAAGGTGAAAAAACATTTTTACTTTTCTTTTTTTTTTT
>VYXH01005895.1:687587-793423 GCA_013397275.1 Burhinus bistriatus | reverse complement strand
GAGGGGGGGGGGGGGGAAAATTCAATTTACACAGAATGCCCCAAGCGCCCATAAGCAAGACACGCCAGTACTCCCGGCACATCCCTTGCTTTTCAAATAATTTTTCAACTTCACAGCTCGGTGGTATAACAAAAACAGCTGCGCAGCGTTGTCGGGTCCCTCCCTGAGCGTGTTTCTCCCTGTCCTCCCTGCTGCTGCTGCCTGCCGCTTAGCAGCTCCTTTGGCCCCTTCTCCTCGTGGGCTCACCGGGCACCAGGTGCCGGCTGGCTGGCAGGCAAGGACAATCTCACAAATAAAAGGCGAACATTTTGAGGATTTTCCTTTTTCCACAGGGGGAGGGGGAAAGATAACACATCGCATCCACGCCGGTCCCAGTTTACACCGCCATGTTTTGCAGAGCCCACCCTGCGCGCACACACAAGCCCTGCTTCCCTCATGGTGCGTCACGTGTGTTTCTGCTCCTGGCTCCGAACTCCCCTGGTTCCTCTGCTGCCCTTTTTTTGGGGGGCAGTTTTCCTCACTATTTGCACTGCGCCAGCTGCGAGCGGGTGATCCCCACTGCCCTGAGAGGAGAAGTGCCAGAAGGTTCCGGAGCTCTGGGCAGGCCTGGCAGCAGGGCCGTAGCGCTGGGCAAAAATTCACCATTGTTTCTTGGGGTTGTTCTTTTGAGGTATTTTTAAAACTTTTGAGGAAAAATTGGCCTTTCCCTATGCCCCAAGCATCTCCAACGCCAAGTTGCGGGGCACAAAGCCGGCACCAACAAAAGCTCTGGGGAGGGAGGCATGGCCGCCCGCTCTGAGGGGCGCCCGCCAAACAGAGACCTGTGCCACCGGGCGAACGCCTCACCGTGAGGGAGGCCCAGCTGGGCAAAGTGCCAGGGGATTGTGGCCACCTCGCTGTCCCCACACCCCTCACCAACCACCCCTGAGGAGAGGCACCGCACCTTCCCCTCACCCAGCTGCCCTCAGCACCCTCATGGCCGCCCCATCTTGCTGCTGCGTGAGGAAAGATCAATCCCCGAAAGACCCCTCGGCATCAGAAACAGCTTTGCATGTTTGGACAGAGTAAAGAGTGGGACGTCCAGGACGGGAGACGGAGCTGCACCTTCTGCCTTTGCAATTGCACAGGGTCTGCCTGTTTGCCTCCGGGGCGGGGGGGGCGGTCAGAAGCAGCCCCTAGTACGTCCGTCCCAAGTTCTCCCTCTCCAGGCACATAAATACTCGATGTATTGCAGCACCATCTGCTGGTTTCTGTAGATGAGACAGAAGGGCATCTCCCCACAGGGCGGGAAGGAGCAGAAGAGCTTTGCCAGTGGTTTTCGTGGGGTAGAAGACCCCTGTGGTTCCTCGCACATGGGCGTTTCCTGAAGGGCTTCCTCCTCGTGAAGGAATTAAGGTACCTCTGAATAAGCAGGCTAAGAAAAGGCGCCTCCTGGAGAAACAACAGACAAATTGGTGCCGAGTTTAGGGATTTCACTGAAGAAGTACAATAGGCAAAATCTAGGCTCTTCCCTGTCCCTCTAAAGCAGAGCCTGGTAAATTTTGCGGAGCCCTTTGGGGAATGATTTTCTGAAGTGAGCGACTGATTTTGGGCACTTCTGTTTTTTCCTACGTATCTAAGTCAGGCTGCCTGCCTTTAAAGGCACTTGCATTTCACGAAGTCCTGAGCTGCTGCTTTCTGACCCTGTGGTCCTGTGAAGGGGGCTCAGCCTGGCCACCCGCAGCCCACCCTCACTTCAGTAAGCCCTAGCTGACTTTCAGCAGTTACTTATTTCAGCCGGTTTCCTTCCTGGGCTTCATTCATCCCGACAGTGAAGTTATGTTCGTGAACTTTATTGAAAGTTGCTCCTTGCTGTTAATTTACAGCCTGGTGAAGGCAAAAGGAAGAGATTTGGATTTTTTCCCGTCTCAATGAGTAACTTGAAATAATACAAATATGAAGAAATACATCAGTTTGAAATTATGTTATATAGTGGAAGGACACTCACCTCTTTTGCTTCCTTAAAATTCAAGTGTAATACTATCTAAACCAGTAACACTGGACACTGCTGATACACACAGGAATTATTGGGGAGCTACTGTCTTGCAAAAAACCAACATCGCTTTCATTTTAACCAAACTTTTATTGCCTGCAGCACTTAAATGCAACACAGTGTTTGTGCTGGAGATTTGTGCAAAGAGGAAAGCGTAGCTGGCTTTTAGTCTCTCCCAACCCTGTGCCCAAGTAATTCAGTTTGCGTTTCCCCTTATCTCCTCTGTTTATCAATAGCTGTGCAGTAACTTGTGGGACAGAGGTCTGGTTTCAAGCGCGTTCCTGGCACAGGGGGTGAGCCTACAGACACCAACCCAGATGGGCACAGTCAGGCCCTGCAGGTCTGTTCAATAGCGACACCTCTGATTTAACCCTTTTCATATCTGTTATCTTAACCCACCTTGCAGCAGCACCTCCTCAGTACCCACGACACCCCGTAGCACTTCACGTTCCTGTCTAGGGCCTTATTTTCCTAACGATGAGACCTTGTTTTACAATTAGTGCCATTGCAGCAATGACAAAACAGAAGAAAACTGGCCAGTTTTATAACGTGTTTGAATTGAAGACAAGAAACTTTCCCTTTACAGGGCCCAGCAAATGTCCAAGGTTCAAACAAAGTACAAGGTGCTAACGAACAGAGTCTTGACAAACCTTGTTTTCCTGCACAGGGGCTCAGTACATAATGATTTCATTCAGCAGCTACTGTTCAAGCATGGAAAGTGTTAGTAAAGAAATCCCACAGAGTTCAGACAACCATTTTCCTAACTTAAGCTTCCCCCTCCGCTCCCCCCACTTGCCTTTCGGGCCTCTGCCAGTCATAACATAAATATTCATCAGCTGATATTTGCAGTAGCTGTGAAGTTATGAATGAGGCCAAACGCCTTTCCCTCCTGCCCCATCTGCAAAATGGCAGCTTCTGGTCTTAGCTCATGGCCAAACGACACTTTCCGAAATCCCCAAAGTGCACTTGCAGGCTTTTCAAATTCAGTCAGGTTTTTAATGCGCAAAGCAGAAATGCTGTCTACCTAATATTTACCCTGGGATTACTGAAAAAAAAAATAAATATATATTACTTTGCTACGCTTTAAACTTTGCAATGCCTTGACGTAATAGGCAGAAGTGTTGGCAGCTCAAAATGTTGGTTGGTTTATTTCAGGGGACATGACTGCTGCAGGTTTCCTTTCTGAATCGAATACCAGACACTTGAACCATTTGTTGTGCAGAAAAGAGAAACAGCTTTTATTCTTAATGCTGGTTTCTTAACCACCTGGGTGCTGTCAGAAGGAGCCATATGCACTGGAAAACACTTTTAATAGGACTCCTTTAATCCCATCTCAAACTCTGGATCCTGAAAAATGGAATCCCCGCTGCCTATTATACATGCTTTCCCTCTGCAGGTTAGTGAGGGGCTGCTGCTTTACAAGTGATCCCTTCTCACAAAGCCTGGAATTATGCTCTCAAACCTACTGTGGGTCAGCAAGACAGCAAAGCATCTGACGTATCCACATCAGCAAAGTCAAAAGCAGAGATGTCAGAGAGACAAGGTGACAGCCCAGAGCCTTAATGAGTCTAATTCAGCAAGGTACCAATCCAGCCAAAAGAGCTATACTGGTGAACACAGATGGGGACCTTAAGCCAAAGAATCACTGGATCTTAGAGGCTTAAAAGTCCTAAATGCCCTAAATGTCTTGGAGGAGTTCTAATAAAGAGGCTCCACACCACTGAGAATCAGGGAACAGGTACACCTCTTCGTAGCTTGGGTCGCACAAATCAGTCATACAAACTATCCTATCTTGCTTGATTCGCATAGGTTCAGCCACAAGTAAAAAACCAAACACCAAAAACATCAAAAGGAAAGTGATGATAGGCTTAGCAAGTTTCAGGGGTCTTGCAATCATCTAATTTGATTTTCACCATGAAAAACCCAGAACATTTCACCCAACAAGTCTCCAATATTTTGTGGCCAAAATAGAGCATGTCTTCTCAAAAACCACGTATTTTTCATTTAAATGCTACAAAGGACGTTTTACCACATCCCTTGGGAACGTTCCCACACTAATAACCCATGCTGCTAGAAAAAAAAAACCCAAACACTTTGTTTTTAATACCTTCAGCTTCCAGACGCTGGATCCTGTATGTCTTGTTTTGGGATGACAGAGCCCCAGAATCATCTCGCTGGTTCCTCCAAACCAAGATCAGGTACTGTCTCCACCTTCTTAATAATCAGCTATGTACACTTCTCAGTATATTTGCACTTACACGAAGCCTGCAAAAGGTATTAGGTCCTGCACAGCTTCCACCTACAGGCAGTAAGCAGGCTTCATCTCTGTGAAATCAGACCCAAGTTCACCAGCAGGTTCAGTGAGGACCTCAGGCAGACTTTAGCTAATGTAGCTCAAGAACAGTAAAACCAATAAGCTCTGGGAGCTGCGCGTTAGCCAGAGTGTTATTCTTCAGAGCTACTCAGCTATGGATATCATTGGGTTCTAAAAAGTCATGACCAGGGCAGGAAAAATTACAAGGCAGACGTTAGATAAATACCTTAGCATGGCTCCTCTGCTTCCACATACAAGTAACCACTTTGTGTGTACACGTCTGGGATGCATTTATAGATGTAAGATCAAAAGGCAGCCCCTTAGCCAGACACATTTATGAAGCTTTGTTTTGCAGACCTCAATCACCTGCTGGAATAGACTTGGGATCACTTAATTTGGCAGATTTTAATCCCCAAAGAGAAAATAATGTAACAGGAATTGCTGCTTTTGATGCTGAGCACCCCATAAGGTTACATGCTGACTGTTTTCTTGCAGCAATTTACACTACACCCCAAAATCTAAAGTTCTTACTAGGCTGATGACCCCATTTTTATCAGCTGTTTACATACCATCATGCTGCTTAAAAGCATCTTGTTGGGGCAATGGAAGCGTCTTTGTGACAGCATAAGTGAACAGTAATTAATAGACACACTTCACTGAACATAATAATATTGAGATGAGCTGTTCTAGCATTTACCATGATGACGCTGCACTGCAGGATGGTCTAACTACTGCCAGCACTAGAAACAAAAACAAGGGAAAAAAAAAATTCATCACAGCAACACCTTCCCACAGCTAATGAGGCAGTGAGGAAAGGAGCGTACACCAATTCCAAGCAGAAAAGGAAAGAGAAACTTTGAGGAATTTCTACTTAGCCATTTTCTCAAGAGAGTGGGAAGATGAGACCGAAAAATGCTAGTTGTGGAGAAAGGAATATTACTTAACAGGGCCGTCTCCTGTCCAAAGACACCTTTGCCTTGATGCATCATGTTATATGGCATGCAGACACTTTACTTCTATGAAGATTTCAAACTCTTTGGAAAATGTCAATCAGTCAGTGCACTTTTCTAACCATCAAAAGCAACAAAGCTCAGGATGTTCTCTCCTGGGTTCCCATGTATTAATATCTGTAGTAATACACATATTACTTTTCCTGTATTAATAACCAAAAAGCTTCTGATAGGGGCAATAAAAATCCTCCAAGGTAAATTATCCAGTGCACTGCAGGGAAAGTTCAGTCAGAATGGAAACTTTCTCCCTGACTGCTGCAATCACAGCTCTAGAGGCCACGGCAGCAGCGCACGGTGTTGGCTTAGAGATGCTTTACAGTGCAGCCAGCATCTTTGCTCATCGTATAGTACTGAGGATTTTCAAACACATCGGTAAACAGCAGCACAAATTAATAAACGAGCTTGTGGCATGGATATACTCTGCAGTTCCTTGTTCTTTGAATGCGCTCTACATCCTCTGTAATAACTGGCAATACAACTCCCATCAGAGCAATAATGGAAAAAGGAATCAAAAGGAATACTTTTTTATCTTTTTATCTTTATGGTAAAAAGGGCCTTTCTGTGATAGATCAAAAGTGTGTTTTTATGTTGGGGGACACACACATACACCCAAACCCGACACACTTAAAACCGATAAAAAGCAGAGCATACAGATGGTTGAGCTGTCTGGGTTTACTATTCATTAGCATGCCAGCAAATTATTTAGATCATGTGTGGTTTTGTAGTCTGTTATGCAGCAGTTACGAATGTACACATAACTGCTTGCAAGTGGCTATCTGTAGACTAACATGAGAAGACACTGTTAATGATGCACCATGAGGTCTTCCAAATTTCTCTGGCACCACCAAATAACCAGAAAATAAGCTGTGACTAGAGCTATCAGAGACATCTTTCAGGCCTGCTGTACAGCTGTAGCAGTCTTCCAGGTTAACAGTGCGCACATAAAAAAGCAAAGGTTGCAAAACTGAATCCAGGAAAGGTATGATTTATGGATAGATAACATGATGAGCAAAGTACCAAAGTGTGCATGCCATGCACCAGGGCTGTTCATTTTTCCATTCACACAAGACAGTCTGATGTTCATTATTGACACTGTAACAGGACAACTTGGGTTGGGAAATATCAGCAGCATTGGGAAGGTAACGGTAGGAGCCTTGCCTAACTCAGAAGAACCATCTTCGCCTCGGTGCAGAACTTGCTGCTTTCTCTCCAGCTGTTGTCTCAAAATTCCTGATAAAAGTGACAATCACGCACCTGATGTGGTAGCTGCAAGTCCCACAAATTCAAATACTATGGGCCTGATGGGATGCACACAAAACTTACAGTGAAACCAATGAAAAATTTGGTGCCTCTTGGGAGGGTCAGGAGAGAGGAGCCTGTAGATTCAGATTCTCAGCTGACATACATCAGTACAACTCCACAGATTGCAACAGAGCTATGCTTGCTCATGATTTGGCCCTAAACTTTTTAGACAAAGATCATATCAGCATCTAAACAGACAAAGTGGAAAGAATGTTGTAATGGTGGTGGGCTTCTTTATTTACTCAAATGCATGATCCTTACAGCAGAAGTTCTGGAACAGCAAACCCTAACTTCCCTGGCCCCAGGACAACACTACTGAGCAAGTAACATGATGCAGGCAAGAGCACTTAAAGGTCTTTGCTAGCTTCCTTTTTAACTTCTTTACCATGGCTATAGGCGGTGCATAGCCTGGGAACCAAGAACTGGGATCCTCTGCCTTGAGGAGGCACTCGATGCTTTCTCTACTGACGTGAAGTGCTGCACCACGGGCCACCTATGGCTTACACCGAACTCCTACTTATGCAGCTTCTCTTGTCCCATCTGGTAAACCATTATAACTAGACTTTGCCTTTAATCCTGGGTAGGGGACTCTTGAAAAATGAAAAAAGAGATCTTACCGTCTGGCCAAAAGCCTTTTACCAACACCCACACCTGTCCACACCTCATTTCAAAGTATTTCCAAACAGCAAAGACTCAGCCCAAAGGTCCCAGGCATCTCTTTTATTGCAGTTTCCCTGTGAGATCAAAACCAAGGACTTTGCAGCACAAGGCTGGTGCAGACACAGCAGCAATAGGCAGGATGCAATGAGATGCAATGCCACAACAAAGCGGAGACAGATGCTGGCACCCTTAGACCTGCAGCCATGGATTAGGAACTGTGGAACAAACTCACCAACAGGCAGTAAGGAAATGAGATGGATTATTGCCAGCTCTTATTCTGTGTTTGAAGATATATTCTGTTGTTGTGCTTTCTTAATACTATGACCGAGTTCTCTTTTCCTAATATAAATTTCTCTGTTTGTAACTCTTTCAAAGAGCTTGCCACTGGAGTTTCTTGTATGAAGGGTGCTTTTTTAGTTTTTCCAGGTTCCTGTGTAGAGAAGGAAGCTTGTCAAAGGGAATTTACTTATACCAAATTCAGTATTTTTTGCTGCAGGGATGAGAAGGCTGCAGATGCGTAATTCCAGAGTAAGTGACAGTTTGTACTAAAATTATAAGAAACCCCACCTACACTCTTCAACATGCTAGGCTAGCTTATCTTTGACAGAGCATGCAGACTCAGAGGAGAGCCGAGGTATGTGAGAGGATTCTGCTTTTCAAATTCCCATCTCTGATCAGCATTCAGGTCTCATCTGTTAGGAAGATTGTTTATCTCTCATTTCTGGGTCCAGTAGCAATACACGCTGAACTTATTTATAACCATACCAAGTGGAAATATGTGCAATACACATCCTGAATTAGTATAAGAGATAAATTTATACCGTGCTGCCACATTGTAGGATTTTTGCACCTTCCTTTGAAGTCTTCCTGATCATTCTTGAAAATTAGACAAATCTCATGTGAAATGAACCATGAGTACATGGTCTGCAGGAACCTTTTTAATGACAACTAAGGTTTTTAAATCCACTACTTCCAGTCCTCCTAACAAGAAAATCTAATAAAACACAGTGTACAGAATTAAAGGGGTTAGTATACTGAGGGGCTTGGGGAGAACCCAAGTAAAATCAGGTTATGCTATTAAGTTATAGACAACCAGCAAGAAATAAGAGGTCTTCCATTCCTATACTGCAAAGCTAACACAATCAGATTTTGCTTGGCAAACTGGCAGAGCATAAGATATAGTCCTAGCTGCATAAAGAACTCCACCTTTTGCAAGGAAAAATACACAAGTTAAAGGCTCAGCTGTCGCCCAGCTCTACCTCTGCTCTGTTGTTTATCTGTGGACCTTCCCCCTGGTTGTTGCATATTTGTGTTGTGCATCATCTACCTCAGAGTTATCTGCCTTAGGGAGAAGAGCATGGTTTATAATTAAGGCAGCGGAATAGAAATTCCACTTAACCGGGGAAATCAGTTTGTTTCTGTCCTCATTTTAGAGAGAGGGAGACTTTCTCTTCCTGTGCCTGTCAATTTACACTTCGGACTCTGTGGGGTAGAGACTGCTGCTTGCAGAAAAGCATCTTTGCAGTGCACAACACTATCTTGACCTTGACTGGAACTTACAGCTGCTGTTGTCATAAAATAATAATCAATATCAATCATTGTCAGTCTAGTTATATGAATGTCTTCCGCTTGCCTGATCAAACCATCTGTATGTATCTACCAGCCTTCCATACCATGAAGGTGCTGCGAGTGCAGTTGATTACTCGGTATGGTTAACTACACAAGCACCCTGTAAGACTGTGATGGAGATGTATTGGTGGTCTCGGGACATTCCTATCAGGGTGCTCCTGGACACAATTCATCCTGCCCAACTGAACTGATGACTTGGGAGCTGGAAGGCCCTAAGGGGAAATCAGATCTTTGAAGTTCATCTGGGAGAGCCTCTGGGTGCCCCTTTGTGAGCTCCAGGGCCTGCAGAAACGTGGGGCTGGCCTTCAAGGGCATTCTTGTATTGGTGCATAACCAACGTACCTATGTAAAGGAAGAAGCTGAACTAGAGCACAAAGGCATTTTGCATCTGGAGGACATGTTCTTAAAGCAGCAAAACATCTTTGTTATGACTGTAACATATGTGGTACTCTCTCTCTGTTTGGCAGGAGATAAGAAAAACAGAAGCAAGGCAAAATGAAAACAAAATGGAGCATATAGGCATCGTGAAACAATTACAGTGCTGTGTCTCATTAGTATCTAAATTTGGGATTGCCAATCTTGTTTTAAAAACAGTTTTGTTCAACACTCAGTGACAGAATTTAAAAGCTGACATAGCTTGCTGTATTGTGGGCCAGTCACAGCTGGTGTAAATCAGTATAAACTAATGAAGTCAATGGAGCTTCTCTGATTTACACTAGCTGAGATTATGGCTCAATAAGGTTAGACTTGCTTTCTAGGAGTGCTCAAGGAAGCCAACTTCTGTGTGTCCTGTGATGAAGTGGTTATTTATAACGGCCTTCAGTGTGGTTTGGAGCCAAATTTCCACATCAAAAGTAGCTTTATAAGAGATATTCTTACAGTGAGGTTCAGTGCAAAATCATGACTTCAGAAGCCAGCTTTCCTCGTGCTCTCAGTATTTGATTTCAGCCTGAAAACCATTTGAGAAGCCAAGAAAAGCAGAGCCATTCCTGACTACTTCCCCGGCTCTGCTTCATCTTTGAGTCGCCTGCATATCCAACAGGCCCCGACCTACACTGCCCATTTATCAAAGCGAGTTACTCTAAGTGTCTGTTTATTTATGTTCAGAAATTCCCAGTAAGACAGACAAGTTTCATGCTTAACCTGAAAAACTGGGGATGGAGGTGGAGTTTTACCAGTTCCATGGCTATTTGTTTGACTTGGCCACTAGTAAAAATAAAACACAATAACGTGTCCCAGAGTCACAGCAAGAGGTGGAGGTCACATGAAAACAGATCATGTCTTTCACAGCTCTTCAGCTTCAGTACACTGAATTATGACTCCTATTATTTACTTACTAGATTCCCCACCCTGTGTGCAGGCTCCAAGCATTCAAAAAGCAGCAGGTCTTTGCTTCAAAGAACTGACAGGCTAAGCGAGAGTAAAATCTGTCCTGAAGCTACACCAATCTCCTCATCCTCCACTTTTTATCTGAAAGGTTTATCTGAAAGGTCAGATGGTCTCACAGCCCTCCATTGACTTCTGCCATCTTCTGCTCACCAGGCTGCCGTGCCTGAAATCCTGCACCTCCATGCTTCAGCACTCTCCCCTGCTGTGTTTAACTGCCAGGTTCTCACAGCAAATGCGTTCCCGATGCAGCCAAAGCTGTCCTCTAGGCCCAGACGGCCAATGTGTTGCAGCTCAAAGTGGTCTTTTGCAGAAGCATATTGTTTTTTCTTAGGAAGGCCCTGCTCCCTGCATGCCTTGATGCGCTCTATCAGATGTCCAGACAATGTCACAGGTTCTTTCACTGACCGTGTCACTTTGAAACAGACCGTCTTCTTTAGAACTTCTTGCTAGAAATGGGACTCTTGAGTCCACTTGTTGAGATCCCAAGCCAGGGCTGAAGCCTCTCCACACCTCCCGAGTGGTTTCTACACATCCTCTGTAGAGTGCCACATTCTTCCATATTCTGTTCAGTGGGTTTAATCCTCTATGGGCTCACTGAGGCCAAGGAGACAACTTTGTTGAGATTCTTCCAAAAATGGGATCTTCCAAACTGACAGCACCAAAAAAATCAATGTTATAGGCTGAATATGAAGCATCAGTATGTAGAAGCCTGTCTCACATCTTAGCCTCTTGAGAGATACCCCTTTCTCCTAAGAAGTAAAAAAGAAGTACAGTACTCTTTCATACTGTCGGCTTTTGCTTTTGGTCTCTCCTCTCTCCACAAAAGATCTGATAAATATTCTCGTGTTAAGAGTTGCAATCTCATTTTTGAGGGAATGTTCCTGGTCTACCTTAGAGGTGATTAAGGGAACCCCATTCAGTTACCGTTCAGTCACCAGCCTCCCAAATGGGTTGTTTTTTTCCAGGCACCCAGCACACCAGTTGAGTGCTGTCTTTCTGGATGCATAAATACCACTCAGTTCCTCCCTTATTAGAACTTTTTCTAGGTAGGCATTTTTTCTTGGTATCTATGGCTTAATGTGGAGCCAAGGCAAAGTCAGAAAATAATTTTACAATAAAAACCATCAAGACACTGTGTTCCTTATTTGACATACAGATAGGCAGATATACTAAAGCATCTTAAATGTAAAATACACTTTCTGTTCCCCCTGCTTCTATGCCTTGATCTGAGGACTGTGACTAATTGTTCCTAAGAGTTTGTTGGGCTCACTTGTTGTTTTAGAGGCAAATATTCTATTTTTCTACTTAATATATCTCAAAAAGACCACCACTTGTTATATATGTTAAGTTTTCTTCTCAGCTTCTCCAGGTGGAGCAACTGTCAGGTAGATTTTCTTTTTTTTCTTAGCCTGGGCATTGTTCAGCTTTTAAAATGGTCGAGGGCACTCAGTCTTCACAGAATCACAGGGGTTGGAAGGGACCTCTGGAGATCATGTAAGTCCAACCCCCCTGCTAGTGCAGGTTCAACCTAGAGCAAGTTGCACAGGGTGATGTCCAGGCGGGTTTTGAATGTCTCCAGAGTTGGAGACGCCACCACCTCTCTGGGCAGCCTGTTCCAGTGCTCTGCCACTCGCAAAGTAAAGAAGTTCCTCCTCATGTTTAGATGGAGCTTCCTATGGTCAAGTTTGTGCCAATTACCTCTTGTCCTATCACTGGGCACCACTGAAAAAAGTGCCCAGTGGGACTGAGGGTCCCATCCTCCCAGCACCCTCCCTTTAAGTATATATCCTACCTTTTTTAAATAATTTCCAGAAGCAGTTGTGTTTCATTGTCTCAAAATCAAGGGAAATTCTCTTCAATGTGGAATATTTTATAAACAGAAGTATACCAGGCAAATTAATTTTGTTTCTGTTAATGCCATTGCACAGCCTTTCAGTATTTGGCTCTAATCTTGGTTTTTAATGCATGTGTGTTCTTACTAGGGTTGAACTGGAAGGCAGTCAGACAATTCTCAGATAACAAGCAGGAAAAAACAATATAAACCCATTATCCCTGAGGAACTAGAAATAGTTAATTACTCACAAATAACAAAACCAGTTTCCTCACCATCAGAATTTATCCTGGACCACAGAGTTACAGAACTTTCCTTGAATCTGGTTGGGGCAAAGACAGGAAACTGCATCTTCTAAACTTTAGAAAAAGATCTTAAACATGTAAACATAAGATATTATGCCCCTATCTTTTAAGTAACATTTATATTATCTAAAATAAACAGTCTTTCTGAAGTTAGTCTGTAATTGACATCTGACACAGTCCACATTGCAACAGATATGATAAGTGCAGTAAACAGCAAAAATTATGTTTCTCTATGCTCTGAGAAACATTCATATTTCCTTACACATATAAACTTTATTTTGTTGCTATGCAACCCTCACACAACACACTACATTCTGCAGTAAATAAGAGTACAAATTTTACAACTGAAGGGCAAGCATGTGGCCTTTTAGATTTTCTCCCTGTTTTGAGTTCCAGCCCCAGCTTTAGTTCACATTGAAGTATTCCATCATTTTATTACAAAGCTGCCTCTAAAGCTCAGTAAGGGATATTTCAAATAGAGCAAAATGGAGAGTCAGAATGCATGAGTCCTCCTGACACTGATGGGAAACAAACGGTGGAGCCAGCGATGTTAGTGACAGTGGAACAGTGAAATCAAGGCTTTTTCTTTTTTTTTTTAACCTTCCTTTAAAATGAAAATTAAATTTCCACAAGTTTTTCAAAACCTTTCTGCAGTGGCCTCTCCATACTCCCAGTAACATAACAGTACCTGCAACAGAACTGAGGCAGATGAAGAGCCACCCTTAGTTTTACCCAAGATGAGATAAGTAGTCTTACCTCCTCTGCCTGCTCACTTTGGGAAAGGTCACTTGGCAGTATGAAGCTGTTCCTATGTTCTTTACAGTTGCAAAATTTCTCCTGAATTCAGTGTGTATTTGGATTGTTCAGAGAATAGAAGAGCAGATCTTGTATGTCTCTGTAACCTCGTCATAAGCAGAGCGAATAACACGAGGATTTATCTGTCTGAAGGGCATTCATGGAAACTGAATAGAGCCACTAGGATCTTCCCAAGTCATGGGGTAATACCTCAACTATTCGAGGTTCTCTTTTGCACATGGCTGCAAATCCTACAAACTCTCCCAGGTAGCATCAGCCTTCACTTGCCACTGTCAGCAAATGAATCCAGGTGAAAAATGTGACTCAGGGCTCCAGCTGGGTGCAGTCGGCACAGTTTGGTGAAGGCAATAGGCCTACAAGGATTTGCACCAGCCAAGGATCTGACCTATACCAGATGCACATACATAACAGTTGTCTGATTGCAAAGGGGTTTGTGTCACTTAAACAGCAGAATTTTCCCGATTTCGCTTTACTGTTCAGTTCTTTAAAACTGAGTCCTCTGAGCTCCCCCAGCCTGCATGCTACAAGCCCACACACTTACAAAGTAATAGCACATAGTCGCTAGAGAAATGACACTGTTCATAAGAAAGCAAGATTTAATTTCTACGATCTACAGTGTAGTTTCTCTAAACAGTGAGCGAAAAGTATCTTTTACATTTTAAATTTCTGCATTTTGATAGCTGTTTGCTATCAAAACATTTCTGTTTATGGTTTCAATTGAACAGCTAAGTTACTTCCAGGCATGTAAATTAATATTAGTGTTTGTTGCAAAACACCTCGAAGTTTCTATGCTGGTCTTGTATAAAGGCCCATCTTTAATCGCATCTCCCAGTAGAGCAGCTTTCCTTAAGAGCGCAGGAGAATACAGAAACACCTGTAAATCCACTTCAAGTACTTTCTTCAACAAGTGATCTCCCACAGACCACCCCTTCTCAGTCAGGATTGCAGGATGAGGCCCAAAGACTGAATGCAGTTGCTTTTTGTCTGGTAGCACGCTCTCTGTACAACGGACAACACACGAGGCAATAGTCTTCAGACCTAAATCTTGGAAAACGATACTTGATGTCTTCGTATCAGTGTCCTGCCAATTTCTTCTACTCTCTGGCATCCTGGAGGGGAAGTTACATATCAGTTGAAAGCCCTGCTTTTTCTGTCCCACTCTAAGCCTTTTCTTTTTCTATCCCGTAGAAAACTACATTCTATCAGATGAAATCCACCCCTTAGTGACCAAGGATTTGCCACTACTTTTCTATGGATTTGTTGCTCTCCTTGTGAAAGACATTTTCATCTGTTTTTACTTAATCTACTCAGTTCCTCATCTATAAGACAGGGATAATGACAAGTCCTTTTCCCACCTCTCCACAGCCTAATCTGTTTATATTGCAAACATTTTCATCTCCCTTCTGTAGGTTACTACAGCATCTTGCCCAGGGCAAATAAAAGCTATGAGGAAATGTGAGACAGAGGTGGTTATTACTGAGACAAAATGTTGATGTTTCACCTGTCAGTGCCATTGCTAGGCGAAACTCTTCCTTCAGCATCTGGAGAACTTCTTTTGCTCCTTCTTCACCCTTGCAGATTAGGAGAAAATATGTACTGTTATGTGTACATATAGCTCATGTGTGTAGATGTAGACACATATATGTGTGCCAACAAAGTTTTACGCACAACGATAACTCTTGAGTACTTGTCATAGCAAATTTTAGATTAGATTGTCTGGATACACACAGACACCATCACACACATGCCCCTATGTGCACACATACACACAGACGTACATTAAGCCTAAACAGCGAGTCTAGGTGTCTAAAAACATGAAGTTGAGCTTTTTCTAACTTACTTGGTAAACCAAGCCCCAGATGAGAGGTCTTCCGATGAATACAGCTTTGGCACCAAGAGCTAGTGCTTTGAGAATGTCTGTGCCTTTTCTTACACCACCATCTAGGAACACCTCCACCTTCCCCTCCACAGCCTCAACGATTTCAGGCAAGACATCAATCTAAAAGAGTGAAACCAGGAATACAGCTTGTCTGCTTCTGTAACCCTATTTATTTTTTGAATGATTTCTTACATACAGGATCCAAGCTTTAAAGAAGCTAAATGAGCGATTGCATGCCTAACTGTATGCACAAATAGCACAGCTTTGTATTGAAAAACAGCAGTGACTTAGCACGTTAGCAGATATATACAAAGGTCAAATTTATTTGGAGAGTCACATAAATAGAATGAGAATTGGCAGGGTCACACAAGATGGCCATCTGATCCCATGACATGTATCCGACACAAGCCAGTATCGGATACTTCAGAAGAATATAAGAATCAGCAAGCATAGAAGAGGCCTTTCCTTGATCTTACCCTCCAAACTTCCAGTGTTCACTAGCTTCAGGATGAAATTGAATCACTGTCACTATTTAAATAATCATCTTCACTTTCTTGTTTAAATTTATTATTCATTTATACTAAGGGCCAGCTAGCATCCAGGAGCCCAGAGGCAGGCGTTGTAGCTATAGACTTGGAGTAAGAGAAAGATGTGCCCTGTGGAACGTAGAGTTGGCTGAAAAATTTTAACGAATATATTTTTCCTTTTGAAAATGCATCTTAATTACCAGAACAATTGTAAACTTCTTCATATAAAAATAAATTAGCTTTCCTCTGAGTTTTGAGCAGAGTGGGAAATGCTTTCTTTTAATGCACGTGTATATTACCTTCAATAAGCCCTACTTATCCTCTACACCAGTGACAAAGGGGAAAAGGATTTTTACAGCAAGTTACAAGTAAGTAAACAAGGAGTTAAGTAACATGTCCACACCACACGAGATCCAGTCTCAAGCATTAATTACAGGGCAACCATGCCTATAATGCCTAAATAGTTCCTATTCATGAAAATCAGGAAAGACACAAAACTGGAAGCCAAGTACTAAGGAGACTGGAAACAGTGTGTGGTAGTAAGACAAAAGGCACACAAATTCATGTCTTTCAAATACGGATGTAATTCATTTCCTTTCTAATGGATAAAAAATGACTAGGAGATGGGGGGGGGAAAAACTTGAAAGTGCAGTTTGTTTTTAGATTTGGATTAAAATTTTCTTGAAGTTTGGCACTTGCTGTGATTTTTTCCCCTCCCTTTGGTTTTGCTCTCTTGCCAAACATATTTTGGATCTTTTTTCCATACACAGAGACCGCTTTCTACATCCTGACAAACTGTACCAACACTAAAGTGCTATAATAACTAAAGTATGATGCAAACCATAATTAAAACATAGATTTCCTCAATGTGTAACTAGACACTAGAAATATTAACCAGCTTGAGTTTAGCTCACGTTCTGAAACCCCATGAAATTAAAGCAAATTATTGTGTTTCTAAACCAGAAACATTTAGCATGATCTGATACAAATAGTTTCGTTATGAAAACTGCATTGTGAAACATTCTTTGTGCAAAAAAATCCAGTGAACACATCAGCTTTAATAGTACCTTCTCCTCTGCACTGGGGTGTTGCAAAGGAATAACTCACCACAAGTAGTTTGCAAGTTTAATTTCTCTTCCACTGCAGTTGGCAAAATATTAACTCATGTTTCTTGTGCTTTCTCATTTCTCGAAATCAGTACCTGGGGAGAGTCAGGCAGGAGCATCTCTGAGGATAATGCCTCAGCTCAGAGGGCATTGCCTCAATGTCATTAACCGCTCAGAAAACCATTTGTGCTGGCATTTGGCTCCCCAATGCAGGGCTTGGCTGGTGAAGAACCAGCCAACATAGCCAGGAGATCAGTGGATCCACGTGAAGACTTCTGAAAATCAGCAGCTGAAGGAAATCGGCTGGGGAAATCAGCAGCTGAAGGAAATCGGCTGGGGAAATCAGCAGCTGCTCCCGAGGAGAGAAGCAGAGAGCAGGAGTGCTCCAGGGGAGGGGGGGACATCCCAGGGGGACGTGCCAGGGGGACAGCCAAGCAGATAAGACTTCACATGTGAAACACTCCACAGTGAAAAAGGGCTTACCTGTCCCACTTTCCTTTCAGAAAATTATCATGGAAAACAGGAGGTTTTTCATCAAGGACACATTAGGATTATTGAAACAGTCACAACTGGGCTTTGATTCTCCTCCCTTTCATTCTCTTTTTACTTGTGCAGCTTTACCACACCAAATGAAGCAAGATGAGTGATGACTGGAATTTTGGGGGTTTTCCTTCAGCCTGAACACATACTTTTTCATTTTCCTTTACTACTTTCTCTTTTGCCAGTCGAGAACTTCTCAAATCCCTTTTCACCTTTGGAAAAGGCACAGGGTAGCACGACAAGGAAAAGGAAAAAGGAAAAAAACTGTTATTTAACCACACTGTACCTTTTCCAAAGGTGAAAGTGTTTGAAAGGAGAAAAAGGGAGAGTTTCATTCTGTCTTTAGCTGTTCCGTAACTGTCATTTTTCAGAAGTCTCTGAAGAATATTAAAAGGGAAAAACAACTCTAGTACAACCTTCAGTGAACTGCAAAAGGCAACAAGGGGTTTTCAAAAAAGGATGAGAAAAGAGAAATAAAAGAGGAGACTCGAAAAAATTTCTTAAAGACTTTCCGATTTCTAAAAATTTAATTGACAACAATACCCTGTCTCAAATTGTTCTTCTGGATTTCCATGCAAGGTGCTGCAGCCAAGGAGAGGGTGCTCAGGTATCTTGAAGAAACAGCCACATGTAAACCCTCCTGCCGTTTTTTTTGTTTGATCTGACCAAGGGGAGGCTGTGTCTAACTCAGAGCATAATGTGACACGCATAGAGAAGTGGAGAGAGATTACTGCTCACGGGTTAAGGCATATAACAAACCTATTTGCAGATTTTTCCTCCATCTGCCCTATGTTCAGAGAAAGCAAACAAGAAGCCAAAAGGTGGAGAGAACCAGAGGCTACTGCTGCATATAGGCACCAGTACTTACAGTTGCTGGGACTCCATCAAGCTGTCGCGCTCCATGATTTGACACCAGGATACCATTTACCCCAATCTTTACAGCTTCTTTAGCATCATCAGCTAGAAAAAAACCAACCAAACAAGATATATGCCCTTCCATAACTGGGAGCTTATTGACACCATGATAAGGGAAATTTTGATATCACTAAAAAAACATTGCCAGTTAATGCAAAACCACCTTAGGGCTTCATCCTGCCAAAGCCCCATCTCAACATAGAAAACAGTTTTATCTTTAAGCAATAAGACCAGAAAAGTAATTTGAAATGTTGGAGCAGAACATTTTACCACTTTGGACCACTGGCCAGTTTGGTTGCTAGCCTTTATTTTCTCTACTATGTCCTGCAACTCATCACTAAGAAATTTTGCTAGATTACTTTCTCCAAGCCAAAATTATTGACATGATTACAGTAATAATCCATACTTAATGAAACCACTTCACTGTCCTCAGTGCTCTTTTGTCAGAATGGAAATCCAGCTTTCCTTTACATAGTATGCAACTCAGACCAGCATTAAAGTTTACAGCCTCAATGAACAGAGCAAGTTCAATCTTCCTGGCTGCATCTGATTTCAGATAACTGATGAGATGCCAGCAGACCAACTGACTAGTTGAGTGACCAGCGGCTCCGGTCCCTACCTACTGAGCATCAAGATAAACACACCTTGTAGCACAGACATACAAACCATCTGACAGCTCCAAGTACTTATTTAAGCAGCTGCTTGTGTGAGTGTCTTGGTCGCTGCGTTCCTAACCACGCACGGGGAAGAGAAGGTTTTTTCCCCTTTGATTGTTTTTGGCTCTGTTTTGGCACAGCACAGAAACATGAACGTGCATCCTACCATATTCCATATCAGCAAAGCAGATGCTTGCTGTTAAAAAGTAATGCAATTCTATGGAAATTTCCCCAGTGTGAGCACTTTTCCTTCCCTGGTGCCTCTGCAAAAAAGGATGCCTCACCTTCCCCCATGGGAAGTGGCAGAGCTACGCACCCCTGAGGATTCCTTTCATGACGATGGGAAGCGAGGTCAGCCCTCGAAGCCATTTGATATCCTCCCAATTGACACTTGCATCAATCGCCTCAGCTACGTACACAGCCAGTCCACTATTTTCTCCAAAGTCTTTCCCTGAGGAGAATGCCAGGTCACTGCTTGAAAAGTTTTTTAATCTGAAACAACAAAAGACATAGAAAAATAGTCTGAGAAGGATTCATTGGAGGCATGAATCAGTCCCTAATGTGAGCATTCGATATACCTGTGTTAAACCTTCGCTGTACTGCAGAGCAGGAGTGGAAAAAGCCTATCCCAGCATGTCAGATCACAGTCCTTAGTAAGCCAAACCTTTGGCTGGCAAAGCATTTGATGACATATTGGTGCAAGTTTCTCTGGCGCAAGGCAACAGTCCTAGTGCTTTCAAAAGAAATAGGGTAAAGTTCAAAATCTAAAGGCTCAGCAGCAAATCCACAATCACGAGGGAACCTCAGCAGTGAGAGCACTAATTTGGGCTCAAACATCTGTCCTGCCATAGACCTCCCATGTGACTTTGGGCACAGCACTTAGCCACTCGTTTTGCCTCAATTTCCCACCATAAAATGGGAACAACAGTATCTGCCAGGAGCATTGTGAGGATAAATGCATCAGAGGCTGTGGGACATTAAGACCCTAGAGCGGTACAGGCTGGATATGAGAAGAGAACATCACTCTTGCTTGACGTAACCCTAGGACCCACTGAAGTCAAGAGGTGCACCTCTGCTTACCAGCAAAAAATCCCCTTAGCTTTCATGCAGCAAATTTGGTTTTAGTTTTTGGGGTGAGTTTTTTTCCCAAATACAGGGAATTCAGCTACTGGAGGGAATAGGGGATCGGGTAGGTGGGAGGGGAAGAGGAGGAAGGGAAATTTTGTTAAGCTCCGTGAGTTAGATGGGTCTGCATGAAGCCTTGCATTCAACTTGAATTGAGAATTTTCATTTGTCCAGCAAGACCAACATCCAGCCAGTTCACCTTGTGTCTTTTTTGTATGTTTCCTTGTAAAGGAGAGGCAGGGGGGGGACAGGGATGGAGTGAAGCTCATATGAAAACATCAGCTATTGTTTGCTCATTAGCACCAAATCAATCTCACCAGTTCTAGAAACTGAACGATAAACAACAGCCCCTGCACCAAAGAGTTCACAGCCTTACTAGACAAAGCAGGAGAAGGGGAAAAGAGGGCAAATAGAGAAATTCAGGCTGTGCTTGTTTTAGAAAGCTGAAGCAGCCCCTGAGTGCTCACAAGCGTTAAACCACCATCGGCAGCACCAGTACCACCAAGGACACCCGTGTCCCACATGAGGCCGCTTGCTCTGTTCTTCAGAAATTGTGTCTCATTCCACATTGCGCTATTTTTTACTCATATTCCAGATTTTGGGATATGCAGTGTTTTTGTATGGAAACTGGCTAGATTCACTGCTGATTTCATGCCTGCAACAAGTAGCATTTCACATGGCTTTTCTGTTGAGCTCCAGGCCCAGAAGAAAATGGGAAAGGAGCAGGCTCTCAGCAAGATCCAGCTTTTCAGCTGTTGGTTTGTGGAGGGTGGGGTACCCAGAGCAAAACAGAACCACGGATAAGATTATATAAATAACTGTTGTTTTTCTTGGCCTGTGAAATGCAGATCAACACTTGAATGAATGTTGCCTTACATACGTTTCTGAGCACAATGGCACCTTGTTGTTGCTTTGAAACTTTGTTGAAAAACTGAAGCCAAGAAAAAGTTATCCCATAACTGAGCAGAGCCCTGCGCTAGGGGAGTTTCACCGCCGACTCTGCAACAAAACACTGTCCGAGGGTCGTTCTGAAATCTGAAGTGATTAATTTGAACCGTTAAAGATTACTCCAACTTCATATTATTTCACATGGTTCACTGAAACAAAACCTTGTTACAGTTCAGTCAGGTGGGGTCAAAGTGTTTCAGAAATGCTCTATTGCTTTCCTGAAATATTTTTGGGTTATTAGACTCGCATGCAAAAACTCTTTAACCCCAGGCCTTAAAACGATACTGCCCCTCAAAAAAGCTATTTAAAGAATTATTTAGTTTGGTTTTTTTTTTTTTTTAGGGTAAAATGACAGTGTTTATCATTAATGTTTTGTCAATCAGATCTATGGCAGGATTACTAAATGGGGCATATTTTAATGTTAGATTTGTCAGGGATTTTTTGTTTTCTGGTCCTTTCCTCATAAGATTGTTCTTTAAGACAGAAATCATAGGCTGGGTCAAGGTAGCTCTGTCAACCTTCATTATACCATCTATTAGCTTCAAGTACGAGTGTATGGGGGAGACCTAACACTCCAAGCTCTGGAGGTTTTTTTGCCTGTGAGGTGAAGAATCAGATTTATTGCAGAGTCCCATGGCTTACCTTCAATTTGAATATTATGAAAAAGACGACAGACCTCAGGATGCGATAGTATATTTCTTGCTATGTACAAGTTACATATAGCATGCACATAGCTTACCATAATATAACAGCCTTAGGAGACATAGGAAGAACACTTCATACCCATTGATAATATTCCAAACTAGCTTTCACCCAGAACTCAAATCAAAGTTAATCTACTTCTAAATACTTTCAGCTAGCCTTTATTTTTTTTTCTTTCCATTTTTGTGTTCATTTGCAGGCTCTGAATAAGAGCAAACACAGTAGTCTTAATATATGCCATAGCAGACTGCGGTCACTACCGAGACCTACTAGCAAGATTCTCACAAGATTTTTAGCTCCATTTTGCAAACCCGCGTCCTGGATACTCCATCCACTAAATATGTTGCTAATGCTCTGCCAGCACTGCAGGGTATACTTGTCAGGGTGGTCTCTACAGTATAGCAATTTATATTTACAAAAGGCTAGTGAGATCAGTGCCCTCACAACGCCACTTGATGACTGTGTTAAAATTAAATGCTGTATCGAACCTGCAGTAGAGAGGAACTAGTATTAGTGCTGAAGTCAATCATGAGGCCGCAAACTCTTCTGAGATACAGAAAATAGCCCAAAACACACATGGGGGTGGAAATTGTTCTCATGGAGAATTTAGAAAGCCTGATGCTCATGCGTTTCTGTATTTGACTAAAAGAAGAATTGAAGTTGCTTGGAAAGGGGCTCTGTGGTCAGTAGCAACATGGCCCTGGACCCAGTGCAGTGTCATAGGATAACATAAGTTAAGGGACCATAACATCAGTTGGAAGGGACCTTTGGTCCACTTAGTCCAGGTCACCATTCAGATCACAGCCAACTCTGCAGCTGGATCCAAGTTCAAAGTTAGAGCATGTTGCGCGGGACTGTGTCCAGCTGAGTTTTGAAGATGTCCAAGAATGTATTGACCGATGTACAAAGAAGTGCCCCATCACTCTAACTGCATCAGTCTGCAGCCTCATGTTGACTGGCGCACAATGTCTTTTACAGTCTGTGAACAGCAAGCTTAGTTTTGACCCAAAGCAGATCATAGCCCAAGCACAGTGAGAGATATACGCTCAGTTCCCCAGTGTTATTGCCCAGTATGGTATGTGGCACCTGGAAGAAATTCCGCGTGGGAGACAAATTTTTTCCACAGCACCTCATGGTGACCATGGCACTGCCATGTGCCTGTCCCACACCCCACCAGCGGGCACCTACCTGAGGTGAGGAGGAAGCTGGAACTTGTTGCGCACATCGTCAATGCGCCTGCCGAGGAACGGCGTGTCCACCGTCACGAAGATTCCTTTATAGCCTGCTCTCTCTGCACGCTTCACAAGGGATTTGGTAACCTCCCGGTCCTTGTACACATAAAGCTGCAACCAGTGAAGGCCAGTTGGAGCAGCTTCAGCCACCTCTTCAATGGAAGAAGTGGCCCAGGAGCTCAACATCATCCCTGTCCCCATTGCGTGGCAGGCTAGAGAAACACAAAGTTGTATTCAAGACTATCCAAAACACAGAGGGTCCTCTAAACGGGAGCACTTGGCTCATGACAGTGTGTCCATGCACGTAATTTCACACTGCCTTTCCTCAGTGTTAATGCATTTTTCAACCTTCCAGGAAATTCTAAATTAATAGTTAGCCGTTACTAACAGCGGTGGGCAGCTGTGGGAGCTCTCTGGCTTATTGTCTGCATATATAGGCAAATTTCTGGTGACTGCTGTCTACACACTGTTTGGGATGATCCCTGCTCCAATACTGGAAAGATATTAGAATCAAACTAAGCCTAACCCACAGTAATAATTCTTTATCCTATGAGGAGCCTGTTTTTAAGCCCCTAGTGTCTGGCTACTGCTCGTCAGAAATTTTGGCATATACATTTAAGGACATATATGTACATGCACAGTTTTAAATGATCTGTAAAAAAAATGCATTTAAGGCTTCCAACCTTTTGTACACTGCCACATTGCTGCAAATTGGTGTTTCAGGTCTGTCATTCTCAACATTGCTTGTCAGTCCTCCTCACCACTGCCACACACTCTCCCTTGAGTGTTTTGATGATGACATTTTGCCTTTCTTCCACCCCCAAAATGTTCACTAGCATTAAACTTAAGTTTCTTGTGAAGTGCTTTTCTAGCAAATGCCTGTTGTCATCCCTACACAGTTTTTCAGGGCATAGTAAAACAGAAGGATACAGTCCAGCAGACAACCTCATTTAAGGACTCAAGGGGGAAGCTCCACTGTTCTTTGCTTCAACACTTTTGCTGCCTTGTCTCACGACCTGAAGGAGAGGAACCCCACATCTATTGTGTGATTCCACACACAAAGCTTGACACTTCCACCAATAAAAGTAGAAGTTCTGATCTCACTGAGAGTGGGAGGAACACATCCCAAGCGGCAGTCCCCACCCAGAATACCCCAAAAGTGAATACAAAGATCATAGAATCATAGAATGGTTTAGGTTGGAAGGGATCTTAAAGATCATCTAGTTCCAACTCCCCTGCCACGGGCAGGGACACCTCCTACTAGACCAGGTTGCTCAAAGCCTCATCCAACCTGGCCTTGAACACTTCCAGGGATGGGGCATCCACACCTTCCCTGGGCAGCCTGTTCCAGTGCCTCACTACCCTCACAGTAAAGAATTTATTCCGGAAATGAAATCTAAATCTCCCCTCTTCCAGTTTGAAGCCATTACCCGTCATCCTATCACTACATGCCCTTCTAGGCCCCTTTCAGATACTGGATGGCTGCTATGAGGTCTCCCTGGAGCCTTCTCTTCTCCAGGCTGAACAACCTCAACTCTCTCAGCCTGTCCTCATAGCAGACATGCTCTAGTCCTCTGATCATCTTTGTGTCCCTCCTCTGGACCTGCTCCAACAGGTCCATGTCCTTCTTATGTTGGGGGCCCCAGAGCTGGACGCAGCATTCCAGGTGGGGTCTCATGAGAGCGGAGTAGAGGGGCAGAATCACCTCCCTGGACCTGCTGGCCACACTTCTTTTGATGCAGCCAGAATGTGGTTGGTTTTCTGGGCTGCAAGGGCACACTGCCAGGTCGTGTTGAGCTTCTCATCAACTAAGACCCTCAAGTCCTTCTCTTCAGGGCTGCTGTCAAAGATGAGCCAGTACAACAGACAAGTGGTCTCCAAAGTCTTCACTGAGGCCAAAAGGATGGGTGCTCGTGCCCAATGTGTTTCAACCTCTCCTCCTTTACCTTCAAAGAGCTGCGGTGTGAAATCGCTCCCAAGGTGTGGGCAGCCCCAAGGTTAACTGTCATCGAACGATCCCAGATGGGGTCAAGCAGCTGGAGGCTTTGTGCTGGCTGCCTCCCCGGTGTGATTCCAAGCCAAGCTGCACTACAAACCAGGTAACCCCATACAATTATATTTTTATAAATCTATCACTTATTCTTTTTGGAGTAATCTGTCACTTAATGTAAAATAAAGGAAAACACACCGTGAAACTCAAAAATATTGTATAAAGTCTTATTTTTCTTGGTCTCCCACAGTATGCATATTTTTAATGTAAATGTACCTCTGTTTCAAAACGTCATCTCCAGCTCATCGAGGAATTAAAAATTGGTCTTTATGACAACATTTTATTAAATCAGGATTACAAGCCTCAGAGTGGAAACTTACGAACAGCTTATTCAAACAAATTGGTTACACCTTTCCAGGGCCACCAGGCAGCTTTCAATCATTGGAAATCCAGTAGAAATGATCCCAAACTCTCTACATTGTAGCCATTTCATTCCAATTACTGAAAATAGTTTCCCTCTCGCAGATTAAGTACCTAGAAATGAGTTTCTTCTGAAGAACCCATGCATGCTGAATGCCTAAAGTCCTGTTAAAATCAGCTGTGGTGGGTTATCGCAAATCCCGTAAGTGATTTGCCAAATCAAGTCCATTAAGCGATGTTAAGAAACAAGGGATCCACATTCCTGTTGCTCTGTCAAATATGAGTTCATGAATGAGAGGGTGGGTTGCTAACCCAGCAATTGCAAAACCCTCAGATCAGATAAGGGAAAAATGTAAATGTTATGGTTCAATCTGCCTTTAGGTATCCACATTTGTTTCCGTTCTTACTTTTATTCTCAACTCTACCTCTACAGCCCTACGGACACAAGAATAGTTGCAGAAGCAAAAATTAAAATAGAAACTGCACAAAAATATATTCAGTGAACAGAAGATTTAAAACACAAAATACCACAATATCCTTTCAACTTATCTGCGTACGTAGCAATAGAGAAAATCATGCTTTCATCTTATCTAGGGTTAGATTTAAGCAGTTTGGGTCAATCAGAGTTCTGCTATGCCAAACAGGGTTATGGCGTTTTCATGAAAACATACTCACAAAATTCCTCGTCTGTCCTGTAGAGTTAACGACTTTCTGGTCAAGCACCAGCTCAACACGCGTATCTTGGATCTATACAGTTAAATTCAAAGTTTACACACACAAAATTTTTTCAAAGTTTTAGAGATTCTAAGTTCCGGTTTTGGTTGATCTGTACTTTATCTTGATCATTTTAAAGCTTATTTTGACAACTTTCTAGACTTTCAAAAACATATGATACATAGTCCTGAAGCGTTGCCAGGTTCTTTTTTATTTTTTCTACCTCAAATCAGGTTTTGCTAAAAATATACTCCCACTTCTTGCACATTTAGCTGCAGTTGAAGAAAACAGAAGCAATTCATTTCCTCCAACAACTATATTTTACACTTCAATTTTCGGGTGCTGCTGATACCTCTATTTATTGTTACAAATCAGTACTACTAGACCCATATTCCCACAGGATGCTCTTGCGGCAATATGTGACATTTGCCAGAGTTTAAAAATCAGATTTTTGTAAACCAGCCTTTCCTCATGTCGTTTCAAGATTGCTTTTAGGCTTTCCCTCCCCCTCCCTCGCCCCCCAGGTCTTCTTTTAATCCCAAGCATTGCCCAAAGCATACGTTTACCTTTGTACACATTTCAGGCTCTCACTGGGGTCAATGACAGCGCAGAGAGCATGGCATTAGCCACACACAGGAGGCTGGGGAAGTTTTCGATATCAGGAAAATAATGCTTTGAGTTATTTGTATGCCACCTTCCTTCAGGGCCAAATGCAGCTAGAATTGGAATATGGTGGGGTGCTGGGGAAAGAGAAGCTTCACAGCCTTTGCTCCACGACTGCCTTCAGTGGGTTCAGGTTTCTCAGCCCCACCGCTACCTGCCTGTACTTAGTCCAGGGGAGCCACAAGCAAGGACATACCTTCTCCCCAGAGAACAAACACCTTCATAAAATGGGGCTTTCCTCATTCTTTGGGAACTCAACTGAAGTATTCCACATACCAACAAATCAGGGTTGACCGTGGAACAGGACCCACTTGGGAAGTCCAGAGGAGAACAGACCAATAACATTTTTTAGCCCTTTTTTCAACCTGAAACCTCAGAGTCTCCTTTGCCCTTCTGATGGGTCATCACTTCATTAAGTGGTTTGGGAAGGGTATGGAGTTTGTTCCAATGGACAACCCAGAGGCAACACACTTCAGGGGAGGACACTGGAGAAGAGCCCAGTTTAAGTTTGCATATTTTGTCAGGGTTACCTTGTATGAGAATGGGAACTTGCTATTTTTCTCTAACTCTGCAAATTCCCATCGTTCCCCTTTTAGGGGCATCTCCAAAGCATTGCAGCCAAACTGCCACACCGTGGTCATTCTTTCATAAATCCCACCAGTGAATCCACTGTCCCTTTGTTAGGGGCCAGAGGACGTTACTCGGGATCAATGCAATGTCCTTTAGTCATGGTGGTATTTCTCAAGAGAAGTAGCTATGTTCTTGGAGCTGCATCTCCTAAGAAACAGAGTTGTTTAAAGTACTTAACATTACTCTCTTGACAAAACACAGTTGGCTGAGAAATCCCCTGCCCAGCCTTACCTCACTTACCCCTTACAAAACACTGCGTGCGAGTTGTGCCTACGATCATTTTGTTGACACAACGCATTTTGTCAGCTGAGCAGGAAGGCTGGAGGCAGCAGGGAAAAATACACGTGGCCGAAATGGATCTAGCTGGTCTAGGAGGGCTGTCATGCCAGACCATCTGCGTACACTTGCACCAGAAAGTCCCCTGGCCATGCTGGTCTCTAGGGGGAGTCAGGGCCAGGTCAGTCCAGGCCATGTTGTCCCAAGTGAATATTGTCCTCTCAATGACTGTGGAGTAGCCATACCTCAAAACTAACAATTTTTTTGGAACGTCACATAGAAAATAGGTGAAAAATGGGTAGAAAGTCCTGCTGTTTTCGCTGTGGGTGAGCACAGAAAGCAACAGATTGCTAAATCCCTCCTTCACAGTCACGGACATGTCCGATGAGCACAAGGAACAAGAATTCAGACGCTCAGCAGCATCAAAGCAAACAAAAAGCATGGTAGAAGGAACAAAGGCTTGCTCCCTCTCTAGTGGAAATTATAGAGATGCCAGTAACTCAGCTAAAATGGGGAGGGGGGGTAGCTTTTCAGTCAGTATTCCTATTCTCTATTTGGCAAAGCAAATGGTGCAGTCACACCACAGGTGGTGGTGAAACCCTTCTTGCGTCAGCAGTAACTCAGAAAGTTGTTTGAGAGCAATTGCAGAGGGTAAACATAAAATCATCAGATCTGAGCAACTAGCATTCAAAGCTGTCAAAAGATCTGGCCAAGGAAAGAGTCAGGCTGTTTGGCCTGATTTTCTGCAAGTCTGAGAGAAGTCAGGTATTGCAATACCCTTTCTGGGCTAAAATACGAGAATATAAGGTGATGGTCAGTAAGAGAGCATTATGTAATTGGCAGCAATATAAACAGAATAGAAATCTCAATGAAATAATGCTACGTATCTGTTTACAATCAATTAAGGTTTCAAAAAATTGATATTTCTTGCTCAGCAGCTGGATGGTGCACAAGATTTTGCTTCGGTGCACTTGAAGGTGGGTCCTGTTTACAGGAGCATGAGTACTACGGCACTTTCAGGGAGACGATCCGGGGATCACATCAGTTTGCAAGCACAGCATGAAGTCAGGGTGGCAAATGAATGGCTTTGTATGGAGGAATAGTAAATCTTCTGACGGACAAGTAAAAAAAACATCATGTAGAATCAGAAAAATTCCGTTGAAAAGTGTTTTGAGAATAGCCCTTTGCTCTTTAATGATGGCTAAGATTATTCATCAAATTTGGCAAATATTTTTAGTTAAAGAGGCTGAAATTGGAGTGGGAAGGACAAGAAAAATTCACCTAAGTCAAAATGTCATGTGTTGATATTTTCAAAATGGAAATATTTTCTTCTGAGCTAACACTTTTGTTTCAAAACAGAACTATGGCTAAAAGCATTAGCTGGTAGGAAAATGAAATAAAACATTGTGGTTTGGATCAAATTAAACATTTCAGTTAATCCAAAACAATTTTCCTCCCAATTTTTCACTTTCTACTGAACAGAAAATCCATTATCTGGAAAATTGCCATATACACTGATGAACTACAACTAAAATACTAGGGAATATATTTGAAGAAAGACCTGGAAAAACTGGAAGAACTGCCTTAAGTTGTTTCAAGGACAAGAGAGCATTCTCCAAAAGGAAGGACTCCAGGTCCATTTAGACATGTCAAAGAAAACTGAGGAGCAACCTTATTACAGCTTATATGGACAATATATTTCTTTTTCTCCTTTTCTTTTTTTTTTAAAGCCTAGCTGACAGAAGTATAGCAAAATGCAACGTCTGGATTTGAAGCTGTGCAAGTTTTGACCACGATCGCAGTTTATACTGCTCAGAGTGGAATTAGTTAACCTTTGGAATAACTTATGTTGTGTTGGATTGCCAGTCACCAGGAACTTTTAAAATCACAGCTGAATGTCTTTCCCCAGAAAGATCCTTTACTAACGAAACAGAATTATCAATGAAGGCGTCTTTAAGGCAAGCTGCCAGACTTTGCCCTATCTTGGGTAAGATGCGCACTCCTCTCCACCAGCTTAGTTGCTGTGGGAGAACATCCATCCCTCGAGGAGCAGCAGCTCCCAAAACCCTGACAAGCTCCAAAGCAAGGGGTTGTGAGGGCAGGGAGTTTCACCTAACAAGACGGATCATGAGATGCCCTTGTCCCTAGAGAGGACATCTACACTGCAACCTGCGGACAAACCTGCTGGAAGAGTGGAGCAGTTCCAAGCAAAATGCTGTCACATAAGGGAACTCCTTGAGAGGATCAGGCACCATTCCCAAAGTACAAAAAGGCAGAGGAAGAAGTTGTTACTGCTACCTGCACCATCCTGCTCTGCAGGTAAGGGTGGTGCAAACCCAAGATTATCTCTCAGGGTTTAATCCCAACTAAGCAGATGTGTTACTTGTGGCACCTGCTGAGCAGTGCCCGGGCACACACACACGCACGTGCTGTGGGTGCTCCTTTGGGCAGCTGCCATGCCTCCCGACATGAGCTGGAGCACACAACACCCACTTCCCTGGCTGGGAAGGGGCAAGATTCAGACCACACCATGGTTTTCAGGGGTGGTCACAACAGCAGACACACCACCACGTACATTGCTTCCTATACACCTGAGCCAAAAGTCAAGCTTACAAAGTATGCCAGGCTTTGCAAAAACCACAAAACTGTGGATCAGGCTTTCTTGACTTGCGTAAAGTGGTGCAGCTGAAGCAAAAGCCGATTTCAGGCAATCAACAATCAGTTCTTTTATATTTCAGAGATGCCGCAGAATTTAAAAGAAGCAGGATGTAGCAAAACCCCTGATGCCGAATGTCCCAAGTTTAAGGGAACCTTTAAGCCAAGCATGTACTTTACAGCCAATCCCTGTCATCTTATAAGGTCAAACGAAAAGCTTGGCACTGAATGCCCCACTCCACCTCTAACAGAGCACAAAACCGAAGCCATATTTTTTTCTACAAGAAACGCTAAGTGTGATTTTAATTATGCTCTCCTTTGAAAGCGATGAAAAATTTACCAACTCCCATGGATATGTTTATTTGACCACACATTCAAACCACCGCCAGTACACCAAGCTCTCCCAGCTTGAAAACTTAAGAACATTAAATACAATAATCGTATGTTAAAATTTGAAAATGTAAGTGCACAAAAGTCAGGAAATTCCAAAATTAAAGTTATCTACCACAACCATAACTCAGCGCTGGTAGTCAGCCTTATTGTACCACTCAACTCTAGATGCCGTTAGAGATTTATGCCTTAAAACGTGCCAGGCCATAGTATCAGTGGGAATTTTTGTGAAGAAACATCCTGAATTTTGTGTGTTTCTTAACATCGCGTTAATATGTTTGCACTTAACAGTATAATGCTTCAGAGTTTCCTCCCAGCATAACCTGGGCCAGAAATAATCCACAAGAGCTGCCAAAGGACAGGACCGCACCAAGGCATCCCACTGGACGCCGCTTCACAAACCAATTCAAGGTATTCGAGCTCCATCGTGTGGAACGCGCCGGCACACGCAATAGGCATAAAACCGTTGGGTTCCTACTGAATCTCTCGGGAAGGAGAAAAATGTATCCCCAGACATCCTACAAAAGCAGAGAAAGCTGCTTTTACGGAGATAGCTGCTGGAGTTGTGCTGCAGCCCATCACGGAGCACATGGCAGCGCTGCAGTGTTTTAACAAGACTTGAGAGCAGCTCCCACTGCAGGGCAGATAATTATGCTCACTTCAGACTAGCATTTGCTGCATTGGTCATGGAAACACTGGTAGATTAATAGCTCTATCATGCACAGGATTTTTTTTTTTCATTTTTAATATTACCTATTTAGGTTTTGTATCCATTTACTGCTAGGGCACTAGAACACACAGCACAATGCTGTTTGTATGCAACAGGCACCCGCTGTGACCTCTTTCTCAGCTTTTGTGTCATCCTGCAGCTCGGGTTAAAGGAGCAAGAAACCGTTTCACATCGCAGTTCTGGTTACCATCTCATTTCTCGCAGCCTTGTAGGCTGCAGCATCCATGCTGGCAACATCTTTGTGCAGCATCTAGCCCAGAGGGGCCCCTATCTCACGGGCTCCCTGGAATGCTCTCGAAGAGCTCTCTTCAAAGTGAGTATTTTTCCCAGACAAGCAAAAGCTCCTGAATTTCTAGAAACAGTTCTGTAACAGGAAGAATGTTGCCATGACAATATATGGAGAGTTATATTTATAGAATGTATAGAAAGATGTATAGATAGATGCAGTTTTCAATTTTGTACTTGTTATAAACTATTCCCTTCTTATATACTGCATTTCTCATCCCTGTTTCATGGCAAGGGAGAACCCACACACAACACAGACAAAGGAAAACAGTAAAAAAAAAAACAAAACCAAAAATAAACCGGATTACTCTGAGCAGCAACTCAAACCCATCCAGGCCACAGCATCTGGAGCAAGAAACCAAGCTGGGCTTCACAACCAGCAGGCACAGTATTACTCCGTTCCTCTCTAACTCACTGCAGGGGGGACATCATTGCAGTTTACCTTTAGCAGTAGCCGTCTCTCCGTCAGCATGAGCCATGCGCTGCATAGCGGTCGCTCCAACACACACTGGCATGCTGATTTTCTGCCCCAAGACTGAAGTTGACAGGTCCATTACTGACACATCCCTGAGCACCCGGGGATACAGCTTCCATCTGACACAGAGACAAATAAAGAGAATAAAAAGCCTGCATCATCGGGGTTATTTACAGTTCCTGAGGGGCAAAAGCATCTTTTCCTGCTGTCAGGAGAAACATGCTGAAAGCTGCGCTGGGGCTGGAGCAGAACCTCATTGCGTGACCCAGAGCTGCGGCAGGACGCACAAAATGCACAAAGCCAGGAGGGAGCCAGCAAGGAGGGAGCTTTGAACATTATTGACTGGTATCATTTGAAAGAGAAGACAGGAGCTGCAAAATAATAAGGTTCATGGTGAGCATTGGGGCAGAACTGGGCGACAGAGGGTGTGCAGAAACAGGAGAAGTCATCAGCCCTGCTTGGTTATTTCTCCTATGGACTAAGGAACCAAAGGGGATAAAACTAGCCTGACCCATATGCTTGGCCCTCCCAGTCCCTGCGCTATAGGTCTCTGAAGTAAGACTGCATGGAAACAAGCTGCCACACTTCTTCCTGTGGGAAGTGGGTGGGCAGGATGGCTGCCCTGGCTTTCCTCAGCTCAGGGAAGGTGGAAATCCACTGCACTGCATCTCTGCTGGCACAGAGACTGAGTCGCTTTGCTCGGAGAGGTCCTGTCCCTGGCAGTCACCAGCTGCTGCGCAACACGTAGTGCCAGGGACTACAGCTGCAACCCCAGGGACAGCCCCTCGTACCGCAGGGATCTCAGACTTCCAGGAAAAGACCAAGTGCAGCCACTATAATTTGGTCCAGGAAAAGACCAAGTAGCACAACCGCTATCCCAATAGGGCAAATTATGATCTAGTCCTTGAATGATGTGGCCCAGCATCTACGCAACCACTCCCGACCTTGCTTTGCCTTCAGCTTCTCTGCCAGAAACCACATCAGCCCAGAGCTGGGCTTTATTCTCCACTGGAGTCTTCAGCTCAGGTACAAATGGAAGCTGGCTCCAAAACAGAGCAAACTAAAACACGCTTAATCTGAAATTACAATTTATTGCAGTCAGGCTGGACATCACATGCTTGCACACGCAGAAATTTACCTTCCCCCACCTGCCCCCCAACAGCAGCACAACAGTATCGCGATCTCTCATATGATGGGGTCAACTAGATGACACCGCTGCATCCAAACTTATCTTACTAGGGTCGCATTCCCGGGGGTACCTGTGAAATTGGACTTTTTCTCACCATCCAGGGGATGTTGCGGCGCAGCCACTGTTACGACAAGCCACAAGAGGGTGTGCAATAATAGGGGCTGCCTCTCTACACAGATGTGCGCTGAGCCAGGCGGTACTAGGGTACGCATCAACCTCTCACTAAGGCATCCCTCCCTCTGAAAGGACTCCGCACTTTTAGATGATGGCTATTGAATTTTAATTACAGAAAATGATTAAAAGCTTAAGCTCTAGTACTGCTGAACCTGACTACCTGCTCAGCACCAGAAAGCCTGAGACTGATACTGTTGGTACTGGCAAGGAGACAGCAACCAGAGCCACTGTTACCCGCAGACTATGCTCCGACAGCTTGCATGCTAAGCTGATAAGTTAGACAAAAAAGAAAAGACACGATCTCTTCATTTTCTAGAAAGATCAAGAGACATTTCCATAACAAGCCTGAGAGAGGGCCAGGATGAGACCCGAATTTCTGAAGCCCTAGAGCATGGGGTCGTGCCAGCTCTCCAGGAAGCGCTCCCCAGGGAGGAGAAAGATGGTTATGATGCTTGGAAAGAGACACATAGTTGTGGGAGTCAGCTGTATTATTTGATGCCAAGACACACACTACAAGTATGTCTCCTCGGACTTGTTTTCAGGCTATTGTATCGGTTTGTTATTTTTCAGGGGAGGATGTGCTGAGGGTGGGACAAAGAAAACATGACTTTTTTCTCCCCCTTTCTTCTTAATCCTCATTCTGAAGGCTTTCTCCCAGCTCTGAGACATCTTTTCCTAGGAAATATAAAGAAAACAAAAATCTGCTAATAACCTTGCTCGTTTTTACGGTCAAACTCAAAAGCGTAAGGATGTGAAGTGTCTCCCTCTTCCCCAGCCTCCTAGTTTCTCTGCTGTCCCGCACCTGTCAGATTTTTACCTGGTGCATACCATTGCCATCTCAAAGCACATGCGGGAGGGTCAGTCCAGAACTAGCAATATTTCTGTAGTGCTTTTAGCTGGGAAAAGAAACAGAAAGAGCAAAAATCCTCCCAACAGTGTCTACAAGAAAAATGATGCCGTTTCAAGCAGTGATAAACAGCCTCCTTCCCACTCACCTTTATGTACCATCAAATTATTCCATCCATGAGCTTTTTGGGATCCTCAGGCTTGTTAGCCCCAGACTTTTAATGTAAATGTCTCTTCCAGCGTCTTCTGTGGCTTCTCTTCCCCTCACGCCTTATCAGATCACATCCTCTAGACCAACATCAAGTCAATACTCATAACTGAATGTTTACTGGGTCCCATGAAAAACACCGAAAGGGATCACTACCTTATTGTACTCTTTAAGTAAAACCTGATCTTGCTTTGGAAACACGGGTGATTTCCCTTGAAGTGAGGCATTTTCTGGACAAGCCACAGAGAAATGCCCTTAACAAGAGCAAGCAAAACGCAAGAGCAGATTTCCCTCTAACCGGAGCGTGCATTCATTAGGCTGCCGCACACCACCTGCTTCCTCCAAGTTTTTGAGTGAAAAGATTTCCTGGATATTTTGTAAAAACCTTGTATTTTTTTTTTATTCATCTTCTCCTCATCACCCACATTTTTTTCCAGCCAAGTCCACGCTCGCGTGCTGCAATCAGCGATTGCAAGTGAGTGCATCTTTCTTCCCAGCTGGAAGCGGGGAGGTGCCGCAGCGGGGCAGGCAACGAGCACTCCCGATTTAGGGAACTTCAGCAAAATGCTGTTTTGAAAGAAGGATGAAAAGAAAGGAAAGGGGGATTAGCAGGGTTTGGGTTTTTTTTTCCTCTTCCCTCTATGTTCAAACATTTCAGAATGTAAATTATCTTGCAGTTGGGCAGGAGGGAAGCACTCACTGCTTTCCCCACTCATTTTCAGCTGTGAAAAACGCTGAAATTTTCAAACCGCAACACATTTTGAAGCAGCTCTTCATGTTCCCCTTCCAAGTTCATGCTAAATAAACCCTCTGTGCTGCGTCGCAAGCAGTGCGGCGACACACCGTTCAGACACTCTCCATCCCAACTCCAAGCCACTTTCTTGCCTTAATCTCCCCTGCAGCTCTGCTTCCCATCCTAAGGGGTGGGTGCTAGTGCTGTGCAAGGCCAAGCAACAGCCACTTTTGCTTGAGGAAAATCGATTTTCTCACCCAGGGTGTCCTGCCAGCCACACAGCGACTCTTTTCGCAGCACTCTGCGAATCCAAGGTGAAAGACACCGCAGAAACGTAACCAACTTATTATTGCAAGCATTCCTTTCCTTTTCTCCCTCCTACAACTTCAACGTACTGGTTTGACCCCATTCACATTCTCAGCCTTGCTTTTTTACCCAGTATTCAAATTATTTATGTGCCCGGTCATTTTAACACCCTTAATACCTAGCTGCAAGAGAATGATCTATCTGTAGAAAAATAGGCATCACTACTGTCACTGATAAACAAGCGACTGCAGTTCCTCGTACATGACAACAAAACACATCTTCTGCAGAGGCCGCCGGGGAGCCAGTGGCTGAGCGTGTCGCGGCGGATTAGCAGAAACATGTTCTTACACACACAGACATCCTCCTTCATTAAAATGCCGAAAGGGGAGACTTTCAGATTGATTTCTTGAATGCCATCAAGCTAAAGGCGTCCCGACCTTGTCATAAAATCTATTCTCCATTCAGGCCCTTTGGTTCCTTGACAACTTGAGAGTGAATTTAATCGGGAGATGGCACGGTGCTGGAAGGACACACGGTGTTTCGGGAGGCAGAGCAAATGCAAGGTGAATGCAGTCAGACGCCACAGGGAGTAACGTAGGCTCTGACATCCCAAATCATCTTCTCTGGCCCTTAACGCCTCACTTGCACCAGTGCCATCTCCACGTCATTTGAAAACTATGAATAAAAAATAATTATCTGGCCTTAGCAGGAATACACTGATGTTGATATGTGAGCTCTGGTTCTTCCCTCAATCCCAGAAGAACTGGAAGCTAGAGGAGACTTACTGTACCTGGTGTTAACCTCATCTTAAACACTGGCCCTGTGGAGCTGTTTTGTACTCTCGTATCTGATGACAGGTCCAAAGTACTTCAAGCTTCTGTGCCATCCAAAGGCCAGGACATTCAGTTTATACTCTAATGGCTATGGATCGCACTGGTCCAAAAATTGCATGGGTCATTCCGAAGGAATTCCAGCATCTATTGAAAGTACCATTCACTTCCTTGGTCAGTCCTAAATAATAATCTATTTATTTCTCCATAAACGCAACCATTTCATTGCCAGAAAACTAAAGAGCTCACAGACAAGCCCAATGCTGATTTTTCTCCAAATACAATCCGTCCTAGCTGTCTCCCTCACCCGAGTAATCTTGCACCACAAAGGTACGGGCTAACAACTCACGCTTCTAGTTCAGTTCCGTGCTTTCTCCTTTTCCATTTAAACACAAACATTTATACGTATATATCTATAAATATTTAAATAAACTATGAAGGTTTTTAACCAGGCTGAATCCTCTGTCCTGAAACAGCACACAGCTAAACTTTGGACCGCAGAAACCAACGGGAGTTCCCTGGCTGTGGGAAATGAAGCTAAACATACTCGTTTCTTTCACAAAGTCATATGGCTTCGTGATCTTTGTGGCTCGGGGGTGTAAAGTCCATCTTAGTTTATGTTTACACACAAGCTGCGCTCAGGAACAGGGATAAAAACCAGTAACATGCTCGGAGACACACAAGGACCGTGTGAGGGTCAGAGGGAGGAGCAGTCCTGCATCCTTAACGATTAGGCCATCCTTCTCCCAGCAGCAGCAAGGAAAAAAAAGAAAGATTTTTAAAAGTTGCTTGTGTCAAACAGGTCTTATAAACCAAAATACTGTGAAACCTTTGTACCAGGTTTCTACCTCTTCTAGATGTGTTGCCAGGAAGCTGTTGCAAACATGGTCTAACGAACTGTTAATGGCTGCATCCCATGTGCTAAGAAAACGGGAATCCACCACCACTTGTTGTCCCTCAGCAGCGACAAGTGGGACCCACTGTAGCTATTGAGAGCGAGCCCATGGAGCCCTGCGCTCAACGTGCCTCCACAAAGCTTCAACGGCCCATTGAAGGGGGCGACCTTTGCAGAGAGGAAGGTCCATCTGGCTGCAGGCAGCAAGTGCACGCTGCTTAACGGAAATATTTCAGTTCGCAAATAGACGGGTACAGGAAGGCACTAGAAACGTTGAGAATGATTCAACTTAGGTTTTTCAGTGCTACGTAAGGGCTATTTTGAACTCTGGCCACCTCTGCTATCATCTCCCTCTTGTTATGGGCAGATAAAAGAGCACGTTTGTCCATGAAGCTGTAAATCACTATATCCATGCTCCAGCCCTGCATCCCTTCCAGTTCATACAGGTAAAGGCGGTAAGCCCCAGCAGATGACAGCAGCTGGGAGGCCCACCCTTGCAGGAAGAGCAGTCCTGGCACTGCAGTGACCAGAAAGGAGGGGACCACACACAGCAGGGGAGCTGGCTTTCAGGCTCCGACCCCAGCTCTCCCACTGATCTGCTGAGTGACCACCAGCACATCACCGCACTGTTGGCTGCTCTGGTGGGCACCGAGAAAGAGACGTACATGTAGAGCGACGGAAAGGTAAAAAGCAAAGCTTTGACTTCAGCATTTCTGCCCCGTGACCTCTCTCTTCGGCTGTCACCAAGTTCTTTTTTGTTTGATGATTTAATAGAGTGAGCTCCATTTGTCAGGTCTTTTACATTTTATTAACCGCCTTTTTGGAAAATGTTTAAATGGCCTAAAGCTACTGCAGAAATTAGATCTCATTTTCTTTAAGATAAATATACAAAGGGAAGGGGAGCAAAGACAGAAACACAGCTTCCATCCCCTTCATACCTTCACTACTGAGGAGCAGGAACCCAGCATGGAGGGCCTTTTAGCCACACCAGGGCCTGGCAAGTTTCACTTACTTTTTTTTAATGTCTCAGGCTGTTCAAGGCACTGGTAATTGATATCTCCTTCAGTTCCAGGCTGCCTGCAAGCTCCGCCGTTTGAACACCTAAAACTGGAGGCTCTTATTGAAGAGAAGATAGAAGATTCTCTGGAGAAAAGAAGGTTGAGGGGAGACCTTACTGCTTTCTACAACTACCTGAAAGGAGGCTGTAGTAAGATGGGCGCTGGTTTCTTCTCCCAAGTAACAGGCAACAGGACAAGAGGAAACGGGTTCAAGTTGCACCAGGGGAGGTTTAGGCTGGACATTAGGAAAAATTTTTTCACTGCAAGAGTTATCAAACATTGGAACAGGCTGCCCAGGGAGGTGGTTGAGTCACCATCCCTAGAGGTGTTTAAAAGTCATGTAGATGTGGTGCTTAGAGACATGGTTTAGTGGCGGACGTGGTAGAGTAGGGTCAATGGTTGGACTAGATGATCTTAAAGGTCTTTTCCACCCTAAAGGATTCTATGATTCTATGCCAGGAAAGAGGAGGTGAGCCCAAATCCCACAGACAACCAGCCCAGTGTGAGGTCTTCTTAGCAGAGGAATCTGCCCCTGCGGTGGGAGACAAATTCAGAGCAGAGCTGCTCTTATCTCCCCACTAACATCCAGCTCCGCTAATACCAAAACAGCAAGTGGACATACCCAGCTTTTTGTTAGCCTGTCTCTGGGCAGATTAGATCCAGCTTTTGTTTAATTATGATTAGCTCTAGCAGTTAGTAGTAAAAAGTTCACTCCTTCTACAGTTTATTGCCTCTGAGCGCTTTCTTTCAGTGTCTTTTCCTTAACATCTCATTTTGGCTTTATGAAGGCAAATAACATCATAACACCTGGAAGCATTACCAAAAAAAAAAAAGAAAAGAAACAAAAAAAAGGTGAGCACTATTACATCCCCTACTGCTCCTGTTTACTCCTTGGAGCTGGTGCAGTCCTTGGGGTTGTGTTTGAACAGCACCAAGCACAAGGGATTTCCAGTCTGTAATGGGGGATTCCACATAGAACTAAGGGGTCTGGAATAAGTGGTCACAGTGGAGGTTAGTTTTTTCCTTCTCCTGACATTATAAAGCTTTCCTATATGTGTCCCTAAAATTAGGGTTCTGACCTGATTTCTGAGATCTGGCCATTGAGCTCCTGTTAAATTAACCACTGCTGAGTTTCCTAAAGCCTTACTAAAGCTGCAAGGCATTTCCAGCTGAATTGCTCATAGCCTATGGAAAGGCAACTGGAGCAGTAAGTAGGGCTGTTGCTCTACAACAGAAGAGCAAAGTAGGGGGGGAGAAAGACTAAAGACGAATTGGAAAAATCTTATTTTGATTTGTTAGAGGGATTTGAGACAAAACCTTTAGAGATTAGCAAGGACAAATGCGGGGAGGGGGGGGTTAAATGTCGGCACCAACACAGCACCCGAAGGAAAGAGAAGCAAACAGCTGTTCGAGCAGTTCAACTGGGCTCAGCCAGGCTGAGGCAATCAGCCTCCAGCTGCCTTCTTTCCTCTGCAGCGCCTGGGCTGATGCTCTGGGAGCAGAGCAGCAGCAGACATTCAGGGGATGAGGAACCAACCGACTTGACCTAAGTTTTGACACTCTTCCACTGAATCCGACAGCAAACGCTGACTTACATTGTGCTGACCTTGTACATCAGGGTATCCCGATTTTAGGTTTTGACAACAGTTCAGGGGGCCAGCCTAAGTCAAAACTGGCTTATAATAGTTCCCATCATTTCCAGGATTTCCTGGTGAAGTGCTGAACTTCTGCTGGAGACCCCTCGAGCACGGCTTGGCCACCCAGGGCTGAGCCTTGGCTTTCATGGCTTGCTGGAGGGAAGGTACACGACTCCTTTTTGCCGGGCTATGCGGCTCTGATCGAGCAATGCTGCACAGGCACTTAGCAGGGAAGGCTGCGGAACTAATTTAGTTTAGGAGGAACAGGCAAAAGGCAAAACTGACTCAAGAGCTAAAAGGTACAACCCCACCACAAGAATCTCTTGCCTGCGTTATAGCCCAACATGTAGAAACTACAGTTTCATCAGCTGATTAAATAGTAGAGCCAAAGGACTCTTTAAAGAATTTATGTTAACAAAAGAAATAAAATGCAGGTAAAGCTAAAAAGATGCTAATGGATTTTAGGGACTGCTTTTTGACAGAAAGCCTTAGGTGGAGGAGTGAAAGGGGAGAGACGGTTTTGCTGAAAATGAATTGAGAGTCAATTTGATAAAAACCAAAAAAGCTTCAGAAAAAAATGAGTTTTGTTCACACAGAGAAATCTAATATTGCACCACACCTACTAATAAAGCAGAATGTACACCCCCCCACCCCCCACCCCAGCCTTAAATCATCCTCCTACCTTGAAAATGCTGCTACGTTGTCTGCTAGTGTTTCCTGGTCATCTGCTCCGGATCGGTAATAATCATACACTGATTTGGGGAGAAATTTTTTAGCATACTCTTCAAAATCAGCAATGCAAACCAGTTTTCCAGACATGTTTGCAGATCTCAACAGGGTTAGTTTATTCCTACTTCCCTCTTTTAAGCTCTGTATTTTTGTCTGTAAATCATTAATACAGGACTTCATCAGGATTTGACTTACTTACATACCAAAAAAAAAAACAAACCATACACCAACTTCTTGTGTCATACTGGACTTCAGCACCACATTTTACTTCATGTGGTCAAGGCCAACCCAGAACACAAGGGAATAAAACATGGCAAAGAGAGAGAAAATGAATCAGCAAGGAAAGAAATAGGTAGGTGCAGCCCGCATGACTTAAATCTGCAACAACGGGAACATACTCTCTCCCCTGTGTGCCTCTACCATCCAAAATACCCAGGAGACTGAAGCAAGAAAGATACTGTTTATACCCCAAAACCAAAATCCTGATTTAGACGATTTATAAAAGTGGGTCCCCACCTGGACTGGCATTTAGGCCAGTACCTAACACAAGCGGGTTTCCAGTTATTCCCATTAAAATCCTGGATACTGATTCAAGTCGCAGTGATTCAGCTGCCAGGCAGCTCGGGCATCTAATACATCCTCAGGCAAAGGGCTCCTGCTTTTTGAGATAATTCCACTTCCACAACCCACAGCGAGGTAGTTATTCCTAAAATGTTCCAAAGTCAAATGCGCTCACCAGCTGGAAATCAAACTAGCTTATCAAAGAGATGATGCTCATCCAAAGCATGACAGACTCGGTAAAGATTTCTTGATTAAATCTTGACTTTTAACCAATAGACGTTGTTTGCAACAGGTATACAGTATTTGTTTGGCAGGGAAAACTTACAAGTGTATCATGGGTGTATGTAATTCAGTTTTCTGGCTGTGCACGTTTCAATCATTAATGCCATTTTATTAAAACCAGATTTGGGGGAGAAGGGAGAAATCAATACCTTAATTGGAAACAAATCTCCCGAAGCACAGTGCCAGATGCGGCAGACTTTGCAGCACGCACCGGACCAAAGCAGCGCGCACCGCACGCGCCGCACACCCGCCTCTGGTGCGAGCAAACCAGAGCACCCGTCTTTTGCTCCCTGTTTGTTATTTGTAGTGCACCGAGAGGAAGAAATGCGACGCGATAGAAATACGGCCGCACCTCGCTCCCTTCAGTAATTTTGTGCTTTAAGTCATTTGATTCTTTTTTTTTTTTTAATTCTTCAGCAAGGGTGAAGAATTCGGCTAACACCAAGTTAGATATACATATACCTCTGTGAAAACCACAGCCAGCTTCCTTGCTGCTGGGTTTATAACTAACAACTAGGAACACAATATCCTGCAAACAGTGAGAAAAAATGCTTATGATTCAAAGGGGATTGTCAAACATCTTCGGATGAACATCTCGGGGGCTGAGGCAGGAAGGATGGTGCCAGCCGTAAGCTCAGGCATCATTTAAAGGGAAGGGTGGCACTAAGATTTGCAGCTGTTTCTCCCAGATGCTTTCCCAGATGAGGGCATCTCAGATTAAGTTGTCCGGGGTGCGTAGGGGGTCAATTTATAGCCGGTCAGAATATTCATGGGAGGAATTACTGGCAATGAATATCAATATACATACAATTACACCATGAGGCGTTTATCGCACATCAGTCAGATACAATTTAAATGCAAACTGGCTTAACATTGACATTTCTCCATGCTCCCAGCACAAAACTGGGGACGCATCTGCTTTCATTCATTTAAAGTTCGCATTGCCTGTGCTAAAAACAGGAATTTATCCTAGAACGTGAGACAGTAAGCATCGCACCACAGCTAAACATTTTAATTTGCGCAGCTGAATTCAACCTTAATGAATTCAAAAGTTTTTAATGTTGGAAAGTTGCACAAAGATTGCTGAAGGTAACGATCCTCTTTCATTACTAAGCTCCCCCCACACTTTTATGTCAATATGCACTTTAAAAAAAAAAAGCGCCACTCAGGTTAAAGTTCCTCTTCTCTCCCCTATCACGAAGTTGCTCGCACACGCCACCCTTTGTGGATCCCTCCCGATGCACCAACCACACACCAAAGCCCAACCGGAGTCACTAACTTCTTGCTGCCTCCCAGCCCACGTGCCCTGGGAAGCTCCACAGACCTCAGGAGACCACCAGGAGCTGGGGGCTCCTCTACTCCAGCAGTACGTCCTCCCACCACTGCTGGCCGGTTTATGAGCTGGGGTGTGGTGGAAGATGCCAACATCAGCACAAAAGAAGCAAAACAAGAAGTTTAATCTGCTGCTGGACTAGGACTACTTGACCTTTTACAGGTGTAAGCCCTAGGAGAGCGCAGCAAACATCTCCCCAGCACATCTGACACCGACACACAGACCAGCTCTGACGGGGCTTCCCTCCAAGTAATTGGCTCCTCATTTTAATGAATCTCTCTGGATAAGAGGTTTCCTCCAGCCGTTTAATGAGACATCAGCTGTCTGAACTTTAACCTTGAAGCAAAAGAACAGCATCTGACTTAACAGCAAAGAGTTTGCCCAAGCAGCCGCAGCAAACCTCGCTGATAAAAGTCAACACCGGATTCAGTTGAAACGTTCAGACGCGATTAGGGCAGAGGAAAAAAAAAAAAAACCCCAACCACCACAATCAGGGTAGCGTTAACATCCTCTCCCATATCTGCTGCTTCGCACTTGTTCTTTTGGCAGGTCATCGGGGAATTACCAATAGAGAACGGTGTCACGTAACTGGAGCTCGGCTGAACCAGGCTCTGCAAAGGAAACTTTGCACTTCAGTTCAAAAAGAGGTATGGCAAATTCCGGAAGAAAAACCCCACAGAGGGCTATAAAATACTGAGACACAACTTCTGGCTTAGAAAGCACTCCAATCAAAAGCCAAAAACGTGTTCTAAGAAATATCCCGACATGCTTGTCCTTATGTATGTTATCTGGCAGAGAGGGAGATCGCTACACAGCATTTTAGTCCCAACCAGTGTCTTACTGTAGGATCAGAGACAACATCGATGGTCTCCTGTCAACATGCAAAACCTCCGTAGGTGACAGATGAGTCAGCTGGGATTTTTCTCACTTCAGTTACCTGCAGTAAAGATTAACTGGAAAAGTTAACTGCAGTATATAATGGAAATATTTCGATGTCCCAGTGATCACCTATTTCTCAAGACTGTTGTGCAAAGCTGTTTTATCGAGTACCTTTCCTTATGCAAGTGCCTGTTTTGACTTCCAAATTCCCCATGAACATTTGTAAATTTCTCCAAATAAAGTCAGAAAATACCTGTTTACAGACTGCGAACACGCCAAGGTGAAGTGTTTTCAGTGAGCAGCTCACATCAATCACAGCTGAAGCAATTTACTTCAGCCCCTCCAAGTCAGTCACAGGAATCAACAGAAAATATCTGTGACTGCAGCATGAGATTGAGTCAAAACCGATGAAGCTGTTGCAGGGATGAGGACAATTTCTTGGCCATTCAGCACAGACAGTGAGCACGCGGCCCCTAACAAGCCCCAAGGAGTGTCTGTTTTGACAAGTCAAGTTGGGAAGTCTGGGTACTACTGGGGTGGAGGGAGACTCAAGCATCAAACAGAGGACTGGCTCTCCTGGGAGGGTCTGGATGACTTTGAGCAGAATGAAAACCATCCAGGCGAGAACTACAAAGAGGTTCTCGGGACCATTTTTGGCCCCTCAACTGCACACTGATAACCAGACAAAAAAAAAAAACACGCCCTTATCAAGCATGATCTTTCATGTCCTTGATGTGGGACTCAAGGTCAAACAATTTGAATGACCCACATCATTTCTGCATCCTCTGGAAGCCTGAGAGCTACCGGCACAACCTGTGCCGAAACAATCGGCAGCGTCTACGTTCAGCTCTCACACCCCGCCGGAATTCAGATTAACAGATGTAAAAGTATAAAGTACTAGCAGGCTCTGAGAAATTCTAACAAGCCAAGAAAAATGGCTTTTCCATATAAAATAGAAAATCAAATGAAAATATTTGATTACTAATTCCCCATTTGTTCCCTATACACTTAAATACGGAGCCTTCCTTTCTCCTCGGGAAAGACGAAATGGAAAGTAAAGCACACAGTGTTTAAAGTGTTTTTCTACTGGGAAAGAAATGAAGATGTTTGGTTAAAAGAAGCCGCCGCTACAGTCTTCATTAAAATAAAACACAACACTTTTTGTTCCCCTGTAGGGAAGGGCATGAAAGAAAGGTACCAGCAGGCTTGGTTCAGCAGCACACAAGCTTACACGTGAACCGCTGGTGCGTGACGGTTTAGGAGCGGAAGGATGAGCAGAAAATTGGAGAAGAGGCAGCCAGCTCCTGGGAAGAGCTGCAAAAGCATCACAAGGGATGGGCACCGTTTCCTCGCAGGCAGCCCTTCACAGCCAAGCATCCTGGTGTTTTCCCTGTGTGTGGGGGGTGGGGGTGTGCGTAATGCTCCGAAAAGGGAAAGGGAGGGGGATCCATTTCCCTCCCAGTACCATACTGCAGCCAAAAGACCTCCTGCAACGACGCCAGCAGCAGCCACGCAGTTTTTATTTTCAATGTGCGATCGGCCCCGAGGAGGCGGCACACGCTACTCGGCAGCCCTGTTGCCAGAGCTGGGCGTTACCACTGGTCCAGTGCAAAATTCCCAGGTAGAAAACTCAAGCTTTTCTACCGCTCCAGTACAGCCATCAGAGAGTCACCTTCATTTTTCCTTTATAAAAATAGAGCTTACATTTGCCTGATTGCTTAAACAAAGTAACTTTCCAAACCCGACTGGATTTTGCCTCTAGTACTCTGCCTGCCCATTTTCACGGGGAAAATTTCATATTCTCACATCGGGAAACAGAACAAGAAGCAGCTGATTAAATAGTCCAAAACCAAAATGCTCACGAGGGCTTCATTTGATACCACGCCCCCTTCAACTTTACATCCGGAAATCAATGCAATGGAAAAGAAGAAAACCAAAGCAAGTGGCAAATCACCCAACCCAGGCAGAAGTTCTGTTCTGAGAAAGGCAGGTCAGGAAACTCACTTGAAGAGAATGAATCTGTCTACTGGATCCAGTAGTCGATCACACCATCCAAATACGTTGCAGCGGTGGTTCCTGGTAGTCACTTCTCTCTCCAGCACATCTGGCCCTAAGGCCAGTGACCGTTTGCTGTGGACTACAATCAGAAGACGTGCCATTTAGATCTGCACGCTTCCTGACCGCATCGGTAGGGAGAAACGCACTGCTGTCCTCCAAATCCCAGAGCGTTAGTACACCGTTTGCAGAGAGCTGGAGGGTGGATTTCTCAAGAGGGGAAAAACCAACCTAAGGCAGAGGTCCAGAGTTACACCATTTTGCCCAGCAGCCTCCATTTGTGTCCCAGCTGCACTTTATACCTTCGAGAGCGTACTGCTCAGCCCCGAGTTACTACAATGAAAACCTCAGTGTAGGTGTGCTTCCAAGCATTTTTCACTCACGCAGCAAGGAAGCAGTTCATTAACGTACAAGTTTAAGGAATCTTCGCAAGTCACAACCCATATTATCAACTGGAAGATCAGTATTAAAAAAAAATAATCTTTTCTTAATTCCACAAATGAGCCATCTACACACTGAGAAAATGAAAAGTAACTACAAGAAGTTCATAAATACAAAATTTATATGGAATTTCAGTAAAAATACCCATAGTATAAATTTGCAAACTTTAATATAAAAGATAATCCTGCATAACATTTCCATGAAGGAGTCCCCATAACGAGTGTTGCCCAGTACGGGTGCAGCATATATAGAGTATTCCAAGACTCACACACAAGTTTCACACAAACCTCGAGGACAGGAGCTTTGAAAGGCTGTATGTATTTCTAGCTTCTTTAAAAAAGTAACCTGCTGGATTATTTCTTTTAATTACTTGCTTTTAAGCATTCACATTCAGATCCCTCAGGGACTGGTTTTCGGAGTGGCACGCATCCCACTTGAAATTTAAATTGGTTCTCAAAATTCTTAAGTCATTTTTGACATACAGCTCTAGTTTACAAGCCTTATAGCCCTATCCTTAATCAAAACATTTTGAACAGCGTTAGCAGCAGCTCCTCCGAGGACATTTTGCCTACACTGAGACTGCAAGAACAAGTTCCATTTTTTAAAATTAATTGTAACAGAGGACAGAGATAACAGAACAGATTGCACAAAAGGTTGCTACTGACTTTTTTTATGGAAACTCACAAAGTTTAATACTACTGTAATAGCCTAATTAGTACTATACTTGCATGATTCAATTAAAATGTGTTTTAGTGGAAAAAAACTGATTCTGGCAGGTATATTAAGATTACACTTCAACTGCATAGCTAGTGGTCTTTCTGTTAAACACAAATTTGGCCTTTACAGTGTTTGCTACTTGTTGTTTGCCAGATAAATATTAGTCAAAATTAAGTATCTAGAGTATCGTGCTACAATATATTTCCTACAAATGTAAAACTAAGTTGGAGATACCAATGGTTGCATAGCACCTCTTTTTCTAAACTCTTAATCACAATTTAGTGATCTTTGTAATAAGGTACTCCAATACACAACAAATACAGTCAAACCCAAGTTAGCATTAATATTCCCTACTTTTTAATGAAAACACAGGAGCAATGACATATGAAACCTTTGAAGCCTAGTATAGCTCATTTCCAGATTCACAAGACAGATCTATGAAGACATGAACCACTGTCACTTGCTGCCGGCTTACTTAATCCTTGCTCATCAGACACTTATCTTAGTTAAGTCGATTATGAAGGAAAATACTAGTCTTGCCATTTTAAATAACCCAAACTTAACAGTGACATGCAGAAACAGAGGAAAAGTAAGCAGAGACTTCAGAGAATCACCGCACACAGGAGCTTTCCAACAGCATCACATAAACCCTGCACCTTGTAGGATTAAGAGTCACTTGTGGTTTGTCTTTTTGTTGGTCTGCTTTTTGTGGTTTTGTTTGTTTTGTTGTTGTTTTTGTTGTTTGTTTAATTCAGAGACACCTTAATGAAATCTAGCTCTTGTGAGAACACCTTATTTAAACATTCAAAAAGCCCAAATACCTCATCCTGAGCACTGGAAAGAGATAATTTGACTTCTTAACACTTTTTTTTTTTTAATACCTCACATTCCCAGAGGCGTACAACAAAGCCACTGTGAGGTATAAGGACGCTCTCTACCTTTTAAAGTTAAAACCTCTTTAAATAGGTAAAGATGATTTTAGATGACTGGTTCCATGTTATTACAAAAGCAAAGAGAAATTCAATCGAAATTTAATGTTGACATGCTCCCTCCTACACACCGAGTATCACAAGACCCTATGCAGTGTAAAATATTCTCTCTGATACACAACCAAAGTCATCACTGCTGGATACAGTCCCACATACTTTTAGTGTCTAGTAGTTCTGGGTCCATGACTGAGGAGGGGTAAGTCTATTCTTATCTCATGGAAGTTCATGTAACTGAATAGACACACGGACTCCTGCTTGTCTCATGAAATACGGTTAAAATCTTGTTTTCATTTTAGACTTTTAGGAGTTCCTGACACACAGATAATGAAAAAACGAAATACATCATGGAAACACCAAATCTGTAGTCTGAGCTTTTAGGTGCACAGTTTTTCCCTCCAGACTACAGAGGCCACAAAGTTTTCTTAGTTTTCGCAAATAAAAAATTAGCTTGAGTTTGGTTGGTTGTTTTGGGGTTGTTTTTGTTTTGTTTTTAAAAAAAGCTGCTATGTACCTCAACTGCTACCGAGTTCCACTGGCTGTAAGCTTCTACAATTGCTCAGTTACATGGGACAATGCCCAAATAACACAAGACAAACTGTTCTCGTTATAGTGCAACGTGTATATATTCTCAACTGTATGTTTTCACATATGTGAAAGCATATTTACATGTGTCCGCTACATGAAATTCAAGCTACAGACTGAGAAGGTTCCTTAAAAAAATTCATATTCAATATATGCAGTGTAATTTTGTCCTTTACACAGCTGTAATAGACAAATGCAAAGTTTCTACCATGTAGATTCAAGATGCAATATGCAACAGGAAACAGACAGGAAAAGTTAAGCTTTCTTAGTAAATATGCTCTTTATGAGCATTTAAAACAAAACAAACAACTTTCAACACAAATTGGCCCTATTAGTCTCAAAGGAAACCAGCATTTTGCGCTTGCAACTTGTCTCTTCTAATGAGATGATTTCATCTCTGATTACTCTTTATTCTTGAGGAACAAGATGAAATTCATGCACATTAGCAAGTTTTATGCAATATATACATTAAAAAAAATAATCAAGACTAAAACACATCTTAAGCACACGAACACACATCAACAAAGTAGGAACATACAGGATCTCACTGTAGGTATTCCTTACCAAAACCAAAGTCTTATATATTAACCAAGTCAAAGGAGGGAAATACTGATATATTTAATGACTTAAGTCTTCTAACCACACCTAATTCTGTCTACCTAGCAAGTCATTTTCACATTACACACTCCAGTGGATACACACTTATCTCGATAAAAGTAGCAAACCCAAAGGCTTCTCCCTACTACCCACCCCTGCCCCCTTTCTTTTCCAAATGTGCCGATTCCAGTGACAAAAAGTAGAAAAGCGGTTAAAGGTAAAACCTTAAGTGCCTCTTCAGTTAATATTACTAAACCAGTTTGAGTTCCACCAAAAGTATTCTGAGTTGGAAATGGCAGAACTGCACTGCTTATGACAAGTTTGTATTGGCAAGAAATATACAACTTAATTACTGCAAAGTGAATACTTCTTGCTACAATCTCTTCAAGGAGATTAAAAAAAAAAAAGTCATGCTTTGGCAAAAATTCCCCCCACCAAATAATTTCCTTTAAACCTTTCAAAAGTTCAAACATATTTTAAACATTTAGCTGCCACTCTTTCTCAGCCCGAGGTTTTCAATGACTCAAACTCCTTGGGTCAAAAAAAATGCAGCCGACAAGCTTGAGCTGTGCAGCATGCCTCCAAATTACCAAAGAGTGAAAAATCTGGGGGCACGCAGCATACTGTATGATAAACTTTCAAAACAAACATTAATAAAAATTAAAGAGAAAGGTGCTTCAGTTGAAAGTGATACAAATAAACCCATCATACACAACATTTTTAACAGAAGACGAGTAAGGTGCCTTCTTTCAGTACTGTATCACTTATCTGGTGCTTCTGTGGCATTTGGAAACAATAAACATTCAGACAGAAAAGTCACAGTCCTGCCAGGCTACTGTAAAGAGTTAAAAGTCCTGATCTTGCTTAGGTCAATACTTACACAGGAGCACAAGCATAGATGACCAATTTATAGCTGGTGAACTGAGACTGTAACACCTCTTTTCTCTTAGAAGACTTCAAACAGGTAAGATATACTTATTTTGATTGTCATGGCTAAAGTTATACAATACACAGCATATGTGCTTATAAAACAAACCCAATGAGCAAGTATTACCTTAAAAAAGAGAAGCCTGCTGACAGAGCAGAGGTTTTGCGTAAACACAAATGACAAGTCAAGTGTAAGCTTCAGCTTCAGACACAGGGTCTGATACGTCTTTGGTCCAAGTGTACAAAAGACACCACCAAAACAGCTATAGTCCATTGTCAGCCACCTGACTTTTACGCTGTCTTACTGAGGTTTCAGTCTCTGAATCAGCTAAAGGCTGTTCACTTAAGTCTTCCATTTCTTCTTCCCCCGATTCTTTTCCAAGCGCTAAATCCTCCTCTGAGTCATCAGCACTTGAATTTGCTGCATCTTCTCCATCTGAGAGATCTTTTACATCTGCAGTCTCTTCTGCATCATCTGCGGAAAGCTCTGCAGCCTCCTCCGGTTCTTCTAATGCTGCGTTCTCCACATTATCCTTTGTAATTGCTTCTTCTAAACAAAAGAAGAGTTTCAAATACTGAAGTTAGACTGAATCTCAGAACAATGACTTTCACAGTTACATCACCATGTATGTATTCTGAAATATTCATGAACATTATTATTGAAAACTTGTATGGGAGCACATTTTCCTTATTTTCCATTTCAAATAAATCTTCACTAGTATTTCACTTCCACTTTCACATGTTCTTGTTCTTCATTTTGTTCCAACAAGTTACAAACTAAAGACAGACCAATTTTCCTTGGCTCCTTGAAGAGGTTTAACTATCAAACAAATTAGTGGGAAAGTGTTAAGATACTGGTAAGCTCTGTCAGCTTACATCTACTGTTGAGTCAACCAGCCAAGGGGATAGCATACTGCACAAGTATGCATAGGTGCATTTTTCTTTTGATAGCTAGGAACATGTAAGATTTTGAAGATGGTAATTTTGCACACTTACAAATTCTAGGTTTGGCTAAAGTCTTATTGGCAAGGGTCACAGATGCATCTTCAACAGCAAACCAATGGACACAAATGTACACAATTAAAAAAATACATTTTTAATTACAGTTAAGTTTTGACTCCACTTAATAGCACAAACATACCAAAAGGTGTTCTGGAGCTTAACACACATCTGGTGATGACAACAGACTTTACTTCATGTGCAAGTTTCTGCCTCCCATATTCATAGGGAGCAGAATACTATTCAGAAGCCCTCTCACTAAGGATCAGAAAGATGCATGTTTTCTTCTTCTATTTGAAGGAGATACAACACCTTCCCCCGTCCCCACACCTGCAGTCTCTAGATTCATTTGGTTCCCTCTATCTCCTTCTTTCCCCAACCACAAATTACATAGAGAATTTTTCAAGTTCAGAATGTTGCATTTCCTAATGCAATATACAGAGTGTGTGTTAGGATGTGGAACTGTCCTGCCAAAGCAAATTCCTTTCTATATTTAAGCAACAGGTCTAGTGAATATGCACTTGCATAAAATACACTAACCCCATTATCTTTCTTCAAGACTTCCTTTTTTTGAATGCATTTAGCTTCTTCACAGTTGTGGAAGCCAGAACAAATTACTGTTGGGTTGGGGTTTTTTTGTCTGCTTTGCTATCCTCCAGGTGGATGCTTTGACATGGATATTTTAGAGCCCGACATATCAATCCTTGCCAGTGTGACTAAATGAATACCTGGATTATTGCTCCACATCTAACTTCTTGACGCCTAAGAACTTGTTGACATTGCTTCACAACTAAGTTCTCCCTCCTACAAGTGCGCATTCAAACCTACAGTATCTCACCCACTTAAGAGTTCTTACCAGATGTTTCAGCTCTGTATCTTGACTTGGATGGGCAAAGGCAGTCTGAAATCAAAACCAGTATCTGTGTAAATGAAAAAAGACATTTATTAACAAACCATCGCAGCAGCCCCTGTGCTATTAAGTATTTTCCTACTCATCCTTTTTAGATAGGCATACAATAAAATTTAGAAAATTATATTAACTTGCTTGGAGATAAGAGCTGTGCTAAGGAGCTAAATAAAAACACTGAAAAGAAGCGTGTTCTCAGTGTATACCAACTAACATTCTCTGCTTTCTACTCCAAATTTTCTGCCTCCTACTTCCCTAAATTTATTCAGTATTGAAATGGCTTGCATCTTAAGAAGAGAGGCCCAGAACACAGTTGAGGAATTTTTATTTATTTAAAACTTATGAAACCTTCTTGGTCAAGATTTTCTATATTTTAGGATGTTATTCAATTCCTACCCCTGCCTTCCCAATACACAATGTGTACTTCCACCATTTGTGCTTGGTTTTGTCTTTTATCTTTTTTTTGTTGTTATTTAAAGCAATCTAGTGTAGAACATGTACAATCAAAATGCAAGGAAGATATTTGTGTTTCATTGTCATGTGCTAAAAATAATGCAAAGGAAAGAAAACACATGATACCATGTTAAAGAAATACATTTCAATCATTGAAAAGCTTTTTAGAAAAAGCTGAGAGATTAACTTTACATTTTTCAGCTTTTTCAGGTTTGTTTTTTTTTAGTGAAGGAGGAAGAAGCAAAGTTTTTTTTTAAATCATCATATTCATTTGCTCCTAGTTACGCTAACTTGATTTGCACTCATTTGGTGATGAAAATCTACCATCTAGGAAAATGCAGCTGTTTAAATCGTATAATGAAATATACTTGCTCCTCTATAACAATTCTGTACACTTATTATGTATAAAAATGTGGCTTTGCCTACACACATGCTGCTTTGAAATCACTTCCCTGTACTACTGAAAAACATACTCAGGCAATTTTTTTTTTATTTCACTAACCCTAATATTTGGGTTGAAGGGCAGAGTGCCAAAAGTGCCAGAAATAACCTTTATGCTTCCTACATGGAATAGTGATTTAGCAGCTAATTAAACCAGTTACCAGTATAATTGCTTTAAACTGTCTTTGCAGTTGCAGAGCATGCTTGTGGACCAAGCAACTCGGTCTGTAAGAACTTCTGTTCCCATCCATATCTCCTTTTCGAGCTCAGTTTCTCTTTTAACATTGATATTGGAGAAGTCATAGAGCCACATAATTCAAATATTCTGAGAGGAAATAATCCCAGCTCCGCAGGTAAAGCAACTTTGAACTGTTTCCACTGATGAAACAACTTAGGGCTCAGGATACGGTCTTTAACATTCGCATATGTAGCTAACAGGTTCGTTTGAATAACCTTCCTGATGTTTTGGAGATTGATATATGAAGGTACCAGTTATGGTCAGTAACAAGAGAGGTCAGATTTTTCTATTAGTAACAAGAACTCAAACCAAAAGGTCATGGGGGAGAAAGAAGTGAAGTAAGATTATATTAAAACCAAGCCGTAACCACAAAGCTATGCCCTGGAATAGAGCAAATAAATTAAACTCCCCAATCTTCAAAGCCTTTCAAAAAGTATTTTCATCCTTTCATTTTGACAGCATACTTACATTGCTAACTCCCACAAATACAATCCCACTCCAGCTAATAAAAATCTCTCCGAGCCTGTGTTTTTAGAAAGTTGGAACTTTTACACAATTCTGACCACACGCATTCAATCCCTACGTACAAAAGTCTTAGATACATACAAAAGGCCAATATAAATATCACTTGTTTAGTGGATGAACTAAACAAATGTAAATCAAAGCATGAAAAGGTTAACTTAGAGTGAACCAGTCTTTACCAGAAGTAGGTAACAACCCTAGAGAGGGCATCTGCAGTATTCAATACTTGAGAATTTTAATAGACTAGACTATCTCAACTGGAAGGGACCTACAACGATCATCTAGTCCAACTGCCTGAACAATTCAGGGCCGACCAAAAGTTAAAGCGTGTTATTATGGGCATTGTCCAAATGTCTCAAACAGTGACAGGCTTGGGGCATTGACCACCTCTCTAGGAAGCCTGTTCTAGTGTCCGACCACCCTCTCAGTAAAGAAATGCTTCCTAATGTCCAGTACAAACCTCCCCTGGAGCAGCTCTGAACCATTCCCATGCGTCCTATCACTGGATAACAGGGACAAGAGATACATCATTAAAGTAAGGCACTTCAGTCTACCTTATCAGTGAAGTTCATTCTTTTTTTCACAAGTTAATGCAAAGGTCTAGGTAACTGAGAAAAAGAAAGTAATGTGCTTTCTTACCAAACCCAGGAACAGGCCAAGCAATAAGGTAGCTAAGAAGAAGATTGCATAAGAAATCCAAACATGAATTCCAAGAGTGCCAGTGAGGTAGCTATGAATTTGCTGGAAATGAGAAGAAGATACTTAATAACTTCATACCTAACACCACTTATGATTTATACTGCCATTATCATTACATAAATTGATATCTAATTAAGACCTTACATTAGTATTTATACTAAAGTCTTCCTGTTTAAGCCCCAGTCATCCTTAAATGTCATATTATATTTCTTTTGATACCATTAAATCTTGTTTTTCTTTACCAAGTTGTTCATGTTAAAAGGCTCTTCAAGCAAAGGATGCACAATTACTTCTTCCTGAAGTACTTAGCATTAGAGATGCCATATGTAATCTTGCTGTGGATAAATGTATGAGGAAGGCTCAGAGCATACAGGAAAATATCACAACATTCTTGATCTTTATATTCTGTAAGAAGGTGGCAACTGTCAGAGACAGCCTATTGGGATGATGAACCCATGGCATGAACCTGTACATTTGTTCTTACGGCCTCTATTGTAGGGAGGAGACCATAAAGTAAGCATCCGCGATAACAACAGTCACAGCACTAACAGAAGTCTGTGAAGATGATTATTTTAAAAAGATAATTGAGAACAAAAAAAGCAACCAAGTCAGGTTAAAAGCAAGTGTCCTTTTATACCCACTTCACAAGAACATCACCAAGTGAAAAAAATGAAACCTCATGCAGCGCTTCATCCCCGTAATTATATCTGGGAAGCAAAGTGGCAGATACTTAAAAGTTGCACAAGATCAAAATACATACTTAAATTTGGGAATTCGTTCATTAACTAAAATTGATCCATTTAGTTCTTAAAAGGAGCCACCCATTCTAAGTAGACATGAAGTGATTTCACTTATAAATTTGAAGATAATAACCCAAATACAATATTAAGATTTCTTTGAAACTGAAGTTTGTTATTCAAATCTACAAATTCCATTGACTGAACCAAAAGCATCACATCGAGTCAGTCTGGTAGGAAGTAAATTATGACATTAGATCTCTTCCAAGAGTATATCCATTAGAAAAGAAAACAAACCACAATCAACATTTACAAAAGCTGAATATTGAAATTCCAGGGTCTATTTTTTTTTAATGTCAGAACAGCTTCCCACATTTATTAAAGCATATGCAAGGAGAGCACAGCAATAAGAGTGAGGAAACGTACAGCTGAAATATTCAAAGGGGAAAGCAAATTAGAGAAGGCTTCTTCCCAGAGCATTTAATCTTTCAGGAAGGAAATGAGAGAGACAACATCATTACACAGCAACCATGGAAGAGAAATGCCAGAAGGCTATAAAAACTTAATACTATCCAGTGTAATAAAGAATCAAAGATAGTTTGCACAAGAAACCTAATAACCGAAAATTTTGTTTGATTCTGGGTTAGCTAGATGCTTACTGGAAGTGATACTCTGTTCAAACTCTTTATTACATTTATTTTTTGTAGCACATGTTACAATATTAAGACCTTCTGCTACAATCAAATACAGCCTCTCAATCTTGTCTACGCTTGAAGATTTTAAGAAAGAGTATGCTTCCTGACCAAAACTGGAGAGGTCTGAAAATTCTCAGCATCTGGGCTACAGGAGAAACTTTCATAGTTCCCAGACTAAAGTGTCTTGAAATATTTTTAAGCTCAAAGCATACTCCAGTGTACACTAAGCATTTCTCCTTTACTTCTGTTAATTACTCTACTGTCCAAATCTGTTGTGTTCCTATACAAATGGTGTTGACAGTTTGAAATCCAGATGCAGAAATTCTTACTGAAGAATGAAACCAATACCCTTTCTTCTCCTGTACAATACACTAGATGCAAATGAACTGCAGAAGAGCATGACTTACAACTCTGAAAATGAACCTGGACATAATCTTTAAGAATAGTATTAAGTGAGAGAACCTAGTAGATGCTAAATGAATTCCCGATGTTTATAACAATTTTGCAGCAGCTCTCAAAAAAACTACTTTATCATGTTAGCACACTTTGATAGAAAATTTTAACTATACCAAGATAATAAGAACAGTAAGTATTTTCAGTATTGATGATAATCTTTAAATCAAACTGCCATTTTTGGCATAGAGTATTAGTACTACAAAATTTATGGTGCAAAGATACTATACATGCAATGTACAGGAAATATATGGAAAATTTAACTCTCAGAAAAGGATAATAAAAATATTCAGTTAGGTTTTGACTTCTAAACAGAATATTATTCTAAGCGTAAAGAGGGGAATGGAAAACACCACCACATAGTTACTTACCCTGATCCATCCAGAGAGGTGAAATAGCCCTGCCATACCATGCATCCTAGAAAACAAAGATAAGGAAGGAACAGGTTCTAAGACATATAGGAGCTGAGATACACAACAAACTGCCCAGAAACCAGAAAAAGATTCTCCCTCTAGACTTTCAATGCCCTTCAGCCCCTAATAATTGTCAGAAGGAGGCTACTGCAAGTAAATACATTTGCTCTGTGTTATGTTCACTTAAGCCAGCTCAATGCAAAGCATTGAGATTGACTTGAAAGATGACTTTTGAGCATAATTAAGAAATAGCAATTCCACAGCTGAAACCTGGGGCAGCTCCAACTGCCTCTTCCCCAACTCACAGCAGCATGCAGCCCTGTAGCTCCTCTCCTCATTACTAAATATCCTATAGCTCTTCCTCATTCTCACATGAAAGATAAGGACACCCACTGGATCTTCGACATGAATTTATACATAATAGCTTCAGCCAGAATGAAATGCAGGTTCATCCTTTACCTCATGCAAACATTCTATGCTATTTCAAAGCAAATTGAATGCTCTGAAAACAAATCTTGATATACTGTACAAGCACTATGCTGTTTCCTATTCCAAGGGAGGACACCAGACTTCCTTGTAAACAAATAAACAAGAAATCCTTAAAGCTAAAGGCTGCCTGCCTCAAGTAGCCAGAAGCCATGAAGTAATAATCTACATAAACATGCATTTGGTTCCAGTACTCAACAGACATTGAAACTGACACTTACATAATGCTCAGTGGCTGTACTTTTTTTCTTTATATATTTTCAAAGATGATATAAACAAGCCTTAGCAGGCACAAGCAAAAGTGAATGCAGAAAATAAACTGCTTTTAAAGGTGAGAAACTGGAAAGCAGGCTGTCAATACAGATTGCTTCTGCAAAGCCTAGACATCTAGGGAATCAAGGCCTTTGGTCTTTAAGCTGTCAACATAGCATGCTTAATGAATAATGAGCTATAAACATGTTTCTTGTTAATAAAAACAAAGTGTTACATTATAGAAGATGGAGACCTCCATCCTGCCACAGGCTCCACAGCTTTCCATTTTCTCTCTAAAACATAACCTTGAAGATCTTCCAATGTCCGTGAGCCTCGGTATCTGCGAAATACTCCATCATTTGCACTAAAAACCAGAAACACACATTAACACAGACAGGCCTTAAACTGTACCTATGGTTAAAAAAAAAAAACAAAAACCAAAAAAAACCACCACAACCAAAAACCCCATATACATTATAGATTTGACCTGCTCAGAAAGTTGAACACCTAAGCATTTTCAATGTTTTGAAACTGTAATCAATGATGGAAGGTCTCAGTTTTTAAACAGCATGAGCTTTTGCCATTTATTAAAACAGCTATTTTTCTTAAATACTCACTCTCACTACTGCAAATACAAAGCACACGAGGTTAACAACCAAACCTTTTTTTAGACACAATTCAGAATGACAAGGGTGCTTATAAATATGTGTGTGTACATATGTATATGCATGACTCACAATACCATGACTTAATAAAGGGTTCAATATTTAAAAGATGACATCCTTTTATTGGAGAAGAGATACAACAAACGTCTTTCCTGATCTGTTTTTAACAATATTGATAATAGGGGCACTTAGTAAAATCACTTAAACTAAAGAAAAACCTCAGATGAGGGCTATATCAATACAACCAAAGCTCTAAACAATAACCTGAACTGAAATCAAAAGTCAGTATTCCTTCATTTTTACCTGCATTTCAGAGTTACAGTTTAAAACAAGTGACAAGTAGGAGTCAACAGCTACAAGCATGGCCAGCAGGTCAAGGGAGGCGATTCTGCCCATCTACTCCGCTCTCATGAGACCCCACCTGGAATACTGTGTCCAGCTCCGGAACCCCCAGCATAAGAAGGACGTGGACCTGTTGGAGCAGGTCTAGAGGGGGGCCACAAAGATGATCAGAGGGCTGGAGCACCTCTGCTATGAGGACAGGCTGAGAGAGCTGGGGTTGTTCAGCCTGGAGAAGAGAAGACTCCGGGGAGAACTTATAGCAGCCTTCCATTACCTGAAGGGGGCCTACAAGAAAGCTGGAGAGGGACTTTTTCCAAGGGCATGGAGTGACAGGATGAGGGGTAATGGCCTCAAACTGGAAAAGGGGAGATTTAGATTAGATATTAGGAAGAAATTTTTCACTATGAGGGTGGTGAGGCACTGGAACAGGTTGCCCAGGGAAGCTGTGGACGCCCCATCCCTGGAAGTGTTCAAGGCCAGGTTGGATGAGGCTTTGAGCAATCTGGTCTAGTAGGAGTTGTCCTTGCCCATGGTAGGGGGGTTGGAACTAGATGATCTTTAAGGTCCCTTCTAACCTAAACCATTCTACGATATCGGTAGAGAGTCAACAGATGAAGAATTCTAGCAGCAAGAGACGCAGTACAACAAACAGTGGAAAATTTCTGTACTGTTTTACATGCGATCTATGCAGTCAGTTATTCAAATGAGAAATTTTAGTGACACTTACAGAAGGTCAAGTATGCCTGCTCACATATGGTCAGGTTTCTAGAAGCCAATACTGCAAACTTGCACCAACTTTTACAAATGCTGTTAAATATTGTTTCCAGACTGAAAAAAACATCACTTTTATCTCAGTACAAAACTGTTCGTAGGAGAACCTTCCACCAGAATTTAAAAATACATACTTTATGTTCATTTAGTGCATTGAGCTCCTGAGAAATGTTTTAGAGATTGACAAAAGTGAAATAAGCCAGTTGTCCATTACATCTTCCATGCCACTGTTCAAATAGGACAGGAAAAAAGAATACATATTGAAACAGACAACTGTTCCTAATATGACACACTTACTGGTAAATTGTAGGAAGTGTTGTGACAAAGAAACGACCACTCACACCTAGAAAGGGAAGAAAAAGCCACATCAAATGGTTAAGTAAAACCGAAATTTCTCAGCATTCTGACTTATCTATAAATATCTACAGATCTGTATTTGTAGACTAGAAAGCAGAAGACCACATAGCTTTTACCACTGTTTTGTAAATACAGGTTAACAGTTTGTCTTCAGAAACGCTACAAACAGTAACAGATACTAAATACTGTTGACAAATTAAGGAAAAATGCTGACCTTGAAGAATGTTTACTGCAAGGTAATTTTTCTACATGGATTTCTCTAACCAGTATTTGCACACAGCTGAAGTTTTTGACCAGACCAGCAGTGTGTCCCTCCAAGAGACAGAAGAGCCACACAGACACCTATATTCCAGGATGCTGTGTGCTTGTGTCTGTGCATAGTCTCATCCACATGACCTTGGTTTCATCTAGAAAGTTGGGCCACTAATGACAGCAATGACAACAATGTCTGACAAACTCTGGCCCCTGATTTTAATTCATCCTCTAGCTGATTTTAAATAATTTAAGAGCTCCACATTTCAGATCTCAGATACTTGAAGTCATTAAATAAATTAACCTTCCTATTTGCTTGTTTGCCTCTTCCAAATAATCCACCTGCACTGCACAACTAGTCTGTTCTTACATCCTGTAGGAAGGCTCAGTCTCTTAAACGTGACTGTAGCAAGACAATGTTTTGGATGTTTCTAGGTTCTTATCCTTCCCTCTTATCCTATCCCTCTAGGTAAATAAAAGTGGTATACCAACAGATTGATAATTAAGCTTGGGATGTCTCAGCATTCTGTTGTGTAAAATACTGCACATTTAAGGCATGAGAATCATTTAATCATTTTTCACACCGTCCAGAAGGGTCGGTCATGTCAGCATTTTGAGCAGCAGACATAAGACAGCAGAAAGGACAAAAAAGGTTGAAGCACGGCTTCAAGAGGCTAACTAGAATTGATCCCCACGCTGAAAGTGGGTGTTTCACTGACTGGCAAATACATAATAATCTTTTTACAAGTATCACCCTCGACAGTGACAACATAATGCAACTCATAGGACAGAGAAACTAGCACCATATCATCAAAAAGCAGCCTGTTGGCCAGAAGGCATTTGAAGTTCTCTGTTTTGCACTCGGTACTGCTACAGAGTAAGAGATGCAAGCGCGTCACTGCTGCATTAGGTATGCCAATGAAGATCTCCCAGTGTATGGAGAGTCAGCTGTGAAGCAGAAAGCTCCCAAACATCTCATAAGCAGGCTTTCTGTACAACTCAACTCGCTAAGTTGTCAGGTGAAGACATCACTCTCTCCTCTGCTTCCAAATCTGAGGAAAGTCAGGGCTACTTGACACTACCACCTCCTGACAATTACAAAACCTGCAAGTGAAGAGGAAGAACTCACCTTAGTGCTTAGTAATATTATCTACTTTTCAACACATCCAACTTAAAGACTGCAGAAATGAAAAATGTGCTACTAATGCAGTCTATTTTGGAAAAAAAAATACAGGAGACTTCAGAGATTATCAGTCCCTAGACATGCAGTCTAACTCCATAGTAAGGGCTAAATTCCTTTAGCCAGTAATTGCCATTCATATAAAGTACCGATGTAAAGAGTACAAATCAGTTACTTAACTTTTCCTTTTATAAAGTTCTGTGAAAATCTTCTGGGAAAACTAAGTCCTTATTTGGCTTTCAATAAAGCAAACATCTTCTGGCACCAGGAAGTTAGCCATGGAAAAGTATTGTAGCAAGAAAGTTTCTGCCTTTAGAGACAAAGATGAGCCAGACTGAACTAAGCCAGGTATTTTTAAAAGTTTCAGTAATAATGTTTTTTCTAGTGCCAATTCCGCTATGGAATAGGCAAAAAAGGGTTGCGAGGTTTTTTGTTGTTTGAGTTTTGGGTTGGGTTTTTTTTGTTTTGTTTTTGGTTTTTGTTTGTTTGTTTTTTTCTCCCCTGAAGATGTTTAAATCAAAATAAGCGCAAGCATCTTCAAAGTTCCAAAAAGGATGTCGCCTTCATTTCAACTTTTCAGCTTTCTGCCTTTATTGCTATAAGAGGCAGGGTGGTGGAAAACTTTTATAAAACAGCTAAAAGCTGTGCCAGCACAGGCAGATACAAAGTAGACAAAACCACAAGTGTAACAGCAGAATTCATCAAGCAGAAAGCACAGCTGCACAAGAAAACCTAAGTGGAGAGCCATAAAGAACATAATAAGCTTAAGAGAAGAGAAAGTCACAGGAATAAGAACACTGAAAGATTCCCTGAAGTTCTTACAAACACTAGTCAGGCAAACAGAAAACAAAATAGCTAGCTTAAATCTCTCTTACCAGTAGCCTATCCTAGAACCAAGTACCAATGGTCTCAGAATGAACAATGAAATCTGTAAATTGTAAAATATAAAATGTGTTGCCAAAATGCATCTAAGCATCTCCAAAACTTTAGTTGGAGATGCACTGCTTATCTAATGCACGTCCTTGAAACAGTAAAAGCAGATGTGAGCCAGCTACAAAGAGCTAAGAACAGACAGTAAATTGTTTTGGTGTGCGTGTAACACGAACTGGTTAATAGTTTAACTTGAAATACAGTGAAGCATCTGTCTGTTTGCAAATTAAAAACAGACATAGACCCATTATGAAGTCAACAGCTAATCAGGAATAGGAAAAAGCCTTCAGTATTTGCACACCACCTTCAACCCCCCCAAAATAAACAGAGAATATAGATGCCATCTAAAAATACAGCTGCTTTCATCATACAACTACTCAAAGAAGATTACAGATGGTCCAAGAAGTCTCATTTTAAATCAAAGGTAAATGTTGTCATTGGGAGCTTAGAAAGGCACCACAAATACACAGAACTTGGAGACCCAGAAGCATCTCCATTACTTGCTCTTGAAATACTGAACGTTTCAATAGAAAAGATGAGGAAAGAATAAGCACTTTAAGACTAGTACATCAAGTGACTGAAATATGCTGTAAATCCATTAAGGCTCTGTTGGATTTATTCTTTGGGCGTCTGCTGTAATTAAGTACCATGAATGGCTACTTTCTCCTGCAGGTTTTGAAAGTGCAATTTTACGCAGCTCTGCACTCGTCTAGTGGTTTCCCCCTAATTTAACGCATTTTGACTACTTCCAATTTGATGAAGGGGTTACATAACCAAAGCTAATTAAGGTACCATTGTGCAAGGAAGAACAAGAGATACAGCACTTAAGCACACTAACCAAAAGGCTGAAGCATAAGTCTACAGTAAAAATACCTGAATAACTTTGGAAAGCTTCCAAAGGAACTCATATACCTTCAAAATTACATCAGCAACAAAGGTCAAATACGGAATAAAACTTTGTTTTCCAGTTTGAGTATTCATTAGTTTTAGAAGCGGCTACAGCTTTCATGCTTTGTGCTGAATTGGATATTGCAGGTATATTACGCGTGCTTAGGTACAAAATCATCATTTGCGGTCAGTCCTTTGACTTGCAGAAGTCAAACATGCTCAGAGGTCAGGACTCTCAGCAACATTAGAAATTCAAATATTTAAGGAACTTATGGTTAAGTCACATCTAAGGTCTTAAGAATCTGGCATCACTCAGCAGTCAGAAAAATTTAGACCAAAAGAAACTATCAAATACTCGATCCCTTCAGGTCCCAACACTGCCATTCAAGTTTTTTTACCAGGAAGAGTAATTCCTTCAAGGTCTCAAATATTTTATTTTTACAGCATCACTTTTGAAAGTGCATTTTTAAGTCATATCCAAATGCCACGATCAAGACTGAAATCCTTTTATTTGAATACTGCATAAACAAAAGAATCCCTGTCTAATTGGGAGAAAATAACAAGTCAGGATTATAATGAATCCCCATTTGCAGCTTTAACTCCAGAGTAACCACTACTTTGTTAATGTGCAGAAGCTGACTAAATTTATATCTATGCAAAAATTCATAATATTCAAACTCATCTGTTTAATGAACTATTAATGATTAGTATATGCACTAAAGGAGAGCCCCACATCAACAGCTTTTTGGCATCAGAGTTTTTGTACACCTCTAAACTTCTAACAAAACGCAAGGTCTAGAACCACTAGCATTTTCTTGTGAACTTAAATTGCTCTGAGACCAGCGTTTAAGTCATTTCCTTTCTGTTAACTTGATAAAGTTAACTTGTTTGGCATGCTTTCAAATAATAAAATGGACATATTTTCCACACACTTTATAAGGCAAGGAAAAAAAAAAAAAAATCAGTAAATCTTAGCCTTTTTATTCTAGTAACATCTCTTCCTAACTCTGTCAGTCTTTTGATACTGCTGATAAAATCTTTTATCCCCTCAAAACCAAAACAAGCATGAAGCATTCCCAAGAGATGCAGAGGTTTAAACAATATTGGTACTGCTTACACAAACACACATTCAAAACTTTGAAGGGAGTCACTAAAGGAATAAGTAAGATTGTGTCCATGCTTCTGTGGATAGTTAGGAAACTCTTTTTGTAAACACATTTGCATATGTGCATCACAAACAGAAAACAACAGTAACATCCGTACTTTAAAGCACTACTACAATTAAACAAAACAATAAACCAGCACCATCATGGAAACAGTTAAGAACTTATTAAAGCAGGCTCACACTACGGTAATGTTACCACACCCTCTCGGTAACTGGAGGCTACAGAACTGAATTCTTCTGCGAACAGTTTGGAGGAGAGAGGAATGAGACAGGCAACAGCTTCCAGTGAAGGAGATTAAAATAGAGAATAAGTCCCTTTTAATACAGTATTAAGCCAGATCACTACCCAATTCTTTAATCCTTCAAACTGAGTTTATAAACTTAGGCTCACAGATATGAACTACACGGAGAAGCAAAATGTGGACAACATTTTGATTTAGAAACCTCTTTTCTGACTTGGCTGGTATCCCAGGTACTCCAGCAAAATAATATAAGGCAAGGAATACTACGTGGTACTTATATTGAATAATTCCTTTTATTATAACAGTCTATTTCATACTATACCTGGTTCTTGAGTGACATCCACCTTTCCCACAGTGATACCTATGTGTTCGCTTTCCTTTGCAAAGCTCTCCCACGTCAATTCAATCTGTTGACAAGCTGCACACCAAGGAGCATAGCTAAAGGGGGAAGACAGGTTAAATATTTTAATATTCTTACACTTACAGACATTCAAAATTGATCTACTGTACAGAGAAAATACAAATGCATCAATCACACAGGAAAAAAACCTGCAGTTTTTCTTAATCGGGTCTACTGTTTTCCCCAACATTGGGCACTTATGATTCAACTGGACAGGGTGTTGGGCCATCTTGTCTAGACCGTGCTTTTGCCAAGAAACGTTGAACCAGATGATCCTTGAGGTCCCTTCCAATGTGGTATTCTATGATAATCAAGTAGTTTTGTATCAATCCCTATGTTCCTTCTCATGTTATTAAAACAAAACAAGATCTCCATAGATTCGAGAAATTTATATCTAAGCCCCTCACCACTTGTTATTTATTCTATTTACATACTCAATAAATCCATTTCCATGGCAGCTATTGGAATTACCGAAGCCACGCTGTTCTCTGAAGTGGTAGTCTTCAACATAACATTTTGTATTGATTTCCCACACCTCAGAACTTCTGGAAGTTACATTTGTCTTAGTCTACTACTCAATACATCAAAGCATGCCCATTTGGATAGCACTCTCTAGAGATTTAAAAAGAGTGCACATGAAATTCCTACTGCTCATACAGATTGTCTTTCTTAAGTCCTGTTTTTTTCTCAGAATTAATTTCAGCAAAATAAGAAAGCCCGTTTCAAGAGCTGAGTTTTCTATACTATCAATTGGAATAATCAAACCAAGTTTGCAGTTGTTATTGATAATATCAGAACAGCTAATATGAAAGGATAATACCAGATAACACTTAAATGCTGATAAAACCCCATTTGCCATCTTTGTATTTTACCCTAACTTGGTTGACAAAGCCTGTGTCAGACTTGGTGTAGCTGCAGTGGTCTGCCGTATACACAATTAAGGTAACACAGAACAGCTAGATACAGCATGTCACTGGGCCACGGCAATTATCCAAAGACAGAAACTTTTACAAATGAAAAAAGACCTTCACATGGTTTAACCCAATTTATTGGGGGTGGAAGTGGAAATGTATACATGCAGATTTCTAATATTTTAAAATGAAAGGGAGCAAAAGTAGTGGGTCTAGAGGCACACTACTACTCACAGTACTCCAGATAATGCTACCATGCTCCTCATCCATTGTTAACAACAGAAACAAATTTCAGCCTGGGCATAGTCCAATATCCTTAACAGTCCACATAACCACAAGACTCTTAACTGTCAACCTCTACAAGGAACTCCCTTACTCCTTCCGTTTGTCTGCCAGTACTACTATCTGACTCAAACAGCCCACATAACCACCAGACTCTAACCGTCAACCTCTACATGGAACTCCCTTACTCCTTCTGTTTGTCTGCCAGTACTACTATCTGACAAAGAGTGGCAATTCCTATTGTCTGGCTGTCTACTGATCAGGAATGCTTACCTTCTCAAGTGGCTGCAGATAGAGATCTCCCCAGTCACCCACAAATGTTTCATGTTAATAAGACTAAATCTAAACCAGGTAATTTCTCATAAAATAGGTAGAATCAAATTTACTCCAAGTGCTTATGGCAATTTTGCAACCTAAATATTTAAAAAAGGAAATCTTATAATTTGGAAGTTAAAAGGATACAATTTAAAAATGTGTTGTATTTAACTGTACTAGAAATTTATGATTCTAAGTATTAAAGTCGATACCTTGTTTTTTGGCATGAACATCATTCTGTATGAAAGTATCTGAAAAATATACATAAAACTTATCCTGCCAAGAAACAGCCCCTCAGTATCTTTTAAAAATATGCTGGAAATGAGTCGCACATGCAGAACTGTTTCCCATTGTGCTGCTGGCCTATGGAAGTCTTTTAATAAAAGTCTGACAGATAATGTACTTTACAAGCAGTATTATTCCAGTAGGTTGACTGATAAGTAATAAAGTACATACATCCATCAGATAATGCTGCTCATGTTGCTCTAAAATTAAAGACAGAAGTTGAAATGTTTTCTAAATCCAGCTTCTCTAGATGCATCAAATTCATGCCATGAGATTTTCAAGATTAATACGCCCTTTAGCCTCTTTAAGGTATTATCTGATCTTGCAATAGAAATTTGGGCCCTATCAACATTTATGTTTACATTTGACATTCATAAGCACTTCTTCTAAATGAAATTAAGTGGGATATTCAATACACAGGGCTAATATTCATATGATTATAAATATTTTCTTCAGCTCAAAGCAGCATTAAAATTCACCCATATCACAGTTTGGTAGTGACAGAACATAAAAATGAACTTCACAAAAAGCCTTAGTTGTTGGCTTCCTAGTTTTTATTACCAACATTGGGTGTGGGATAGCAACATACGATGCTACAAGATCCAGCCACTCCAGCTGAACACTGCCACAATTAGGCTTAAAATATCTGCTTTTCATTCCTGAAATTACATGTTCAGTGTTTTGCCAGCCAGGAAACACTCTGTCCCTACATATACAAGAGAGAACTTGCAAAAAGCATCAGATTTTTGCAGTTATCGCTGCTGTTCACTAACACCCTCACTGTTCTGAAGCTTTAATGTAGACATTTGTTATGCAGCAATTGAAGCACTAAGAATTCAACTTCAACAAAAGATAAGCCTCAGAAAGTCAACTATATAGTTTTAGTCTACTTCTCAAGTGAGCAGGTGGTAGCCAAAGACACAAAAGTTAGTCCCTGTAGTCTACCAATACCTGTATCACAATAGTACGGGCTCTGGAACCTGACACGAAGTTTCCTCCAGCGTGTCAAAACCCCACCAAAACAGACAAGACCTCCCAACCCAAAAAACCCTTGCCCCACAACAGTTATACAAGCTTTTTGACAAACTGCAGAAGCCCTAGCAATCTCAAAGAGAAAACAAAGAAGGTTTCTTCCCTGGATTCTTCTCCTGATCTTCACTGAAATGCCTTAAATCACAGATGGGCCTGAAGTGACAATACATCAAGGCACTGTTCTGGGGAAGTTGTTTCAGCATGCAAGCTCAGCCTTATGAATTCCCATTCTGCTGTATCTACTTCAGTAACCTGACATTATTTTCCAATAATACCTGAATAAAAGGGAAAAGTAACTGCATACCATTGTGATTCACTAGAAGCCAAGCAAATTGTATTCTCTTAGATAACATTGCAAGTCCTACTTTCCACTTGTTCTACAGCTCAGTAACAAAATGCATTTCAAACTTCCAAGAACAAGATGAGAAGCAAAGCAGGGTATATCTTAATTATTTAGCTCTCTATTTTCAAAAACAAGAAAAGGATAAGAGTGCTATCTGCATTTAAAAAAAAAAGACCCCAACAACTTTCCATTCACAAGCTTTTTTTTTTTTTAAGAGGGAGAACTGATTTTTAAAATGTAAAGCCAATCAATTACTGAAAAATGATGTGAAATCTTCTAGAACTTGAACAGATTAACTTCCATCATTCTACATGGTTTTGTCCCCTTCTGTAACAGTAAAGCATCTGCTGCCAAGGATATTTCAGTTTCACATTTTATCAGTTTCTGTTCAGCCAATGCATGGCACAGTAATCAGCCACATGTTCAGTTATTTAATAAGAGTCCATAAATAATTTGGTCGCTTCCTCTGAACTCAGTCAGCAGGGCTGCAGAAGCTTCAGAACCAAAACAGTTTGGTAACTTGATTTTCATTCCCCTCTGCTTTTTGGGCTGGGTTGGTGGGTTTTTTTTAGTTTGGGACTTTTTTTTTTTTGGTTGCTTTTTTGTTTAAGAATAAGACAAAGAAAAGCCTGGATACTAAGAAATCAAAAGGAAGTAAGAGACTATACTCTCATAAGTGACAGAAAATTCCCAATCTTATTGAACTCTAAATCTGTTACAGTCATTGTTAAATAATTTATGGAATTCTTCAGAGTGTTTCAAGCCAACTGTTTAAAAGCATTAAACCATGTAAATACCAAAACATTCAGCTAGATTTTTAGCACACTCCCTTGAAACTACACACAAAACTGCTCGGAGGACTGAACCCTTGTGATAATGTGGCCTACTAGATAGCAGGGCAATGTTTAACAATAAATGATAGTGAGAAAATAAAGTATGGTTCTATGCTATAGGTATGATGTGTTAGCCTTGAAAACATGACTATTACCTACACTATTCTCCCAATTTTCACCTGGCTAGAATTAAAATAGAAAATTAAGACATTCTTTTTTAGGTACATATAGCACTAAATCTGTGCTGAAAGAAATGGGAACCAAAACATTTCACACCCTGTGTGGGAACTAAACTAGAGATTTTCCCAATGGGCAAGTATCTAAAGTACTGCAGGTGCAACAGGGGCATGTTAAATAGCTTCATTTGTAGCCAGAGGCATAAAGACAACAAGTTTATTATTGGGGGGTGTGCAGGGTGTTGTGTGTTTGTTTTAATCTACTTCAAAAAGAAGAGGATGTTAAATTAAGATCAATCAAGCTTGGAACAAGCGATGTTTACAAATGCAAAATACATGTTTAAATAAACAGACCAGAAATTATTTATATTCCTAATAGACACAATATTAAAAATAAAGACAAAAAGAAAATTCCTCATATTAATGAATCATTATCTTGCAGCTACAGGCTAGAAATAAGTCAATAAGCAAACCTTTTATAAAAGTTCATTCCAGCATCACAGTCACAGCACTTCAGTAAGAATCTGTGTGCTGCGATAGTAACAGTAAGCAAAAAGTATTGCAACATCTTTCAGAGACAAAGTTACCCAGAACATTTTTATCAATGAAATGCAGCAGTGCTTCCAGTGCCTGCAATTTTGCCAGTTATGAATAACTGAATATCTACAGATAGACAGCCAAGTACACACTTTAGCTAGGAGGGGTGAAGCAATAAAAATCCTATTTCCTCTACAAATCCTGCACGTGAGTAACTTCTGACTGAAGTTTCTCTATTTGTGCATCTGAGAACAATAAAAAAGCAGTAGCATACACTAATTCACCTACACTACTGACATTAAACAGAAATAGTAGTACTCATTCCACCCAGGGCAGAAGGCTTCGAAACAGTAATTTAGAGCAGGTGACCAAAATAAATAATTTATTCTTTTCAGAGATACTATAATAACATTTACATTAAAAAAAAAAACCAAAAAAACCCCAAAAACAAAGGTCTTAAAAACAAACAGGAGGTTCTTTGAGCAAAGGGGGTTTTGATAAGCGATATTGCAGTCTTGCCAACAGACCTATCACACAGCATGGAAAGAATCAATGAATTGACATGCAGGAGTCCTGTCCAGATCACCCAGCTCTAAACCAGATAAAAACCAGTAGAAGCCAAAATCCATCGGCATGAAAACAACTGCAAGAATCATAAGAAATCAATACCAGATCTCAAACTCCCGTTTAGCCATGATTGGGAATCTCAAACTCTATTTCAAGAACAGCAGTACTGAGTTAGCAAGAAAGACAAAGGTTCCTTCTCACTTAAGAGAAAAGCAGAAAGCACTAGAACGTACCACAGAAAGTAGCATGGAGAACTAAGGATCTTTCACACATCAAACACTGTACATAAAATAAAGTCTAATTTAAGCAATGTAACAAAATATACCATATCAAGCTAGCACTAAAGCTAACTTTGCCACCATTGCAATTGTCAGCTACCTGTCACTCCAAACCAGAATGCAATGTTTCAAGTGGAATAAAGACTCCAAAGGATTTTAACTGTTCACTATCCTAATCACTTCTGATTTCAGACAGTTCCTCTCTTCTTTCTTCCTCAGGGGTATGCACCACTAATTATTTAAATATTTTCTCTTAGAAATAAAAATTTTGAGTCACCATAAATAACCTTTTTCCTCCTTAAGATTCATCAACTCGTGTGTGAATCAGTAACTTTCATATAATAGCTTCTACATGGGAGTAGGGCATCTGAAGTGAAAAAATTTCAATTTAAAAAAGAAATATTTTCTCCCCACTCCAAGATCATCTCTTCTCCCCCCTTTCAGAACACAACAGATGTAAAGGGAAAAACACAGACTAAAAATCAAACCCAAATCCTCAGCCACAACAGTGGGCATCCCTGGGTATCTCAATCAGCTATTTCAGGATTGTTCCCATCTATTCACTGATTAATACCAGCTGTCTAGTAGGGTCCTGAGCATTAAGGCCCTAGGAGAAGTGATAGTCCCTCCCACAATAAGAGACTGCAAATAACTCAAATTCAGTACTAAAACAAAACTTAAAGCAGGTGGGTAACTATTTATGAGGGAGCATGAGTTCAGATGTTGAAGAGTGACCTTGTCTGTTTTAAGGCTACTCAGTCCGTTTCAAACTGTTCAAACTCAAGCACTTCCACAGAAGAGTAGCACACGCACCACAAAATCCTATTTCATAGCTGCACAGCACGCAGATATCACGTGAGCATACAGCCTACTTAAACTACTTTTTTTTTTAAACTGCTGTCTTAAAAAAAACAAGTTCCTTTTCCCCCTTCTAAATACAAGCAGGTGAGCTAGCCTCCAAGTACAAAATGTCATGTGCACTCCAAGAACAGTATCATGTCACGAGTGAAGCCATGACACCACTTCTAACTAATAGAAGCACTTAAAACCCTAGACCACAATAGGCAAACCTCTCTAGCTGTCACCAGGATAAAGCAACAGCCGCAGTGAAAAGTTAATGAAATCTGATGCATCTCCTTTGAACAAGAACTCTAGAGCAGTGTTGCTGGAAGCGAGGGCGTTCCGGCACATTATGCAACACTTACCATTTTGGAAACCTATTCCTGCTGAATATTACCTATCAAATTCAGCCTTCCTAGCTTGCACAGAATCCAGCAGAAGTCCCAAACGGGTAAGCAGTGCAAGGTGCAGTGCCTGACACTATTCCCCAGCAGGCAGCCGTCTTGAATAACACCGCTGAAATGTAATCAATGACACCCCCGGCTTACCGAGACGTGCCCGCTTTAACCTTGGGGCCCTCAGGCGCTCTGCGCCCGCACAAGACCAGAACCTGAAGGAAATCTACCTTTAACCGACCACCTCAAATAAGGTGAGCGTGCGCCCGCAGGCTCAGGGCTGACAACGCTTGGTGACAGGGGGGATTCAGGGGCATTAGGGGCCCCTGCGCGGACGCGCCCCTCGCCCCGGGCCAGCCATCGCAGGGGCGGGGAAGGTGCGCGGCTGCTCCCGCGCTTCCCTCCGCCTCTCTCCCCACCGGTTACCGGCCACACCGGCTCCCCGGGGCAGGCACCGAGCTGAGACCGCCCGCCTTAGCAGGGNGAGCCGGCAGCGGCTTCCTGAGGCGGGCTGTGCCGCGACCGGCTGCCGTCCTTCCCCTCACGGGGAAAGGCCCCGTCGCCACAGGCCCGGAGGAAGCCTCAAGGCCGAGACCGGCAGCCTGTCTATCCCAGTGCATCGTTTAGCTCATCCCAGGCACAGGACTTCGTGTTTTTCCTTGACTTCAATGAAATTCCTGCCAGCCCCGTCCCTTTGGCTTGCCCAGGACCCCTCTGAACAGCAGCCCTGCCCTTGAGTGGAATGATTGCACCCTCAATTAATGGTAATTAAGACGGTTAACTTCCTTAGTTAGGTAGTTAGTTCTAGTAAATTGACCAGAAAAAAAATAAGAAGAGATCACTGTACAGGTCTGAGCTGCCTTCCTGTCTGATGCGGAAATTTGTTCTTGTTTGGCTGGAGACTTGGCTTGGAAGTAACTTACGATGAAGAATTTTCTAACTCCAAAAGTTGATAAGCCCTGTTGTTAAAACATTTACACTCTTTTTTTTTTTTTCCCCCCCCCCCCAGTAGATAAAACAGTAGGACCGCCTCTGGATTTTTTCACACTTTGACAGTTTGTCTTATGAGGCTCCTTTACATTACTCCCATATTTCTCCATAGGAATCTGGGCTTTGATCAAACCATTCCTTAAAGCCTGAGTATAGGTCTGGCCTTTATGTATTCACACTGAAGCGGACTCAGCATCTGGGGACAGAAGCAAAAGATTGCTCCTGGTCAGGAGTTTAGCAGCAGCCATGGGCTTCAACTGTTCCTCCAACACAGAGGGAGCAGGGAGACAGGCCTGCCCATAGCACCACTCACACTATGCAGAAATGACACAGTGACAGCAATTTTCCTCATTTGCTGCTTCTCCAGAGTAGGTCACCTCTCCCAATGACTCAGTGTTATTCTCTCCTCACTAGGTATTCAAATAGTACCTGCCATTACCAAAGAAGATTTTTGTCGACAGCTTCTCAGCATTGTAGAGATCCCTGCCTTTCTGAGCTGTAAGCTTCTTGCCACCACAATTAACGCCAGCTGAGGATTAAGTGAGTAAGAGCCTCCCGGAACACGTATCTTCTAAGATCTTCCACGTGATACACATAGGCTGAACTCAAAGTCTCTGTGTTACAATTTTTCTAATCCCTTAGCTATTCTTGTGGTTTGTAAAAAAAAAAAAAAAATTTCTCTAATTTATCAGTGCATTTCCTGAGTGTTTGAAAATTGGATGTGGTATTTTAGTAGTGTTTAAAACTGAGATATGTAGTGAAGAGAAGGAATACAGTGGTAGAAATTATTTGAGAAGACACATGCTTGGCTGAAGTTCCCTTGCAAGGAGATAGTACAGAAAGGACTTTTTGCTGCTGCTCAGTTACAACTCGGGAAACATGCTAGTTTTTCTACAGATTACTGGGGGGGGTGTGTGTGTCACGGGGAGGGTAGCGATTGGCCAAACTAAGAGAGGTTTGAGATCTGGTGGAGCCAAATTAGGAGAATTTATGTGACGAAGAGCTCACATGCAACAGGAAAGGTTGAGGATCATTTTCTTGTGTGGTACAAAGTGCTGAATAATTGCATTTGTGTCCTCAGAGAACATGCAAATGAAGGGGGTAGCAAACCCGATCTCCATGAAGTGGCTAAGAAGGAACACGTGAAATGATGGCTCCAAATATATGGGTGTGTTCCTGTGAATTCAAAAGGACTAGGAAAGAAAGACAAGAAAGATTTGAGGATGAAAAGAGCAAAAGACTTACTTTAGAAGTAGTTTATAGCCTCATTCAACACAGAGGAGGTTTGCAGTTCAGGCGAAGTCTGCTGAGGAACAAGGCGGAGTTGCTTTCCCTAAAACAGAACAGAGTGCTCCTAAAACAAGGGAGACATGTCAAGGTGCTGCTAATCCCTCTGAAGCAGGTCAGGCTTGCAAAGATGGAGAAGATACACCTCATTTGAACCTGATTAGGAGCATGAAATGGGAAATGGGTAAAAAGAGAAAACAAGGAGGGCTAGTTAGAGAAAACAACTGTCTGGGCCAGACAATATTGCATTTGTGACTACTGCAATTACTCTGTCCCTTACAAAAATTTCTCTCCTTTAGCTTCGTTTAGCTTGTTAGACATGTGCATCTTCAACTTTTACTCTATGTATGTGTTGCTCTGCTGGCTTTGCATAGATCTTAAGAGATACAGTTTTCCAACTTCCATGCTTCCCACTGCTGTTACAGAACAGGTTTAGGAACCAAGCTGTCAGTTTAGGTTTCAACAGTTGTTGATGGAAGTGTGTCCATTAATCATAGATAAGTTTTGGACAGAATTTGGAAAAAAGATTTGAGTTAACTTCTGTAGATGTTTGTTTTAATCTTGATTGTAAAATGGAAAGTTCAACTATAGTATGGAAAGAACAAGTAAGTGTGGTAGACCTGAACGAAGGGAGGGACGCTGACAACGTATCTTTCTCCTGTTCTGTGATACTGCAGGCACTCATGTCACAAATATTTCTATCCTAGAATTCTTCTTTACCTTGGTGACCAGTCTGTACTCTGCACGGAGAACACCACCAAAATACATTGTTTCCTAGACTTCCCTAGCAGTAATTTCAGTGTTTCTCTTGAAGGACTTGAGGAAGACTGCTTTGTGCTCCCTAAGTATTTTCCCTGTGCAGAGTCTTTCTGTTCACTGAACTAAAATTTAGCCCTCGGTGACAGTCTGGCTTTCCAGTAGAAAAAGAAGGGAATTAAAAACTCATTGATTTTAGCGGTATGGTATAGAGGCTACAGTTAGCGAACTTCTTCTGTGAGTTTGTTTCTGTTATGTTTATTTTCTACTTTATTGAATATTGTCCTATTACTAGTTTGTGTAGGTGTCTTACGATAAAGAAAGATACTCCAGCATTATCGATATGTTTTCTTTCACTGTGTGCCATGATAGATTCATGACACAGCCTAGAGCAGAATAAATTATTGTAACACTCATTTTCCTAAAATATGCCTAATTTCACCACATACATAATTTTTTCAGTTCTATATGGGATTTTCACAACTATCCTCCTAAACTTTTGGAATTTGTTTTTGATGGACTGTTTGTAAAACTCAAAAATAAGAGGTTATCACACAGTCAACAGCAATTTTGATATTTCCAATTTTCATTTGATCTGTACGTAAGCGTAACGAAATAATAGTTGCAGTATATTTTTCACTATGTGAATGGTAAAAGAGTTTGCAACTTGATTTGTAACTTAAGACAAATAATGTAGCAGAGAATAATCTGGTCAGAAATAAGTATTCCATGCGTGTTCCAGCATGGATTTGTTAACCTTAAAGCTTGTTATATTTAAGGAGAATGGTTTAGTTTAAAATAGATAGATCAGTAAATAGACAGCACTGTAACTAACTGTTGAAACTCACCATGGCTCTGCCTTTGATATCTATTTAAAATTAACCAAAACTTTTATGCAAGAGTTTGACTTTTGACAAGGAATGTTCATATCTGTCCTTCATAAATAAGAGTATAAAATTCATTGGAATATCAAAAGAAATATATAAAGAGCTTTCTTGTTCATATGAATCAAGTTCATATGAATCTAATGGCTACCCACCAAAAGGTAGATATATAATGACAAGAGGAAATCCTATTTTGCACCTTCATAAAGAAAGTCAGTGAGGGTACTGTACCCATAATACTTCTATTTAAATGTAGCTTTCAAGAACATCTCTGACTAACTTTGAGTTTTGCTCGCCTGTGTAAATGTGAAGAAGTAGAGTTGTCCTGTCAAGCACTCCAATCTGGAGATAAGTTATCAAAGGTATTCAGCATTGAAAAATGTATCTTATTATCAAAAAACCTCACCGCTCATTTGTTGTTTATGCTGCTTCTACAGGTAAGTTAACATGCATCACTATACGCACACTTGTGTGTCCTAACAGTTCTGCCCGACCTTCCTGAATGGCTGCTCTTGATCTTGTAGTATTAAATAATATGAAAAATACGCTTTTTCATCTTGCCTGCATGTCCAGCTACAGAAGACACTTGGCTACCGAGATGAAGTTTGTCATACAAAGACTGGAACAGTAGTGCACCAGAATACAACAGTGCTCAGTGTACTTCCCGCAGCCAGAGGCATCCATAACCTCTAGGGAGCAGAGAGGCTAGAGAGAACCTGGTTCAGGAAGGACAATGCCTGTATGGGAGCTAGAGCAACAGCTTCCTTGCTGGCTTTGAAAAGATGACTGCTCAGCAGGGAAACTGGGACAAAAAGAATTAGATTTGGAACCCAAAGGGCAGCCTGTTTCTGATGATATCTTTACATATCTTCCAAGGTACAAAATGGAGGGACAGGAAGTAATTTGCAAGCTTTATGTAATATCCAGTCCTGTAAAGAGGTGCATGCTGGGGGATTCCTCTACCCACGCAGTGCTCCACCATGCAGGCATGCCCCCACATCCTTATCTTTGCATAACTCAAGCGTAGACCTCCTACAAGATCATCTCCCACCTCTAATGTTCATCTGTTCATTTTCTGCCTGTCAAGCCTCTTCAGAATTTAAAAGAAAGAAGTTGCAAGAGATGGGAGAAGAAGCTTTCAAGTTTGAGTGCATCAGATCAGGACAGATCTCATAATAAATACAAATTTTTATTACCTGACTTCTTTTTCTTTCTTTTTTATTTTTCCAAAGTGGAATTATCCTGCTGTGTAAGGAACCATTTCTTGCAATATATTTTTCCTCAGCAATAAAAATATCTCCAAGGCAGAAGTACAATTCTCTTTTTAGACCTCAGACCTCCAAAGCCTGATATATGTGGCTGAATGACTTAGATGAAAAGGTATTATTAGGTTTTTATTAGATTATGATGCAAGCTCAAGCTGGCTAGGCTCATCAGACTAAATCTAGTGCAAACATCTCTGGCCAAATTCTGCTTATACAGGTTGCTGTTTGACTGCAGTCAATATTCCTCTCTATTGTGATACTAGTTCCCTTCTATCATTTGTGATAAGGACATGGGTATACATGAGGCATGATTTACAATGTAAACAGTCATTGACATAGCTTAATTCTGATTGTGCTCCCAAATTAAATCAGAAATAATGCTATTAAAGGCAAAGGAGTTATTCTTCCTTACACAATACAGGAATCCAAAATTCAGGCCTTTATCACAAGACTAAGGTTTGTTAGATATGGCATGGGTATTTTTTTATACACGGCTTTTTATCACCAGTGACTTCTTGTTTCAAAAATAACCCTTTTTTAGCTCCTCTCTGGCAGCTGCATGTTGTGTTAAAGAAGTGATCAAACTGTGTTGAGGTCAGCTAGACGTGGAGATCTTTTATTGACTTCAGCAGGGACTGCACAAGAATTGGGCATCTGAAAGCACTGGCTGCTGCAAACACAGCAAGTGCTTTTTCCATTCCAGGCAGTGATAGTCTCACTAACAGTAGGCAGCTCTCTTCACAGTATGTCATACTCATTTTAAACCTGCTCCAAATGCTGCAGGAGCTTAGCAGTGAAGCAGACCGCCCAAAGGCACAGATGTAAACACAGGCTAAGCTCACAGATGTTCCATGGCAGCATATCTACTGTGCACTCTACAACACACAAAATATATGCTGTAATATTTTTTTAAAGGTCGGAATACTTCAAAACTTCCTGTGGAAAGAATAAAAGCTCACCTGAAAAGATGACGCAAACTGTTATATCATAAGCTACGTTCTTGCTTGTAGTAAATTTTTGGATAAGCACAATACAAAGACGTATTGTGGCAGAGCCATAAATCCAGATGCCATTGCATGTAATTTTCAAGCCAAGCTTCCACAATGTCCTGGTTTGAGGTAAAACAGGACCAATTCTCTTCAGTAACTTTACTTTTTAGCTAGGCCTCTTCTAACTGCTGAAATTAACAGCATGTTGAGCAGAAACTGTTCGCTCTCAGAGTGATAAGACCCATGTTTATAGTTGATGCCAAGGAATGGGATGCAGAGAGGCTTTTGCTCTAAGAACCAAGAGCAGCCAACTTTGTTACTTGCCCCGTTGGAGGGTCAGAAGCAGAAAAGCATAGAAGGGTCACCCCTGCGTGGAGGAGCAGACAGGACAGGTGACCCCAAACTGACCAACAGGGTATTCCATCCCATCTGCCTCATGCTCAGTATAAAAGCTGAGGGATCAGAGGGTCAGCCCTCTTTCTTCAATGGCCAGCATCCAGGGAGGACTCTGTTCATCTGCCTTTGATCCCAATCCTGAATTCAGATCTGGAGTCCAGTTTCCATCCATCACTGAGTCTAGTCTGGGACTTCCCCAGTGCCTGCTGGTGACATGACTGTAATCCCGTGGGCTTGATATGGTTTTGTATATATTTAATCATTTTCTTTTTATTCTGTTATTAATATTTCATTAGTTTATTTTTTTCCTAAACTCATAAGTCTCTCTCTCCCTCCTCTCCTTGAAGACAGAGGTGGGGGAGAGCATCTGTCATTCGCCTCAGTGGCCAATTTGGCCCAAAACACAACACACAAATTCCAACCTTTGTGAATATCTTTATGTAATCTGAATTTAGTGCTGAGATAAGCAACTTCTGATGAAAGCAGCAGGATAAACATGAAAGAATAAATATTTTCCAATGTATTGCTGTATCTTCACTACTTTCAGAGTTTGTTGTCATTGTCTCCCACAGTAAGAAAATGTCTTCACCTAAATGCAGTGAAAAATAGTATTTCTAGCCCTCATCTGAACAATTAATGGGAATGCCAGCTTGATATGTACACCATAGGCTCCTATGGGCATAGTCTTCTCTAATAATTTTCAAGTTTTAATAAAGTAATGTTCATCTCTCTCCTTCAGTACTACAAAACAGGTATAAAGTCCTTATCTCGAACCTCCTGTTTAAGTAGTGATTACCTACAACACTGGGCATGTTTCTCATGTTCCCTTCACACTGACCTGTGCATTATGTAAGGGGGACGGGGAAGTCTTCAAATATGCAAAGACAATCAGCAACTAGTTATCATCCTGTGATTAAATGCAACTTCCAAATTGTCCATAAATATTTAAGCCTATTGCAACTTTCAAACATATGGTTTGATAATGAACATGAACAGTGTAAAGGAAATTACTGGTTTTTCTCTGGGGGACTTCCTGTGCAGAGCACTTGTGTGATCCAGCCCTAGAATACAAGGGTGTCAGGCACAAAGTCAAGATAATATTTTTCTTTTGAAAGAAAGATAAAAAACTGTAGGGGGTGCACATCTATCTGAAGTGTGGGCTGATGATAGGGCGTATTTAAACCTTTTTTTTCAGAGCTACCTTTTTGCCAAAGAATGCATTAGCAGATACCTAGAAATAGCATGTTTTTGTACAGAATATGAATGTTGAAGTTGGTAAGTGCTCAGAGCCTTATTTGCCTGCCTTTTCCTGTTCAGCTCCACGAGTGGACAATGAAAAAGCAGATATGATCAATAAGTGGATTATGTATGGTAACAATCTAAAGGATGCTTTAAGGATGTAAATATGGAGTCTTAAATAACTTATTCCTGAAAAGCCCTGTACTGAAAGTTAATTTTTATTGCTGAAATATTCCTAGCTTTCTATAGTGCAGCTTTCTACATAGCAACAATTTCATGAAAAGTGTTCCTGGTCTTTCAGCTTCATTGATAAGCAATTAAGCCTGACTTTCCTGGATGCCTTTTAACCCTTGAGGGAACCCTGAAATATATTGTGCACTTACAGATGTTTACATATCCTCAAACATCTTTTTTCCATCCATATCAGCTGATTGAATAAGAAACACGTTATCTTGCTTTGCAAATGGCATGTAGTTTATTAAGTCAAAGTTACTGAAGAGTAGTTTTCAGGGACACAGACCTAACCCTATAATAAACCACTGTTGGCATACCTGTAAGCACAGAGAAAGAGGCAGTTTTGCAAAGCAGAGATCTGCCAAACAGCAACTGCCAAAGCAAGTCTGCTTTGGTTTTAGACCCTCCTGTCTCTAGCAAGGAGACTGTAGTCCAAGTCTTACATTTCAGTCCTGCGACTCTTTGGTCACTCCTACAGCCTGCCCCTCAAGCAACTATACCATTTGGCATATTTGACCCTAATTATAGCTCATGTCGCAACTCTCTTGCCCAGTGGGAATGTAACTGTCCCACTGCTCAAAACACTAAGAAAGGGTGGAATTCATATTTCTGTGCCTCGCCCAGCAGAACAGCTTTTGATTCAAGTGCTTCTGTAGCACAAGTGATGGATATACTTTACACATTTTGTTCTCCCATTTCTGTGAATTTTTCCATGATAAATGAATAGGTAAATATGGGAAAGCATAAGACAATGATGACCTTCTAACAGGACTCCTTGGTTTACATCTAAAACCCCCACAGGCTTCTTAGAGATGCATTAATGTAAGAAAACAACCAAGACTGTAAACCTGAAGGCAACTGAATCCAAAGGTATCTTGAAACAGCCATGTTAAACAGCTGAACAGACCTTTATACTTGTAACACTGACAGAACCTTGGCCATAATAACAGGAAGATTACTTTCTGATTTGGCTTCATAGAGAATTGTACTTTTGGCAAACTGTTAGGATATAGCTATAAATTGCCTGTTTAATTTTGATCTAAATACAGATCGATATGCACGGAATACGTCCTGCTAAATCACAACTTCTAACACAACAGCACTCTTTTCCCTCCTTTCACAGGAAAGGTGCTTTGTGAAGAAGCTGAATTACATGCCTCACTGAGGTAGAAGAAAAATATACTTTATTGCAGTTTAGAAAACAGTAAAAAATATTTTAAATGATTGAACCCTCCAAGCAATGTCTTAAATACAACCATATGATTTCTGTTGCAGAAGGCAGAAAAAAGCCATAAGAATGTGCAGGGAGTCACCCAAGTCCCACCACACCCTAAGAAATGTGCTCTGCTGTCATTCTCTAAAACAGAAGACTGCTATTTGGAAATGCAACAGACATTTTTATAAGTCCTCTTAACCGTGTGCCTACCATTTGCTGCTACTTTTGGTTCAGTTATTTCCCAGTAAAATCTGTCCTGTGAACAAAAGGCCAGACAATTAGAACAACTTTTTGGCTGACAGCAGGTGCTAGTTGCTTCTTCTGCCCAAGAAGGATTGTGTATTTTATGCCCAGAATTTCTTCTGGGGGTCAGTACTATCCCTTAACATAAATATCAAACAAAATATCAAATCTCAACAATGCTTGGAGACTGCAGAGAAAGTGTAGCCCCTCCCTTGAGGTTACTGCAGCACCAATCTTTTGCTGTTTTTACATTCTGTTTTTACTTTCCAAGAGTCTCTGATAGAAGGACAGATATAAAGGGCCAGTCCTCATGTTCTAGGCTCTATTTACTTATCAGCAAAGTAACCACCAAAACCTTCTATAGGTAGAAAAAAGGTATGTTACAGAAGGGGCTTAAGAACAAACAAATCCAACCGCTGTTTCTAGCTTCCTAAAGTCTGTTTGATTAGGTAGAGACTCTTAGAAGTATAGGCTCAAAATGTGCAGAGCATTATCTGCTATTCCAGGCACCATAGAAATGCAGAGACCACTGTTGTAGGTGGACAAGCTAAAAAATCCTAATTTTAAAAGCCATTGCAATAAATACAGTGAAGAACCATGACAGTTAGAAAATAGCATTTTCCTGCTCAGCGCTATAAAATTAATTACACATTCACACAACTGACAGTGAGAACTAAGATTGTTAGCAAGAGTTCATAGCTACTGACATAGGTAAAAGTTTGCTGGATGCAATAGTGAACGCAGCTGTGAAAAAGCTAACCTCAATTATACATGAGCAAAACACATCAAGAACCCGTTAGGAGCTACAGCCCACTGTACCTGAACTGCTCCCTACATGCCTGAAGTCCGTCTCCCCAGATAAAAATGGCCTTTCCAGTCTATGTACTTACAAACTTATACAATAATTGGCTACTCCAACAAGCCCTTCTCTTGCAAACAGCTATGTTGGGGCCCTGAGGGCACTAATAAGCTTTTTTGGCCCTGATCAGCCTCACCTGGGACCCCCAGCCACACCCCTTCCTATAGGCCTTGGGCCCCATTTAAGCTCAAGCTTGGGCACTATGTGTTGGTTTGGGCTGAGCTGTAGGAGTGCTAGTCTCTAGGTGTGCTTTATGGCTGTCTTCAGTACTTATGTTCTAGCTTTGCCTCTTTTTGCTTCTGCATGAGTGGCCTATGGGCCTGGTTCATCCTTGTGTTGGGCTGTTGAGAGATTCTGTTATCTGTAACTGGTGCTGTATGTCATGTTCAGATCCTGCAGAATAGTGTTTTGGTTAGGTCTGTGCTAGGGTCACCTTCAGGTCCTGGCTCAGCTCTACTCATGGGGTTGCACTGTTTTTTCTGCTACCTGATGTGCTAAGTGGGAAGATGGGTAGACTGTGTCTGGAATGAAACTACAGAGGGCAAAAGTTAGTGTCATTTTTAAAAGTTAAATGGTTTTCTGAGACTGTAGTAATATTTAGAAGCATCTAGTCTTGGTTTGAATGTATCTAGAAATGGGCAATCCACTGTTTCCCTCACTGAATTTTTTTAGAGTTTAGTTGTCCTAAGAAGCAAGGGAAGAAAGTAATATTTCTCAAATGGTAAATGCTGCATGATATTTTGTTACAATAGGATGTATGCTTGTCACAAACTCCTGTCAAAGAAACCAAAAGGATTAGAGAGAGTGGGATTTGCTTCTGTAGTTCAGAACAGGCTGTTTAGAGAAACAGATTACTGGATGCTAAACTAATCTTCTGAAAGAACCTACTTACTTTCAGCCTGGAGAGGACTGGAGATAACTGACAGTTTCTCAAGAGAGCTGTGAAGTGAGAAGTTTAATGCTGTCTATAGCCAGAGCTTTTTGTATATCTTGTATTCTTGACCAGAAAGTATGAATCCAAGTGTCATATTCAGGTCAAACACCCATTTGTGGAGTATCTAGTTTCCATGAATGGCCAGCAGCAGTTCCTGAAGAAATCTGATAAGAAATGTGTATATACTGCTATACCTAGGCCAGATGCAGTTAAAGTGCTGCAGTTTTGATACTTAGTGAATTGGATTTACCTGGCTACTTATGGTTGGATTCCAATTAGCATCACTATTTTCCTGCAGGGTAGCATAGCAAACCTGGCATAGTTAATAAGATTGTCATGCTGCTTTCACAGCTTTAACTGTCAACCTAATTTTTTTTCTGAAGAAATGGAAGGACTATTTGTTAAAATACAAGCTGGAAGGAGAAAAAAAAGTTAGAGGGGATGTTTGGACTTCTGAGCTTTCCTGAGGCATGAGAAAACAATGGGAGCATCTAAGTCTCCTCTCCTTTCTGAGGATAGCTGCCCAGTAAAAATATCTTGTCAGATCAAAATTTCCTTCCTCTCTGACTTGCAACAGATATCTTTCCCTCTGCCAGCACATTTTGCAGTACATCTTGCTGTTTGTAGCAGTTTGCAGTATGTCTTGCTATCTTTGAGCTGCTTGGCAGTCTCTGTTCAGTTGTCTGTTTCTCAAGGTGTCCAGGTGAGAGTAGCATTGTGAGGGATTTAATGTTAATGAAGATAAAGAGGCAAATCAAACAGTCTCCTTTGTAGCTTCTGGTTTTAAGAGGCTTGAAAAGGTCTGTGTAAGCCCTCTTACACATAATATTGTGTGCACACCCTAAATATATTCTTATCCTGAATATCTCAGTAGGGTTAGTGAAGCTGATGCAGACAGAGAATGACTGATGTAGCCCAAGGTCACCAAGCTCATCTGAGTAGAACAGAGTTAAATGTGCTTCCTCCATTGTACTGTTCTAACAACTCAGTCATGTTTTCTGCATGTCTTCTCAGTAATTTATTTGGACAAAACAAATGCCTACTGCTTTTCAATTTCCAAACAGCTATTCTTCACGTAAGGACAAATGTTGTATTGTTGTGTTTGCTAATAGGATTTTTGCAGCCTATTTTTTATTTTGTCCTCAGGAAACATTTTCCTGACAGATGTAGGAGCTTGGTTTGAAACACACTGGCTTTTTTGGGGGATGTTCTACTTCTGTGTTCAGATGTACTTCACAAGCTGTGTGATATTAAAAGTGAGCTAAGGGTTTTTTCCAATACCTTCCCTTCATTCCTACTGGTCACTAATACTTTACACATCACTAACATTTTGTACAAGTGAGTGCCTTTAAAAACACTTGTGTATTGGAATAAGCCCTCGTGAGGGATGTTAATATTGTTGCTGTATTTGCTTACAAATTGGAAATTATAGTAAATACAATATGACAACTCATCCTGAAACTATGGAGTTGAAAGAAAAAAATGTTGCTAAGATTAATTGAATTTGTGGAATTTCCCTTAGTTACCTGTTTATGGACTCTTGAGACCAGGCTTGTCTTTCTCATCTGACTAAACATAAATGTAAGAATTGCAAGGCTGGATCAGACAAATTTCTGTCGAACCAAGGGTCCTGTCTCAATGCTGGGTAGCAATAAATTCCTAGGGAAAGAGTACAAGCTCAGGCTGTGCATACCATCTTTTCTATCTTGGAAACACCTGGCACTAATAAGGCCTTCTGGAGCATTTAATTTACCTTTAAGTGTCAACAATGGACTTCTGTGAATTTGCTTATTCTCTCTCTGAACCTGTTTGTAGTTCTTGCATCCTTTAGCAGTAGGTTCCACAACTTAATTATGCTTTGAATTTCAAAAATAGTTCCTTTATTTGCTTAAGATCTGCAGCCTTATAAGCAGTGAGTTGCCTCTTAGATCTAGTACTGTAAGAAATAGATAACAATTGTTTCCTTCCCCCTCCTTATTAGTATTCTGTAGACCAAGTGCTGCTCCGCTGACTGTGGTAGAACCTGGGCCACTGACTTATGAAGTGAAAGCAAATGCCTGCTCTAGATGCAAATGCAACTTGCATTTTCTACCTCTGTCCCAGTTACTTGGCTTTGTAGTATGTTAATGACAGCTTGGAGCAGGTGTGATTTCCATTTCTGTCTGATGAACCAGTTGTGTTCTTATCTTTTGAAAATGTGATGACAGATTGGGAATGCATCCAGTTAGACAACCCATGTCCTCCTCAACACTTGTGTTGGTGGATGCTGTGCTCAGTCGATTAACAGTTTGTCAACAGCTGATTACAGGATAGCAAAATTAAGATAGCACCTCCTGCTAAGTAGATTTTGCTTCTCTTAGCACATTGGCACCTTGGTAATAACATTCTATTTCCAGGCTGAGCTTGGTTTCCTTGCTGGTATGGCTAGCCTCTCTTGCTGTGCAGAGCCTCAATCTGAACAGCGGCTTTGTTGCAGTGTCTGAGACTCTAGAAGGTTTTCTTGATTTTCCTTCACAATGACAAGGAATTAACACTGGCCCTGAAATGTCTTGGTGACAAATCAAGCCTTAAGTCACTAAGACTGTGGGAAAAATACTCTGCTTCACAGAAGGTGAAGGGGCTATTTTAATTATGGAATCATAGAACAGCCCAGGTTGGAAAGGACCTCAAAAGATCATCTAGTCTAGCCTTTCATGGAAAAGGGAGCATAGATGAGATTATCTAGCACCCTGTCTGGTTGCATCTCGAGAACCTCCTGTGATGGTGACTCCACCGTGTCCTTGGGGAGGTTTGATCTTGACTGAGCTTTCTTGTGTGGTCTAAGCTTACACATGAATGGCATATGTACTTTCTCTTCAGCAGAACTGTAGGTTTTTGAGTACTTCTACTTGTCCTTGTCTTCTCAAGGCTTTACTCCCAAGTGTTCAGCTGTCTCTTTAAGATGCAGCCAACTAGAATGACTGGCTCTTTCTCCCTCTGTTGTGAAAGCTTGCTTCCAAACCTCTGTTAAGAAATATCCATATTTCTAGAGATCTTTTACATTTTCCTCTAGCTTCTTTCTGATGTTAAGCTGATGTTTGTTTTTTTTCCCAGTCTGTGCTCCAATGTGGCCAACCTGTGTTCTACCATCTTCTATTTATTTGCAGCATTTTAGAGCGTATACTTACAGATTCAATTCTCTGCAAGGTACAGGTACCAGGCAATTGGTTATGCGTCTCATTAGCTTATAATAAGACACAAATAGAAGCATAGAGTGCTTTAAGTATAAACAGTAATAAACTCTCTTGAAATTTCCATTTCTGCGCTTAGTGCAAGGCAATGAGAGCTGTATGGGCTAATGCTGTGGCCAATATTTCCTTCAATGTAGAGTGGGGAAAAAATACTACCAAATTGGAAAAGTGGCATTTAACGCTCACTTTTTCCAGGTATGCATAAGCGCCCAGGCTTCCTGGGAGGCTAGAGAGTCCCTTTGAGAACATCATTATCTGATTGTGTGTACAAAGTAAAGATGGCTTTCTCAACTTCCTTTATCTAGAAATCATAGGTCACTAGCATAAATTGAGCGCATTGGCTGAAGATAAGACCACTGCCTTTCTGCTCTCTCTTCCATGTTGCCAGAGTAGAGGTGGGAGGGGGCAAACTTTCTCAAGCATGAAATTGGGATGGCAGCTGGAGGGCTGCCTGTGGAGACTCTCCTCATATGATGCACTGTAAAAAGAAGGATCAGAGGTTGGAGGCAGAATGCTGAACCTTGTTAAATCTACGCATCACTGCAACCCATATCGTAGTTTGGAGATGCTGCTGGAGTTCAAGCAGGCTCTCAAGGCCAAGTTTCCTAGAGAGCCTTTTCACATCCATCCTTCCATTTCTGCATGTGTATACAACTCTTCATGGCTGAGGGGGCAGAAGCAGGAGTTATCATTGGTGTGATTTTTTTTTTTTTACTATTTGTGCTGCTTATCTCCTTCACCTGGCTTACTAAGTACAATTTGCATTCTGCATTTGTTAGGGAGTAGTATAGGGAAGAGACGCTGGAAGTATTGTTGAAGGGAAATATGCTAAGAGTTCATTTATAATAGTTCATATGATCTGACACAAAATGTTTTAAGACTTATTCAGAAAGCTTAGTGTGAAGCAATTAGAAGTGTAAAACCAGCATGCCCACATGAAAGCATACTGAACAGATGTTAGCGTACTCCCCTTCAGGGATAAAATAACCCCTAATACAGCCCTAAATCTCTTGCAAGACCCATTGATTCCAGAAAATAAAATATCATTCTAAGCATTCCGGAGATCTGACTTGAGCTTTTTAATGTTTTGAAATTTTCTGTCTTGACTTTGCTTTTGTGAGAGAAATGTGGTGGTGAACCTCGTTTCAAGTCACTTTAGAGGTGTGCAACAAAATGAAACCTGTATTGAATTCTTTACTGATGTCTTGTCCCTTCCTCTCCCTCTCTTCCCCAGTTCTTGATGGCAGAAATCACTTCTACAATTTACTTTAATGGGACTTTTCCAGTCCAAGGAGAATTGCTGTAGGACAGGTACAAACTTGAAGCGTCTTTGTCATGCATGCTGAGTGCTTGATGAACTCTGTGTTCAGACACACTCTACCTTGATAGAGCTCTACACTGATTGCAGCGCACTGGTTTCTGACATTCCCATTTTTAATGGCAACAAAGCAATGGGGTCAGTATCATTACATACATTAGAACTGAATTTTCATATAGGCTGGAAACTTTCTTGGCTTTTTTCCAGTTGTTTACCCACTTGTGTGTTCTGTAGAGTAGAAACTGCAGGGGACAGTTCCACGTAAGTCTTGTGCTGTGGTTAAACTTCATTGACTTCAATTATAAAAATGGATGTAAGAAAATCTTATTAAAACTAAATAGTGTGTTAATAACTTGCTGTTTTCTTCTTGGGATGTATGTGAGCTCATTACTGGACTCTTGATGGTGTCTCTTTAGCTTGTAATAAGAGACAAATAGAATGTACATTTGGAAAATTCTTTTGCTGCCTCTATGTAAGTAATGAAATTGTTTCACCTTGTGCCCTTGTACACATTATAAATGACAATCTTAATTAAAAGTAAAACTAATAAAATAACAGAAGTCAAATTATCTGCCTGCACCTTTAGCAAAATTTTCTCTTATTTTAAAAACAAGGGGGATAAATTGAATATGCCAAAATATGCTGTGTCTGAATTTTGCAGCTCCCAGCTTCTGACAATCAGTCTACATTCTCTGCCCTGGAGAAAATTCAGCTGCACATAAAGATAGGAAAGAAAATTACTTCTTGGAGGCCTTGGTGTTAAACAGTCTATGTTGGCTGAAATGTAGTAGAATGCTCACAAGCCTTCTCAAGTTTTTCATAGAAAACAAGATCTGTCATTACACTATGTGAAAAAATGAGTCCTTATTCTGGAATCATCTTCATTAATTACAAGGTTAAAGCTCAGATTTCCTTGTTCAAATGAATTTGGACTTTGATAATTACTTTAAAAGGAACAGATCCTTAGCCTGTTCTGGATTTTCTTGTCAAAACATTGCTGCTTAATGCATTACTTCCATTACAATAAATTGAAGGAAAGGAAAAAAAATGCTAAAAAAGGAACATAAAAAAAAGGCATGGTGACAGATTGAGACTTGAATTGTTGTATGTTCTTGGAAGGAGTGAAAATGCTCCCTTTGCTCTCTGCCACCATCTTCTTTTACTATATGCCTGGAAGCATGGTAGGAAGCATACTTGCCTATTTCTTTTCCTTTGAGGTGACCAGACGGGAGCACGGAGATAATAGTAATAGGCAGACCTTCAAATTTTTCTCCCACCCTCTAGCCCAAGAGTGAGCGAGCAACCATGAAGCTCTTATGGATATAATCTGTGTTTTTAAAAAGCTCACTGAATATTGAGCACTTTGTATCCTGCATCTTATTGAAACCCAAGAGAATTAGGCTCTTTGCCAGGTTTAAAAAGGTACTTAGGCTGAGCATTATAAATGAAGTGTATTCCTGTGTGAATTTGGATTCTTAATTTTTTTTTTTCAAATCCAACACAGTTGACTTTGAATGTTACACAAGGACATAAACAGCAAGAAGGAGACAAAAAAAATATTGGGGACTACAGTAAGGTCTGAGCTGAAAAGCTTCTGCAGGCTACTTGTGAGGCATATTCCAGCTGTAAAATAACTGTTATTAAAAATATCTTAAGATCACTGTATAATTTAGTCAGCTTTGAATGTCACATCATACAATGGAACACATGTACATATTTTAAAAGAGAACTGATAAAATTAGCCCATTTCTGCTAAGTTATTACTTGAACAGATGCTTGCTTTGAGCTGGCATCATCTCAAGTGTGTAGCAGGGGGGATCAAGCTACCAGCTGGGTGAGAACGGGTTCTGGTCCCTTCTCTGCTGTTCTGAACTATTCACCTTACCTCCCAGTGCATTTGCTTCCTTGTCTGCAAATGGACTGAGGAAGGCAGGTTAAAAGCTCTCTGTAAAAGGTACCTAGGAGAACAATTATATACTCCCAAAGGTTTTACTGATGTTATACTTGGATCTTGTGTTTTTCATTTAGGAAAGAGTATAGTTAGCTAGCAATGACACAGTCACTTGATATTTCAAGGTAGATACACAATATGTTCTTTAAGTAGTGTGATTTTCTTTGGACAGCATCCTAATTTAACTCTCATCATTCTTGAAATACCTTCATGATAAATTATTGTCAAAGTCTTCAGTACAGATTAACTTTATTTAAATACTAAGAAAACTATATATTCCTGTTTTGTTTCATTAACACACAAATGCTCAGAGCATCCTATAGAAATTCATCATTCCTTAAAAACAGCTTTCTCTGAAAATTGTGAACAACTTTTTGGGTAAATGTAAAAGTGCACTTACTGAATGACAGTGTGCTAGGCCCTTCATCTCCTGAAAACTAGAAAATCTTGTAAAAAAGTAATGAGTTACTACTGCTTCTCTCCTGGAAATGGATGGCACAGTTCATCTCCTATTGCTCCGTGGTATCCAATTTTCATTGTTATTAAATAAAGACAAATAGTCACTAGTTCCCTTAGCAGTATATTGTTACACAGACAATCTGGGACTGACAGTCATGGCAAAATGCTGGGTTCATGGTAGAAAAATAGAGAAATATCCACTCTAGTGAAATCCTGTATGCAGATGTTGAAACGGAGTACTGAAAACTGCACATCTTTTCCTTTTAGTATACTTTTTGCATATTCACTACTATCAGTTCTACTTGATTTGCTGATGTACACAAGTTCCTGCATTACAAACTGTTGAGAGGTACTTAAAAATGAATAAGAGGTGCAAAGAGGAGGGGTGTTGCCTTTGAACATCCAAGGAGAAATAAAAGCCAGAAATGAAAATCTGTCCTGTCATAGGCCATCCTGCAGGAACACTAGTTCTTTTTAATAGATCATGTTATCTTTGGAGAAGGGCAGTAGAATATAGGATACTATTTTGACTTTGAATGTATTAATTTATGTGCACAAAGCAATTATTTAGCCCATACAAATGGGAATATGAAAGTATTAATCGTTGCCAAACTTAAGTGAATAAATACTAGTTTTTAATTAAAGGATTTTATCCCAACCCTCCTCTGGCAAGACTGCCATTTATTTTAGGAAAAGGAGAAATGGACTCAAACTGTGTAGGCAAAATTAAAACTCTGAGCATATGGGTAATACAGTTTTTTCAATTCTTTGGTTGTTGGATACTTTTGAAGGTTTGGATGGGAGAAATGCATTTAAGAGGAAGAAATAGAATTAATTCAAATTTTGTTTTACAAATGTACTTTTGAGAGCTAATGCAGTCTACAGTGCACTAGCATGGGCAAGTTCACAACTCTTGACTTTCAAGGCTTTACTTCTTAAACTAGATTTTTTTCCTTTCTGCAGCGGGCATCTTAAATTTTTTGTGTATTGGGAATACATTAGAGTATTCCCATTAGAGTGCAGTGTGTAGGCATAAAGAGTGGCATAAGACTTCCAACAGGAAAATTAGAGGAGGAGTCTAAAAATCACAAATAGGCTTCTACTTTTGTCAGTGTGAAAGTTTAAGCACGTTATAAGGCTCTTGTTCCAAGCTGGTGTGAGGGAGCGGCAAAAACCGCCTGCTTTGCAGGTAGAGAGGAGCCAGGAGCAGAGCCATGATGATAATGCAGATGGGAGGGGTGACCAGGAGGGATGAGGGTCAGAAGTAGACCAGTGACCATCAGCAGGGATGAGGCAGGTCTGAGTCCAAGCCAAGAAACCCAGGCAGAGTGGGTGTTGGTCAGTCATGGAGATATGTGCCTGGACACAGATGCACAGCTGGGATGGAGCAGAGGCAGGAGCCAGCAGTAAAGCCTCTGCTTAAAATCACTTGCCAAGGAAAGGAGGGGGAGACCTTCATTTGCTGGAGCCCTTAGCATGGGAAAGACATGGACCTGTTGGAGCAGGTCCAGAGGAGGGCCACAAAGATCATCAGGGGGCTGGAGCACCTCTCTGATGAGGGAAGGCTGAGAGAGTTGGGGTTGTTCAGCCTGAAGAAGAGAAGGCTCTGGGGAGACCTTATTGCAGTCTTTCAGTACTTAAAGGGGGCTTAAAAGAAAGATGGGGACAAACTTTTTAGCAGGGCCTCTTGCAATAGGACAAGGGGTAATGGTTTTAAACTAAAAGAGGGTAGATTTAGACTAGATATAAGGAAGAATTTTTCTACAATGAGGGTGGTGAAACACTGGAACAGGTTGCCCAGAGAGGTGGTAGATGTCCCATCCCTGGAGACATTCAAGGTCAGGTTGGACAGGGCTCTGAGCAACTGGATCAAGTTGAAGATGTCCCTGCTTATTGCAAGGGAGTTGGACTAGATGACCTTTAAAGGTCCCTTCCAACCCAAACTGTTCTATGATTGCCAGCTTTCTTCACAAAAGCTCTTATCAGCAAAGGAACTGACCTTGGACTCAGCCAGCTAAACTACTTAATTCCCCCATTTTGCGCTCCTAGAAGGGGAATGTGCTCTGGGCTGACAGCTGGGTCTTTTGTTTCTAAATTATGTTAAGTGGAAAGCTGTTTCATGTACTTTCATAGAATCATAGAATTGTTTAGGTNGCTCCTCATAAGACATGTTCTCCAGACCCCTCACCAGCTTTGTTGCCCTTCTCTGGACACGCTCCAGCACCTCAATGTCCCTCCTAGACTGTGGCACCCAAAACTCAACACAGGACTCAAGCTGCGACCTCACCAGCGCTGAGTACAGAGGCACCATCACTTCCCTGCTCCAGCTGGCCAGACTATTCTTGATACAGGCCAAGATGCCGTTGGCCGCCTTGGCTACCTGGGCACACTACTGGCTCATGTTCAGCCGGCTGTCCACCAGGACCCCCAGATCCTTTTCTGCCGGGCAGCTTTCCAGCCACTCCTCCCCAAGCCTGTAGCGTTGCCTGGGGTTGTTGTGACCCAAGTGCAGGACCCGGCACTTGGCCTTGTTAAACCTCATGCAGTTGGCTTCAGCCCATCGATCCAGTCTGTCCAGATCTCTCTGCAGAGCCTTCCTACCCTCAAGCAGATCAACGCTGCCACAAGCTCAGAATGCAGGTGACTACAGTAGAATCAGATTAACACAGCATTTTGCTTACTGCCTTCTACCTATATTTTTAATATTCATTGCTGTTTATGGTGCTTGGGATCCAGTTCAGAGTCGATTGAAACCAGTGGAACTGATTTCATCAGCTTTTCTGAATATTGGATATATACTGTATGCATGATAATATTCAAAAAGTTCAGAATTGTATTTTCTTAGAACTGAAAATATTCTGGCTCCTTTTATTCCTGACTTCTTTGGGTTTGTGTCCACAAACACCAGTTTGAATTCTTAGGATAAGAAGAATTTTCAAATATTTTAAGATTTTGGATATCACTGGTAAAAACTGTGGGCAACAGTTGCAGCATAGTTAAATTGGCCATTGCCCTGCCAGGGTTTTAGATTACGGTTCTCCTAAATTTTCACAATCTCTGAAAAGATTAAAAACTAGCATTTAAGACTGTGCTCCGAGGCTTTGAACTTGTAATCAATTTGACCTAAAAAAAAAAAAAGAGATTCTGGCAATTAATATAAAGTTGTGGGGGGCTTGGGGGAGTGAGTTTCTTACTGTTTGTTTCTGTTCATGAAGAGATGATGATGAACTTTTTAAAGTTTAAAAATTACTTAATATAAAATGTAGAGGCCAAAACTATGATTTAAATTAGTGCTTTGAAGGTCAGTAAATTAGGCCTATCTTCACAAGGGAAGTTGAGATTTGGTAAAAACATTTCATCCCAAAATGACATATTTCAGCTATGAATTGTCATCAAAGTGCCTCAAAGTCATGTCTCCCTGGTCTTTTATATAATCGAAGCTGCGTAGTGGAACTTTCTCGTGTATTTTCATTTCGGGCTAATATTTACCATGTTTCAGACATTCAGTGTTTATTCAGAAACTGACATTTCTGCCAAAAATAAGTCTCCGTGAAATATTTTATTTGAAGATCTGGCTTTCCCTTGAAAAATTTACCTTTTGATAAATTTCTGCCAGCTCATGAGTCATAGCAGATCTATTCCTTCTGAATAGTGAGACTATTCAATGTTGTATGTTTTTATGATAGAGTGTGGATTTTCTTTAACTACTTAAGCCACTGCAGTTGTAGTTCTAGTTGAAGGACTGTCTTACCTAGAAATAGGAGAAATTTCATTCCATATGTATGAGTAACAATTAGAAAGTGTTTCTCCAGAGCCTCATACACCTCACTTAAGTTATCTTTTCACAGATGCACACCAAGAAACTCAGTACTGAATTGGATCTAAATGCCTACAATAGCTCAAATTGAAAATACTGGGGGCAAGGCTGGTACGTGTGCATTAAAGGTAGAAGAGAAGCCACTGAAGAATGTCTTTTAATGAGGGATTCCCCGAGAGGAAAACCTGTTGTCATTGATGTGTATGTAGCAACTCCAAAGGACAATGAGTGATTCAGTCAGGCCAAGAAAAAGACAAAGGGAATTAGAACTGGAAGCAGGCCGGCATAATGATAGAGAGCTAGTGGCTTAGTCAGTACATGGAAACTTTATTTGACGTTCATGTAGTCTTCAGTCTCAAAGAAGAACCACAATGTTCCCTTGGGAGATTATTTTAAGATCCCAAAGAATGTATGTGCTGTTCTTTAGTGTTGAGCAATTTCATCATGTGCTCATCCAGGCTGTTTTTTTTTTTTAATTCAGAAGTAACAAGTGCAGAGCATCCTCTGGATGCATAGTTACTGCTGTTCTACAGGGGAAAAAAAGGCGGGGGGAGTATTCTAGTTTCCAGCTCCACAGTAAGTTATTAGTTTCCCCCAAGATCCATTTTGCAGCACACTACAGCCTATGATTCACTTATTTTATAGTCATGAGTTCTCCACTACGACAAAAGCAATAGAGATCACATTTGGCATAATAGCATCTGTGGGAAATTGATGTAGCTGCTAAATAGAAATCTAATTTAAATGAATTGTAAAATTGTTTTTAAGGCTAACTTTCAACCAGAATTCTTGAGGCTTACTCTTAAAAAGTGGGGGGTTTGCTGGTTTTGTTGTCTCAGGATTAAACTGTTTGAGTAGTCAAACCAAAATGGGTTTGAAGTGCAGCTGTGCATAATATTGGCATTTGGACTTGAATATTCAAATAGTTATGATCTGAAAAGTCACTTTTTTTGTGAAATACACCAAAAACTTTACAGCTAAATTACAGTTATGCCAACAATATTAGTTTGCTATTAGAACATCAAAACTATAGGTTATTGTGGAGATGATGCACAAAAATAAATAAAAGCTTCACTAAGGAACATCAAGCCTAAAAAGTCTTGTCCTTATTTCTGATCAAAGGTTAAAATGAAGCTCTGTTTACTACCAAAAGCTGGGTGACAGATATGTGCTGATTCAAGGAGATTAAAAGAGAAAGGGGCTTTTTTCCGAATGCTGGAACAAGAAAGAAAGACTTAATGATAACACATATTCATCTGCTTGCACTTGTTAGCTGATCTGTATAATCAGATTACCTATAAAGTCATGTTCGCCAGGGCAAAGTTGAATGTACTGTCATATAACAGTCCTGTCTGTTTCTCCTTATAAATATTGAGTAAAGCTGAATATATACGTGATTCTGAAAAACAATTTGGAACCTGTTGTAAAGAACTTTGGCAAGTATTGATGTGTCAAAATAAGATATTAGCTCAAATTTCTACTAAAATAAACAATTCCAGTTCACTCTCCAGTCAATACTGACTGCTGTCAGTGGCCGAGGTGTAGGGACAGGCAAGAGAAAGATTCAGTATGCCTTTCATTCTGCCGGAGTAGCTTAACTAAGATCCAAAATACAATTCCATCAAGTTTGTTTTAAAAATAACTGGTTAATATTGGATAGTAGATGCAACTTTTGAGGTTAGTAGCTTTACAAGAGATCACCCTTTCTTCTCCTTTCCTCTATTCTCATCATGTACATATGCATCAGAGCCCAGACCTGAAAGGAACAAAACTGTGTGGAAGCCAGGCTCTGGCCTTCTCTCGCACTGATCTGGGAGGATTAAAGCTATGCTCAGGGTAGGCCTGAAAAATAAATGTTGTTGTTGCAATTTTGTTGACAGTGTAATGGGGAATGTGGCAGTACAGCTGAGAGCAGCTGGATAATAGACTAGAATATCTGTAGTCTGTTGAAGAAATAAGACAAGTGGTCCATGCAAGCTACCTGTAATACTGTGGGATGAGAATGTGCAGGCTAGGAATGGTCAAGGTATAGCACTTAAAAATATACAGCATCAATTAAACACATGGTTGTATTAGTGCTACTGCTAATGAACAGTGATTGTGAGTAGGCTTACTCTTTGGGTAGAGTAACTGAACTACTAGGGAATACGTGACAGTAGCTGATAGAAGAGTATAAGGAGAGAAAGTGTAAAAGAAAGTGTACATAAGGAGAGAGTCTGTACATAAGGGAGAGCACTTGGATTTTTTTGATTTGGCTTTCCAACAACAGGACCCTGTTAGTATCTGCTGTTTGGCTTTTGTGCATAGGGTTACGCTTAGGGGAATTATGCTCCCTGGGCTGTTGACAGTGCCTAGTGACGACAGAGCAGCGAGTAAGTGTGACAGACCCAGGGGCAACAGATGTGAGGAGCCAGTTCTGGAGACAGCAGGACTGTCTTACTCTGCCACAGCCCAGGAAAGGGCTTCTTCCTTCTTTTCTGTCATTGCAAAAATGGACAAAGCCCTGTGGCAGAAGATGCTGGAAGTGCTCAATGTTCCTTTATCTCTCATAGCTGTAAATTTGTATCTCTAATAGATTGCTGGAAAAGCAAGGTATGTGTCAGAAACTTGGCAAAAGCGTGCAGTATGTTTCTCTGCTGCCTGATGTAAGGGGAGAACGCTGTAGGTGAATCTGTCACTAGAGGACATGCTGGGGAGAGCAGTATAAAGGGCCTGAGTGTTTTCTTCCAGAACCCATGCAAGCCCAGTGGAATTGGTTAAAACTGGAGTAAACAAACCCTGCTAGATTCAAGTTTGGGCCATGACTGGCGCTCTACTTCAAAGCCCGTGCCAGCTTTGGAAGAAAAGTACTTGATTTGCACAGCACTGCACCTGTACTAAAGGATCGTGCTGAACCTGAGCTAGCCCTACCCAGAGACAAATTTCATGTCTGTATCAGAACCTATGTGCAATAGGTGGCACTGTTAGTTTATAACTTGGGCAAACCACCCACAGACAAGTGGGAGTTGATGGTAACTGCAGTCTGAAAATAAATTGCTGTATGCTGGGCTGAACAGCAAGTGAAAACTGCCATTGCAGGTCAGGGAATTGATTGACAAGCATGTTCAGCTTCTTGCAAAAGTCAAATGAGATGCGTAGAAACAAGCATCAAGTCATCTTCTGAGCCATGGATGTTATAAACCTAGTTCTACCTTCAAATACACCTGTGTGATTCTCCAAAAAAGATTAGCAAAACTTTCAATGCCTGACATAATGCAGAACTTTAGGTTTGGATTTTTGCTTCTAAGTTCAAATCTGGCCAATGTTTATGCTTTGTTCCCTGTCCTTCCTCCACTGTTTTCTTCTGCAGCTTTAATAACTACTTACACCCCTGTTCTGTCTAGAACAGGAGGTTTTTGAAGTGTGCTGTGATTCTCTATTTCTAAATGACTGTATTTTAAATTTTCCACTGCTGTGAATGATGTAAATGACTTCAGCAGAGGAATTGTGTTGCTTTAGGTAGCCAGTATACTCATCAAATGCCATTTGTGATCGAGATATGTAGATACTGTGATTTCAGGACAGCTGTGCTAAGTTCTAGGAGCTGAATAAACTTCACACTCTACATTTCAGTAGGTGAAAGCTCTCTATGCAGGACGGATACCCAGTGGAGACAGACTGTTCTAATTTTTAAAATCATGAAAGGCTTTTGACACTTGCTCTATTAATTTTCTACTAAGGACAGTGAGTCCTTAAAATAACTGTTTAGCTAACCTCTGTATGAACGGGCTTTGCTTGCTGCTACTAAAATTGGAAGTACTCATTGTACTAATGGATTTTGGCTCTTTGCTGCTTTACCTTTATCTTTTAGGCCTAGATGTTATTATTTGAACATTGGTTTTCTGAGTAAAAAGATAAAATGTGCATTTAAATTAATCCTCCTTATCCTCTTTGTGGCCCTCTCCCCTTAGAATTTCCTCTTAGGAGCTCAGAACTGCTGAACAACAGTGCAATTACTAATGTGCAGTCCTGTCAGCTAAACCAGCACCACTGACACTTTGTCTAGCTTTTCTAGCATACCTATTCCTCGGCATCAGCAGTTTTTTAGCTTGGCTTCTGTAAGTCTTCACTCTCAGGACATGACCTTACTAACCCAGTTAATAAAGCTGGAGACCTCTATTGTGAATTATGGAGAGGTGTGTTGACTCAAAGTTTTGTGCTGCCAGTGTATTACCAATATTTTCTATGTGTTAGGTATTTCATCCTATTTTGATTCTCCGTTCCACAAGTTTAAAAGCTCAGTGTGATGGCTTAGGGCTGCTTTGATGGACTAAGTTAATCACTTGAGTGACTCAAGCCCCCTGCCTGATATATCAAGCCTCAAAGATGTATTCACTTGCTAACTTCAGATCCTAAAATCCCAATGTAAGCATTAGCAGCAGGCTTCAAACTAATTTCCTGACTACCTCGAAAGGGACACAAATCAGCTGCAGCTGTATACAAAGAGGTTGGGCTGAATCTTGGAGTTGCATCACACATTTGCATGCAATTAATTTTCATCTGATTTAAGATCTCAAATTCTTTGAGAAGAAAAAAGATTGCTCTTCAGAGACTTTTTATAAAATTGCTTATCTTCCATATGTCTTTTTGGGAGGGAGAGAAAGCTTGTTCTAGAACAACTTGAAGCATATTCTGTGAAAGATGTATGTGTAGCCACCCTAACATAATGTTATTCATTGACTACTATAGAGTATGAATCTGGAGTATTTGAATTAATGGTTATCTAAATTTTATTTGAACATCACCCATTTGGAATCAAAAGAATTCCCAAGATGTAGCTCATTTAACAACTAATAAAAATCCTGAAATGGAGTTACCCGATAGTTCCTGGTGCATGCTCTGAGGACTGTCTCAAATATTTTTAATGCTTTTTCTCAAAGATATCCAATCTGAAGGTGCTTCCAGATTACCATTAGATCTGACAAATATTTCTTTTTAATGAGCCTTTAGTGCAAATGGTACCATGAAAAATATGTCTTTGCTTGTGTTGAGCCCATTTCTCTGTCATGTCACTATTGAATTGCTGTGATGTCTTCTACTCATGAAGTCAGAAACTTTTCAGTACGTACACCCATGATTGCTGCCTGATATATTTCAAAGTGCTGATGTTAATCTCTTAGAGTCTTCTTGGCCTGTTTCTAGCAGCACTAGTTGTCCCTTACCCGGTGCTTAGGTACTGCACCCAGGACATCCCCAGGCTTGTGTGTGGATGGTGTGATGAAGGCCCAATAACTGAGGAATTTGCATTCCTCTTGTGGAATTCATGGTGACTTTTACAGCACAGCTCTTACCCATAGGTGTTTGTTCAGATTTGTCTCTAACAGACTGAGTGTGGAGGTGACAGAAGTGTAGATTGAAGCTCATGAAGACATTTCCATGAGCTTCAGTGGATGTTACATCATAATCAAACTTCATCATACTTTCACTGAAATTCAGGTTACCTATTCAGATGCCTGTATATGATTTAGCGATTTATCCTCTGTGATTTAAAGAGGATCAGTGCTATAAAGCAGGGCATGCCTAACTGAGTTTGGCAGGATTACCACTGATAAAAATGTCCAATATACCATTCAGCAATTGCTGCTGCAAGTCACCCTTGTTCCCCTTCTAAATGGAGAAGCAATTCCCTTCAGTTTAGCAGCCATCACTGTTCAGACACCGGTGGGTGGCTGCAGATGTTTCATTTGGACATGTCTGGCTGCCAGTGATCAGGCCATGTTGCTGGGTAGATGATAACCAGAGTCACGGAGTGAGTGTAACAGGCAAAGACTAATGAATGACATGTATGCAGGCACTAACATTCACTCAAACAATGCCTGCATAGAGGCAGCAAGGAACAGTTTCTGGATAGCTTGTCCATGGTACGGGTGCCTCTGCCATCAGTTGTGTAGATGTTATTAGGAAGCAAGGAATTGGAAAAGCAGGTCTCTTTTGAGCAAACCGCTACCCTGACTGTTGTGAGGTGGTTGTCATCTAGCCCTGGACTGAGTGTGAACAGAATAAATGCTTGAATAGGAATTTAGCCAGTGTTCTCTGCAGGGCTGTGAGGATATTGACTATTTCAGGTGTGGAATAAGCACTTCAGTTTCCGAAGTGAATTAAAGTGTGTTCCAGCAATGACAAGCAGTCCCTTAGACACTATTTACAAAGCCTGCAGCTTCTGTGATACTCTCCACTGTGGAGCCTTCCTTTTTATTGTGCTTTCCCAGCTCGTCTGTGATAGGCAAAATCTGAATGTCTGCTATGCTTTCTAGGTGTAGAAATCATTTGAGAAGGTCGCAAGCTAACTGCCTAAATCTGTCAGCAGGACAAAAAGTACTATTGGCATTAGGTAAAGAACTGCTTGACTTCTTTTTCTTATGCAGAATATTCCTTGAGTAACTGTTTTTCTACTAGGAAGGCAAGCAGAAATGGCCCCATTAACGTTTTGTCCATTCTGAAACCTCTGCTGTAACCCTGTCACACCAGAAAGAGCACGTTATTTTGGAGTGTCCTGGCCACTCACAGCTAAAGCTGATGTAAAGATCATTTCCTCTAGAATATATCCGACTCTGCCTACAGTTAGGATGGTTGATGGAATGGATGTTATGGTTTGACTGCAAATCAAAATAGTTTTCAACTGGAAACAATAAATCCCAGCCTGCATAATTTTCTTAGTGATAGGAAATAATTTTGAATTCTTCAGATGGAAGTATTAAGATGCTAAGAGTTGTAATTGGGTTACTAATTCAGTCTTGAAGTTTAAAATACCAATTAAAAAAAGACACATGCCCCTGCCCCTTAGGAAACTATGCATGTCTGTATTGGGTGCTTTTTAGTTTTCTTGCTTTCAACTTATTTTTTGAGAGATTTAAGAAATAAGTATTTCATAGTACTTAAAAGAAGTTGACATATGGTTGTTAAATACTGAATATCAAGGTCCAGTGTGAGCTGATAGCTGGCTAGGGAGCCGGGAGCTGCAAGGGATTCCTGGGCGTTGCTTGCCGGTCAGGGACTGTCCCACTGCCCCCACCGAGGGAGCCAGGCAGGCTGGGGGGCAGCCCCTAGCCCAGGATATCAGGCACATCTGTGGGGTGCTCATCCAATGTCAGCCGGGAAGTCAGTCCATGGATCAGTGTCCGGATCAAGGGGATCCATGGCCAGTCATGGGCATGGCTGTGTGACATGGCTGAGATATAGCACAGGCAGGGGACAAGGGTGAGAGCTTCAGCTTACAAGGGAGGAAGGGGGGAACCCCCACAAGATATCTTAGCAGAGCTACTGAGGCAGCTCCTAGCTTTCTTTGCAGAGCATACCAGCTCACTGGCCTTCAGAAGTTTAGGGGGGAGAGATATGCTCTAGACTGTGACATCAGGAGCCTGTGGAAATAGACAGAAAATTAAAAGGAAGAAAATCCCTGGGGTTCCACTGTGCTTGTAACTCACTGCACGCTTGCTCCTTGCACTTTGTGCAGAGCAGTCATCAATCCAGTAGTATAAGCACTAGGTCTGCAGAATTTTACTTTGCTAGTATTTACTGTATACAAATAATTGTTTTAGTTGCACTAATGAAAACTTAGCATGGTTGAATAAAGCTTTTGAATTGAATTTTCTATGTCTTACAGTACTAAATAAACCATTTACTAGAAGGAAAAACATATTATGGGTGAAAAGGAAGTTTCACACTGCTGCTGTGGTGTGGAATAAAATTCTCCTCTTGCTAATTTCTTTTGGTGGTTGTTAGAACCTCTTTCAGACCTTTTGCATGACATTTTTAAAAAGACATATCCCTTAGTTGACAAGTTTTAACTGAAATATTGTCACTAGGACATTCATCACTGCTGAGAGCTCCGAGCGGGTCCCAGTCAATGGTAGTAGCTCACATACACTGGGCAGCAGCTTGGCTCCCAAGGTAACAATCACATTTCCTTCAGGGATTGTCATAATTAGGGTGTCAGAGTGGAGCTAAGAATGGCAGATACTGATACCAGTAGGTGTGACCAGGCCAAGTGGATTAAGATGTCTTATGTTGTGATATCAGAATTAGCACACTTAAAGACTGGCTGGTGATACAGTTATTTGGTATGCTGAACAGCTAATTTCAGTGCGACAGTGGTGAAGTAAGGTACTTGGAGCCAGCAAGGGTACTGGAGTCTGGATGCATTTTATCTACGCTTTCCACCATATTAAGACTATTGTGTGTTTGTAGACCATACAGTTGTTTGACAAGGCTGTTCTCGGGCAGTACATCTGAAAGTACACTACTTTATAAATAAATCTGCCATATGGTTTGTCAGGTAGGTCTTTGACGCCTTTCACACTTGCTTAGTCAAAGTGTATTACGTACAACCCTTTGCACATGACAGACGAAGCATCTGTTTTGTGACATGAAGACATGTGAAACCTCAGTAAATCACTTATAGTTTGTATTACTGGAATACTCGTCAGCCCTATTTGTGTATTGGAACTGCACTCTGCTAAGCGCTGCACAAACACAGAACAGACAGTCCCAGCACCAAGCGCTTAAAAGTCTCAACATGCTGGATTTCAAAATGTACTAATATGACTGCCTCTATGTAAGGAAGAGCCTCTCACATTGTTACATTTTGATCAGCTCAGCGTACTATAAAATATTCAAATATTCTGATCTGCTGCAATCCTGGCATAACTCAATTGAAATCAAAGTTATCACAGGAAGGTTGATCTCAGTAAGATAAATGCTTTATTCTACTACAAAAGCTCGGTCCAACCTCCTCTATGTTGCAGCCAGAGAGTCTGCAAAAAAAAAAAATTTTAAGAATCAGCTTTTCCTTAGTAAGCCTTAAAATAGCAGCTCAGTTGTTTTAGATGTTATTTATTAAATATTGTTTAATTAAAAACTGGTTTAACTGATTTGGACCCTGAAATAATTCCCATTAATGCCATTGAGAATATTTTATTCAACTTTATTAGCAATTAGATCTCGCCCTTAACCCTTTGGAAACCGCCAACAAATGCATATTCAGGAAAAGCAGCTAAGTATTCATTTGGTCGACAGTCTGGAGACTGCAAATGTTCCAAGGATTAAATAGATGATTTTTTTTTTTGCCACTGGGCAAAGTTGTCTGCCAAGTTCTCACCAGCTGCATGTTAATAAAGCTGGGTTTTATAAGCAGTTCTGATGCGGAGTTCAGAGTAATCTGAGTGACTCAGAGCTGCTAACCCAGTAAGGAGAGTTCTCCAGTGCCTCCTCTTAGCTCTGGTTTGAACTGAGATGCCAGCTGTAAGTAAATTAAAGTATTATTTGATGGTCTTTCCTGAAAATAGTGAGAATCAAGTCCATTCTCTTAGCTGGCAAGTGGCACATCTCAAGTGGCACTACCTGACATTTTTGGGAATCCTCAGAGGCCAAGGACCAAGTAGTCATGAATGATTCACTGCCCTCACGGCAAAGAACAGTGTCCAGGTCAGGGTGCAACGCATTGCCAGAAGAAGGTGGGAAAAGTTGTATTCCTGTCTGCAGAAGGTGTTCTGGGCAGTTGGCACAACACTAACAAGATGAATGTTCTGTTCTGAGCGTAGGAGTCGGGTTGGAATGATGCTTGCTTTGCCAAATGCATTGACAACTCAGGCAAAGGTTTGAGAGCTGCAGACTGAGGACAGTTTGCAATTTGCAGCAGCCCAGCTGAAGGGCCTGAGACAGATATGCCTCAATCAATTCCTTCCTGCTCTTAAGGTTTAACAGTCTAAGCATGTAGCAGCTGTTAATTACAGTAACAAACTCAGAGGCGGGGACTAATGAGCAGAAAAATGTAGGAGGCATGCAGTTTCATTTCCAACCCATTTTTGCTAACAGGATAGCAAACAGCTTTTTGCTGTTCTCTTGTGTTTACAAGCTCAGGTAGTGTGCATGGGGGGTACAGAAGTGTAAGGTTGGGAGGAGGATTCCTATGTCCTGTTTTTCCTTTCCAGGGACTCGGAATGACTTGCTCCCTGAAATTCATGATATGTTGAGTTGCAGCGGCAAAGACGACAGGTACCTTCTGTCAACTGGGCTCTTTGTTACAACTAGTGTGAGTGAGACTTCTAAAGAATCACTGAAGCAAGCCCAGAGCTGAAGCTGAGTCAGGAAAATCTCCCCCAAAATTTACTAGCAGTGCTAGCTACCCAACAAGAGAAATTTAAGTTGGCTGAGGAAATACACCCACTGTCTGACTCCGCAAATGTCTAGGGTCTTATTTTAGAAACTGAGTCCCTCCCAGAGCTGGGTCTTTATTGTCTGCAATTATAAACACAAAAGTTACTGTGCATGATTGAGGCACTAGATTTTCTTGTGTTATGCAAGTGAAATAAAATCAGGGCTTCCAAGACTATGCTTCCTCTCTTCCAGGACTGCTCTTTTTGATTGGTCTTGACAATACAGGGAGCTTACTGTTAGGGGCTTGTTGCCACAAACATTTACGTTTCTGTTGCAAATTCAGTCTAGTGTGTTTTGTCTCCTTTAGCTCTCCTCTACTACATTGTCTGCTTTTTTCATACTAATAGCTACTTCCTTCGGAGTTATGTATCTCCATGTGACCGTTCTGGAGATTTTCATTTTTGACAAATAACAAGATAAAACAATAGATATATCAGAAAGGAAATCCTTTGATAAGGCAGAGCTGGAGGTGTGACTGCCAGCCAACAACTTAGGAGACTGACCAAGTTTTCTAGCTCAGTTTGGCCCTTATTTCATCTTGGGCAACTAATTTAATTCAATTCACCCTTTTCTTTTGGGGATGATACCCTTTTATAGAGATGTTGTAATCCCTTAACTCTTATAAGGCTCTCAAGCTGCATTGCTATATAGTATCTAAGTACAACTTACTTATATAATCAGAACAGCATTATTACGCCTTCACTATTTTTGCATTTTGTCCAAACTGAATGAATCCCAATTTAACTGTTGCATGTGAACCTTTCATAATTCATACTATATTGAAGAAACAACTTTTATTACCATACTAACTGCAAGCAAATATACGAGAGAATAAAGACACATATTTTACAATCTATTAATTCTGGATCATTTTAGAGAGAGCAAAGTATTTAGTGGATTACTTAGGCTAATATCCTTTCTCTAGGCTGCTCAAGGTCATATATAATGGATGATGTAGCTTTTTGTGTACATATGCATTATGCATTGTTTTTGGACAAGTTGCAATCGGGTCTAGGAATTACGCCAATTTATTATTGGAAAAAATTATGGTATTTAGTACTTGTGTAGCGCTTTACATTTTTCAAGGGGAATTATAACTAATTAACCCTTGCATATCTACAGAGCACAGTTGTTATCACAGATCTGAAATACAGTTACAAGAAGTTAAGTGATTTTGCGAAGTTAATACCAAAGCCAGAATTAAACCTCAAATTGCTTACTATTTGTCTTGTGATCAATTGAATAGGGCCATATCACTTCTTTTACCTCCAATAAAGAGTTCCTAAAACAAGGACTGAGTTTGTAGAATCCAAGAGTGTTCTGGCTTATTTGAGGGCTTGTCTCCTTGGATATTACAGTTTGATGACAGAGGTGAGCAAGTAAATATCAAATGTAAGCATCCTGTCATCAGGTCTTACACTGAGAACATCCTGTTGTTGCTTAGCAAGGACCCACAGCTGCCAGAGGAGTGGGGTTTTATTTATTCGTTATAAATTTACCATGCTCAGTTGACTTTTGTACTCCTCCGACACATGTAAGACAAGCAATTGCAGGTGACCAAGTGAAAAGCTGAAAGCCACACTGAATGTAACAGAAAGGAGGGACTGAAGAGATATAGAAAAACTTTCTTGGCTTAAAAAATTGTTATTGTGAGTCATTATTGCCTAGGCTTGCCAAAGTCTTCTGACAGTTTTCTGTTTGCTAATTACCTATGACTATAGGAATGCACCTCTTATAAAGCCAGTTTCTCTTCTCTTTCTTGGGAAAAAAACAGTTACAGCTTTAATGAAGAAACTTGTAGCCCTGTGCTACAGAAGTGAGAAAGAACAGCTTTAGACAAGGATCCTAGATGTTTCTGTTTTCTTTGTGCTTGCCACCAGCAGACCTGCCTTTTTCAGGGAGTGGGTAGGGTGTCCTTTTTGAAAACCCTCTAAAGCTTTTTAATTAAAACCAACGCATTTACCATCTTCGCCTCAGTCTTTGATGGTAAAACCAGTCACCCTCAGGGTATTCAGTCCCCTGAGCTGGAAGACAGGGATGAAGAGCAGAATAAACCCTCCATAATCCAAGAGGAAGCAGTTAGTGACCTGCTACGCCAACTGGACAGCCACAAGTCTATGGGCCCAGATGGGATCCACCTGAGAGTGCTGAGGGAGCTGGCAGAGGAGCTTGCCAAGCCA
>VYXH01005895.1:668847-686912 GCA_013397275.1 Burhinus bistriatus | reverse complement strand
TCCCAAGTAACAGGTGACAGGACAAGAGGAAACGGGTTCAAGTTGTGCCAGGGGAGGTTTAGGCTGGACATTAGGAAAAAATTTTTCAGTGAGAGAGTTATCAAACGTTGGAAGAGGCTGGCCAGGGAGGGGGTTGAGTCACCATCCCTAGAGGTGTTTAAAAGGTGTGTAGATGTGGTGCTTAGAGACATGGTTTAGTGGCAGACGTGGTAGATTAGGGTCAATAGTTGGAGTAGACGATCTTAAAGGTCTTTTCCAACCTAAACGATTCTATGATTCTATGATCTATTCTTTGCGTGTCCAAGCTTGCAGGAATAGAGGTAATCACTTGCCTGTCCTTTGTATACTATTATGTCTGCTTCTTTTGCTGAGGGTTCCATAACTGCCTGATGGGGTTTTTTTCACCTGTGTCTTTCTGCCTTCAGGAAACAGAAAGTTTGTTTTCCCTCAGGGGTTTAGTCTGTTTTGATTTTTTTTAATTAAAAAATCTCTGGCTAAGAGGTCTTTATTTGCATGGATTCTTCTGACCTTATTACTGATTTTTTAGAGTTTATATACATTGTCATTTTCTGTTTATCTCATGGTTTCTACTTATTTGTAAACATTGGTAAGTGTTATGATATCATTTGTGCCTGCTCCTCTGAACTTTTCTCCTCCTTCTTCATCTATGAAATTGTGTGAGAAAAGACCTTTTCAGGAAGTATGTCTTTTAGAAACTGTATTTCACATTTAAGTCTATGTATCTTTGGAAAATTGGGATGCTCTTATTTTATACCCCATAGAAAGCAACAGGCAGATACTCCAGAGGAAGATGCAAAAAGGAAAGAAAAAAAAAAGCCAAACCAAAACAAACCACCACAAGAAACCAAAACCAGAACAAATCTCATCCCCAACTTCTGCAATAAAAAAAAAAAATAAAGGCAGAAATACTAGCCCAAGTAGATAAATTGTACTTTGTTTAGCTTTCCAGTTGGGTTGCTCTGGCCTGGTATGGTCCTAGGTAAGTTGAAGTTGTCATCCCTGTATAGCTGTTGCTTGGCCCTTGCTCAGAGACCTAGTGTAAGTTGAAAGTTCTGGCCAGATTCCAGCGTGGCCTTGCAAGAGTGCCGTTTAGATCTGTTGATTTTGTCTTTACCTGTGTGCTGCTTTGTGCATTTTAAGAATGCTACAAAGGGGTAGTTTTTCTCCTCTGAAAGTATGGGGCAGCATAAGCTAACTACATTGGGATCTATCTCAACATTTTATTGAGACAGTCTCTTCTTCACTCTGGGAGGACATTGGCTGTTCTAAAGGATGAATGCCTTTTCACAAATGCTTTTTATTCTAGTCAATGTTGCTGCGGCTATTCATATTCACATTAAAGTCCAATTCCTGTTTCCTTACAGATTAGGTTTTAGAATAAGTTGTGTCTGCAGAATAAACCAAGTTATAATGAAAGCTAAATGGATCTCAAAATGGCTTAGGATCTGATGTGCATTTGAGGTCACTCTAACCCTAAGTACTGTTTTAAAGTTATAACAATGAGAGAATGACAGTATAATGTTACTGTGAAAGCATAATTCATCTGGATGTCTTTTGGTTCCCCACACTATTAGGCCTATTAAGAATCTGAAACACTCTGAAGAGGCATTAAAAATTGTTGATGAGAGAAGTTCCCATCAAAGTCCATTAGCATAAATGAGTGGTCACAGTAGCTGGGGCTGACATATTTCATATTCTTTTCCTAATAGAGTAAGTCTGAACTTCTGAAGAGCTTTCAGGCTCAATCTTATTCAAAGATTATCTCACATGCCACTTAGCATTCCCATCGTTTTTCATGCACTTTTGTGTGAGGAGCAAATGTTCTGAGAACAAGGCATACATTCATTTTAGTAGATAAAACAAAGATGGGAGGAGGGGAAAGAACTGAAGCATGGCTGCAAGGGAAGACAGTTTCCTGGATTTTCAGCTTTGCATACCTGTGGAACAAAAAGACTGTCAAACCTCAAAATGATCACTAGATATTCTATAAAAAAGAATGAAAAGCTCCAGTTCTGCTCTCAGAACCTATAATAGATCCTTGGATATGGAAACACCACGTGGATGCAGGAAGCATCATAACTTTCATAGAATCATAGAATGTGTTGGGTTGGAAGGCATCTTTAAAGGTCATCGAGTCCAACCCCCCTGCAGTAAGCAGGGACATCTTTAACTAGATCAGGTTGCTTAGAGCCTCATCGAGCCTGGCCTTGAATGTCTCCAGGGATGGGGCCTCTACCACCTCTCTGGGCAACCTGTTCCAGTGTTTCACCACCCTCATTGTAAAGAACTTCATTCTAATGTCTAATCTAAACCTACCCTGCTCTAGTTTAAAACCATTGCCCCTCATCCTATCGCTACATGCCCTTGCAAACAGCCCCTCCCCAGCTTTCCTGTAGGCCCCCTTCAGGTACTGGAAGGCCGCTATAAGGTCTCCCCGGAGCCTTCTCTTCTCCAGGCTGAGCAACGCCAGCTCTCTCAGCCTGTCTTCATAGGAGAGGTGCTTCAGCCCTCTGATGATCTTTGTGGCCCTCCTCTGGACCTGCTCCAAAAGGTCCATGTCCTTCTTATGCTAAGGGCTCCAGAGCTGGATGCAGTACTCCAGCATCACACTTTGCAGTGTAATAAACCTGATATTAAGTATGGTGGTACTTAGCAGTTCAAAATACTGAGCTACACAGAAAAGTCACTGAGCACAATCTATCTTTTTATCAAAAAAATAAAACTAATCAATCATAATGATTTCCCCCATTCTTATCTATAGTAAAAGTCACCTCAGCTAATGCAGGCTTATTTGTAAATGTCTGCATCCACAAAAACTAAAAGAACGCAGTGTGCTGGCTCAGCCTACCCATGGCAAACGGCCTAGATAACACCACCTGCCAAGGTAGGAGCAGCAGCGTAAACAGGGTGTGTGACTGGGCTTCACAAAAGGGCTGTGGGTGCATTTGTCCAAAACAGCTCATATGAAAGTGGAAGGCAACCATCAGTCAGAATTATCAAGAGAATTCTGAAGAAGGCATCAGCTTGAAAAGTAGTGTTTAAAAAAGCATAAAAACTTGCAACAATGGGGAAGAGACCTTGAAGCAGAAAGAATAGCTGTCAGAACTGGGTTTGGCACTGCCAGAAGTTTTCCTGTGGCATCAAGACCTCCCCACCTGGGCCTGGCTGAGCATCCTCTGTGGTGGACACCAGGAGTAGCCTGCATCAAGGTAGGGCGCTGTCAGCATGGAGGGGACCCCGCCTTGGAGAGCTGTGTGTATGTTGGCATGCGTGTGAGTATTGTGGTTTTCTGTTGTGTTACTAACGAAAACACAGCGACGGGAACGTGAAAGTCAGGAAAAGTATTCTAGAGCCCGAAGAGCTTTAAAGCAAATTTAAGTTGAAATATAGCTACTTGCTCCCATCATTGAGGTGGGTAGGTTGTTAAATCGGAGATGTTGAATAGTTTATTGAGCTCCATTTTCAAAGAATAGCTCAGCATCCAAATTGGAGCCAAATTTCTCCATACAGTCCTAGGTAGTGAAATACCTGGCCATGTTTTCCGATGGATATTTCGGCATTGAGTGTTCATGAAGATATGGACCTCTTAGCGAATCCCTAACTGGGTATTGGATGTCTTGTGAAAGTCTTGATCCAATTAGAGGCACAGAGCATGTGCAGATCTGGTCCAGTGCTTACTTAATCCTGCTTAGCTACACACAGGCAGATAATTATTTTTAGCTGTCTTACAGTAATTATAGCAGGTTTTGTGCTTATTTAAACCATGCCATGTGAATAAATTTTAGAGGAAAATTTTCTGTGTCTCCTTAAATAACATTAAAATGGATTAGGAAATTGAATTTTATTTTACTTCTTGTGATATGATAAGTTTGGAAGTATCTAATGTAAAGAAACATTAAACATTTTGTTTATTTATTTATACATTTAAATGCTGTTTATACACTAAACACATCTTAAATGTTTATTTGTAATTATGTCTTAAAATTATTTGCTTAAGAAGGAGAAAGGTTAAATCACTGGTACATTAGAATGTATTGCTTATTCATGTCAGCATAAACATGTAAAGTAGGGAATAAAATTAGTATTCTTAATAGCTGACAGTAGAACAGGCATATTTGTAATCATGCTTATGTTCCTTTGCCAGTTGGTCATATTCTTCTGATAAACGGCATTAAACAGAAAAAGTATTTTACAGGATTAGCCACTGACTAATGTCTTGATATTCCATGCTAGCATGGATCCTTGAGAGACATATCGTGCTTTTTTTTATTTGTCATCTTTATGATATCTCTTTGAAAAAGCAGTATCAGTTACCAAATGTTGTTCCAAATAAGATTGATTATCAATATAAATATCATCATTGCATGCAAGTTTATAGCTTTAGGATACAATACAAATTATCCCTCAGATAACTATATACTCTTTAGTGTGTGCTGTTCTTCCAAATGTAATAAATGAGTAAAAGATGGGCTAGAACTTGTCATAATAGCATTGTGGTCCTTCTACTGTCCTGGTCTCAATAACAGATGGTGTCCCTATTTATGATTCATATGTTGATCACAATTGTTTATCATTTTTCTAAATTATTGCCCTAAATGTTAAGTCTCAGGTTCTGCCTTTTTTAACTGTCATGTTTTGTGTCAGAAGTTGTTTTTGTGTAATCGTTGGGACTAGTCTGTCTGTAAAAATATTAGCTTTTATTGACTAAAATGAGCTAGATTTTTTCTGGATCTCTGGGGGTTATGAATGAGTGTTGCTCTGTTGCTTTGTACCAGTTCACACCACTTCAGGATCTTCGTTTACTTCTAAGTGGCAAATTGATTTTAATGGAGAAAGATCTAAAATATTACTGGGAGAGGACTTGTGGTAAATGCTAATACTCTCACCTCTCGCTTTCCTCCCTGTATGAAATTTTGAAGGCTCTATGTGCTTTACATATGTCAGCAGGCCTTTACTAAACATGCTTTTACTATACATTTTTATAGTAAGCTCTTTCAGTACCCCTTTGGGGTTTTGCTCTTGCCATCTTCTCATAATCGTGCAAACTCGGAAGCTACCATTCTGAAGTTGGTCCTTTTGCACAAGTTCTGGCTCTACAAACACCATTTTTGCACTTTTCCCGTGCTTCTCAAAATAATACATTTGTCAGAAGCGTGTCATGTGAAGCCACAAAACTTGGGATAAAGCCTGATTAAACAGTTGAGAAACTTGTTCTGTTAGTGGAAACAAGCTCTGGTTATCCGTCTTTTCTTTCATACTTCCCAGCTCTCCTATGTAAAAGACTTGTCTACTGTAAATGCCTGTTGACTGGCAAATTATCCACAGCAAATACGCATTAGCTTCTGATTTTATTTTCATTAAGGAAGCTTTCAGCTGAAAGACTAACTGATTTATGAAAATCATCAAGGCTAAACCTGGAGTAAAGCAAACGTATTATAAGTGCAAACTAAAAATAATATGTGCCAGATTTACACTACAAAGACTTTGCTCGTTTGAGAGTAAGTTTTATTTAAATCCAAGTGCCAATGCTAGAAGCCTTATTTCTGAAATATAAAAGGAATTATTATTGCTGTATTTTAGAAGTATACCGTAATGAGTAAGGATCTTTCTTTTTTAATCTGATATATTGTACACTACCAGTTATATTTGTAATACAATACTTCTTGAATATTCATATGTAACTCGTCATAAAGTTCTCTTAAAATCGATACTAAAAAGCTAGAATTATTTGAGATGTGGCAATTACTGACTGCAAAAAATTTTTTCTCTACTGAACACTTACAACAAGCAAATCACTGCCAAAATACTGCTGTTAAAAAGTGTTAAATAGTGAGTGTAATTCACAAAGCTATTAGGGTGTTTTATATAAAATAGTTCACTAATGGATCACAAATCATGGCAGCTACATTTATAACAAGCAAATTCCTGAATTTAGACAAATACTATAGTGCTTTATTGCACAAGGATTTGAAGATCACTGTGTTCCTTAATCACGGAATCACAGAATTTTCAGAGTTGGAAGGGACCTCTCGAGATCATCTAGTCCAACTCCCCTGCTGACACAGGAATGCCTAGAGCACATTACTCAGGATTGCATCCAGGTGGGTCTTGAAAGTCTCCAGAGAAGGGGACTCCACAACCTCCCTGGGCAGCCTGTTCCAGTGCTCTGTCACCCTCACCCTAAAGAAGTTTTTCCATATGNTGGTGCCTAGCATTCTTCCTCCCCAGGTGCAGGACCCTACACTTGCTCTTGTTGAACCTCATTAAGTTCTTCTCTGCCCAGCACTCCAGCCTGTCCAGGTCACACTGGATGGCAGCACGGCCCTCTGGAATGTCAGCCACCCCTCCCAGTTTGGTATCATCAGCAAACTTGCTGAGGATACACTCTGTCCCCTCATCCAGGTCATATATTGAACAAGATTGGACCGAGTATTGACTCCTAGGGGACAGCACTGGGCTATTTAACACTTTACTAGTAAGCCTGTGAATTGTCTTCATTGAGTGACTACTCCCATGCTTCAGAATGTGTTTGGCTGCGTTGCTAAATCAGGCACATCTTTAAGAGCTATCTCTTTAGGGTTTGATACAGCAGTGTCAGCTGGATGTATTTTAGGGGTGCACCACAGCTGTTTTGGCACAGCCAGCCAGGATGGTTTAGAGGGCCTTTGGGGCAGCTTGTAAGAGGGTAAGCGCTTCAAAATGCAACCTCTCCTTTATCTGTGAGTATCTAAACCAGTTTCTATGTACTGTGGTGGGTTATACAGGTTGCCACAGAAGAACGTTTTCTCTTGAAGAGAAGTTTTCTCTTGCTTACTGATGTGGGGACAGGGAGATGGAGGTGTAGAGATCCTATACAATTTCCTTTAGAGGTTCTGGCAGCACTCCATATGCACTCTGCTTGGTAGCCTCTTTTTGCTCCATGTGGGGTATAACTGTGCCAGAACGGTTGGCTTTTAAACAACAAACAGAGGGGGAGTGTAAGTATATTTTGCAGACACCTCACTAATATTTATCTATCCCTGAAGTTGCTTACCTCAAATATGAAACAAATTTTTGACTCAAATGTGTGATACAGGTAAAGCAAGCAGAGCTAATCAAGAATGAATACTAATGCCATGGGAAATGATCATGAATGCAATGTAGCAATTTCTTAGTGTATCTGGGGAAACTAATTTGTATGCCATGGCACAGACAAAGCACCCCTGTTTGCCACTGTGTCAAACCTGGTTAGCCCTAGAGAGTCTTCACAGATTAAGTAACGCAGTATAACAAATCCACTAGAGAGCAAAACAGTCTCTATGCATGTAGCACGCCCATTTCTGAAAGTCTAACTTCAGGGAAGGCAGAGAAACATCACGCCAAAGGGTGTTTATTGCAGACAACTAAACACCCAAGATCAGGAAGTTAGAATGAAAATATCTCCAAAGACATAAGTGCGGCAACTCTATTACAGTTACACAATATCTTCAGTAGATACAGTTCACTTTGATAATGTCATTATTTTTCATGCACAGCTGATCTTGCATCATTTGGTATTAAGGGACACATATAATATCCCTTTAAATATTTAATAGTATTTTCATATACCAAAAACTGTCAGTGGTATTATGTATTATACATAAAACTACCTTTCCTTTTTCATTTTCTACCTATAAAGATGTGTTGTACATGTTTCCCTCTCTCAAATTTATAACAGAGACGACAGATTTCTTTCTGAGTAGCTGTAGATATAAAATACCTAGCAAGAAAATGGCTTTTAACTCATTTTTATAGCACTGTAAGGCAGTATCTTCCTAATAGCCTTTTCTCAGACCATAGAAATGCTACCATTAGGCTGTGGCTGTCTGTATCTCTTGGAAAGAAAGAAGTCTTCCACAGAGGTTAAGACTCTTCATTAAAGTACACAACTTTATATATTCAAGCAAAAAATCTAACTCCTATCTGTTTTTTAAGCTTTGAGGTGTTATGCAGAAAAGCCTCTTGAAGGTAAACTGTTGAAAGCAGTACGGGCCAAATTCAAATAGCTATTATATGTAGTATGTGCTACCCAAGTATGAATCTTCCCCTTTTGCCAAAATGTCAAGTATCTCCAAATACATTCCCCAGTTATCTTAACAGGCATCCTTCACTCAAACTTTAACTTGATTTGTCAAACAAGAAAACCTTTATTTGGGAATACAGCATAAACTTTGAAAATATAACAGTTGTGCACTGGTATGATTAAAACGCTACCTCCTGGTGACTTTGAGAGTAGCCTTGTCCTCCATCTCTCAGCCTGAAGTACCAAAAGGCACAGTCAATTCATTTCTCCTGTCACCAAACCTCACTCGTATTTTTGGGGCCAAATTGACCCTTTGGCAGCAGCACCCAGAATCCTGAAGAAGATGCATCTTCTCTCCCTTGCAGATTTGCCTTGTACTTCAGCCAGACATGCCTTCTGATCGTCAGGCTAATATTTGACATACATGAATAGTCTTAGCCTGCTGCACGCATGGTTTCAGATCAATTGCTTTTTTTAGCCACAAGCACAGGTGAAGTGGAGCGGAACAGAGCTGAGTGCAGCAGACTATTGCACTGGGAGAAGGCAAGTAATCCCAGCACCTCCCCACTGTGCCTAGAGCACGGCCACATATCAATTCCATTTTTTCCACTAGGTCCTGAGGGGTCATAGGTGCAGGCCACAGGCAATAGGTGGCTGTGGCAAGGGTTAGTTACTGCCTTCTAAAGACAGGAGGGAAATGAAGAACTGATGGATTTTGTTTCATTTGGGAAGTGGTGGCTAGTGGTTTCCTAAACTAACAGCCTCATAAACTGCTCAGCTGTGTTTTATCTATTGATCTATGGTGCAGTCTAGCAGGCTGGCTCTTTAAGGGCAGAAATGATTTTTAAGAAGCTGGCAAAAGGAGCTGTAATTGGGCTTGAGGATTTAAGTGTTGCAGAGAGGAAAATATGTATTCCTTCTGTTGAAAATTTCTGTTTCAAATAATTTGATTTAGAAAATTAAGAAAAAAAGAATTGCAGCAAGAGATCTAATTCTGCATGAAGGTATACCTGTATGCCATCTTCCAAGCATAACGTTTTTGCAGTTTAATATAAGTAGGAATGTGCGCATGCAGCGTCTTGCCAGAAACGAGCACAGGATCACAGTGGCAATTTGCTGCCCAGCCTTCCCAGGCCACTGTACACAGTGCCTGCAAACTGGTGTTCCCTAAAGACAACACCTACCCACCCAGGGAGACAAAATCCCACCTGGAAGGAAATATGAATAAGAAGTATCTCAGGCTGGTACAGCACTGAGGAACAACGATTCACCCACCAAATAAGAATGGACGATTTCAAAGCCCATCAGCTTTTCCAACTTTGTCTAAGTCTGTGGAGATCTGTTATCTTCCAAAGCAGTTCAGGAAAGAAAGAAAGCGAGAAAACCATGGCACCTCCATGGCATATCAGAAGTCAGCCATTTCCTACCAGTAACTGATAGTATGTTAGAGCACTTTTGCAGTATCCTGCTAGGGGCTATATAGAAATCAGTCATTCTTGTATCTTTGCAGTTTGGTTGAACTTGCTAGTCTTTCGGTAATCGTAAATGTGTGACACTGTTTCTATAGATCTTTGTTCAGGGTTTTTTCCAGATTTTAAGCACACACCACAAGTTTTATTATGTTATTGCCTCCATTTAATGAAACCCCTCCCCTTCTGCATGTGTGTTGCCACAGCATTAACAAACTCTGATCATGTTTTGTATTAACACGTAACTAATCTTTCTATACAGCAATCTGAGATGCATGTTGTTAAGATACACTACAAAAAAGAAATACTGAATCTATCCACGACCTGTCCTCTACAATCACCGCAATACCATTTTGAGATTCACAGTTTGTTGTCTTTGCAGGTTGCGTTGCATTTTCTGTTGCCTATTGTGTTTTATATTTTTCTACAATAAAGCTAGCATTTCTTTAGCAATGTTCTGTGGTGCAATTAGATACTTAATACAGCTTGCAAGATGCTTATCGGGTAATACTCATGTCCATTTTTTCGGATCAGTAATCTGAGATAGGAGGAGGTTTTCACTGATGAGTAGTGGTAGAGAAAGGAAAGAAACAGGGAGATCTGACTCGGAAATGCCTGCCTCACAGAATATAGAGCCTACCTTTGTGCAAATACAGTTGTATGTTAGCATTTTGCATCTCCTGTCAAAAATAGATGCCCATCATTGGTCTGCGTGTAAAATTCTGGGTTTTTTAAATAGATGCAACCCTCTTGCTGAGGGCCTCTTGAGTACCCATGTCCCATTTCTTTCTGTGAAAATCACCTTTCATGAACTGATCCCAGGAAGAAATCAGTACTTACAGCTCAATGGAAATTAGTGAAATGCCAAGGAAGATTAGTACTGTGCACAATCAGCCACTTGGATTTTAAGGTCTCTTGAAGCAGGACTGACACTGCTTTGGCTTTGTAGTGATGAGCTCACATTATTGAATTTTTGGTGACTTTGTTTAAAATGCCAAGCTGAAGTCACATTTCTGTGTTTCTCCTCTGCTTTCTTTATGTACTTTCCCCGAACTAGTCTGCAAGTCAGCTATGCTTTAATTCAAATACTTCTTCAAGAATAACTGCTGTTATGTTAGCTTTGAATAATATCGATGGTTAGAATTTTATTGACAAACTGAGTACCAAATAATATTAAATGCTAACAATTGATTGATGTTTATCTAATGTTAATCACAAGATCCTTTCCCCCACCCTATACTGCTCTGTTAATTCTTGCTATTGCATCATATCTAAAACATCTGTGTTTTTTTTATCAGTGCTGTGAGGGCATGTAGGAGAACAGAGAAACAGTATTTGATTAGGTTTCTTGGAAATCTGGACTCAGTTCTCAGCTTGTGTAAGACTTCTTGTAAGATGGTGGTCTCTTAGGGGAGTGATAATACTCACTCTGAGCACGCTTCCTCTCTTTGTCGCTGATCTAGACAGTAATAAACAGCCCTTGTCCAAACAGCTAACAATGTGTATGTGCAAAAGGAGGCTATACTCAGGGTTGAATTCTTGGTGTATTACCAGATTATAAATAAGTTAACGTATTCTTGGCACTGTAAAAGCAAATAATGTCTATTGTTCTTGGTGGTTCTGCTGAATTAATAAAAAATATCGTTTCTTTAATTGGTATTTGCATTCAGATTAATTTTGTAAGCACATAGTCTGCTTGCAGGTGATCTGTGAAATACTGGCAACACTGATGGTGGGAATATTAATTCAAATCAGCGCATGTGCCAGATATTTCCTATGGCTACTGGAAATGTCTCAGTGTTTAGAGAAGTCAAGAGGTATTCTTTATTACAGTCTGTGATGTTCACTTTTAGTTTTGTTTTGCTCGCAGTTCTGTATCTGCTGGCTGCTCTGAAACCTGAGATTTCTTTACAATAATTGCTTTTCCTTATTTGAAATTATATGACATGACCTTTTATATATTTACAAGACTACTGGGAAAATGAATGTTGAATCCTAAATTAATCATCAGCTGTTTCATCAAAACTGTTGCATAATCTCATAAACAGATAATTGCAAGATACTTTATGTCATTTGCTTTCAAAGGGCCTGTTTGAACTCCCATGAAAGCTGATGGAATGACTTCAATCGAAATGTGACTGGGCCCTTCAGTTTGACCTATAAGTCCTCTTCATTTCTTTTCCTGGAACAAGCAGACTTTGGGTATTGTGGAGCTTAATATCTGATAAAAAATGTGAAGAGAAAATGGGAGTAAGCTGACCAGCACTGTGGGTTTGTGATCTTGTACTTGCTATGGAACAGCCAGACACTGGCTGTTTTTTCCTCTCCTTTTCTTGCTAGCTATGTTTTGCTCATAAATACCAAGACGTAGCCTGTGGTCTTCTTGAAAAAGGCATTTTAACTTCTCCATTTAACCTCCTACCTTTCTCTGACAATGTCTTGATGCTTCGAACAATGTCGTCTTGTTGGGAGGTTGGTAAATGTTGTCTCTGATTGCTCAGCAGGCATCCTGTTAGAGCAGATTGCCTCCCAGACAGCCAAGTGCTTTACCTGTTAGTGCTTTTCCTTGCCACAGAGTTACTGTACAACACATCAACTGAACCGTTCATTCAACCTGTACTTCTAGCTTCATAGCTTTTACCTAAATCCTAGACTACTGCAGCAGCTACTGTTAGTTCCTGATGAATGGTGCTCTTTTTTTTTCCAAGAGAATGCAATAAATCTTGAAAAATCCATACTAAAATTATTAGTGATTAGGCAGCATGAGAGTTTGGACAGGGCATAATAGCTTTCAGCCTCTTTGGCTCAGCTTGAGCTTTATGGTCATGGAGGACATTGTTGCCCTTAGTTAGTCTGACTTTGGATGTTGTGCTTAGGCTGCTAGTAGATTGTAGCAGACTAACTAGTCCTTTCTTCCATTAGACACATTATTAGTGACCAGAGCCTTTTTTTAGATCAGCAATATTAAGAACTGAATTAAATTTAAGTCAGCTTCTCTGAAATGTAACTGGGAGTTGGTTTTTTGCCATTAAGAGTTACAATTCATTCTAAGAGATATTGTGGCTCAAGATTTACATCACAACACAATTGCTCCAAGCCTTAGAAATATAGTTCAGAGCAACTGTTTTCCACTATGTAAATGGTGTTCTGTTGCTTTGTGACTAATGTTTTGTCAGTTGTGGAATTTCGCCCTTTACAACTGCAAGTTCTGTAAAATAGCTGGAATGGGAATGAGAACTCTGTGATGATTCAGAATAGTGTATTATAAGAACACTTCAGAAAAAAGAACAGAAAAAAATGTTAGCGGATTTTAGCAAGACAAAATTTTAAATGACCTGCTTTACTTCAAGGTAAGGTGTACCATCAAAATCTTTTTGACTTAATTTGTGAGGAGTATCAAAAGACACAATAGCATTTGGGAAATCTAAAAATTTTTTGGAAATATGTCAAATTGCCAATGCAACAAACTCAACACAAAATTTTTCCTTAACTTTTTATCATCTGACAGAATTATAAAACCCTTTCTATAAATGTTTAATGGAAGTGAAGTACACCTGCTGGTGTAATTTTTAAGCTTTAGACTTGTAATTTTTAAGCTGCTTAAACCAAGCCCTTGTGCTATGGTGCTCGCTAGAAATCCAGGGCATGTATAAGCTGGGCTGCTTCCCTTTAGGAACTAAATGGGCAACAGTCATCTAGAGGGACCTGGAAGATCAGGTAATTCATTTGAGTTTAAAGGAAGAGGACTAGGGCAGATCTGAGAACAGGATTCACTTTTTCAGACTTACAATCTCACATTCTATCTAAAGACAAACGATTCTGCCTCCAGCTTTAATATATTAATTTTTCTAGAGCTGTACCAAGCTTGTAACCTGGGCCTAAATCTATTAGCCTCCATGGGATGCGACTCCACTGTGGTAATGGGAAATACAGCTGAGGGCTGTTTTCCTTTTTCCTAGAAGCAGAATATTGCTCAGTCATAGCAATACATGTAATAGTTTTGTGGGAGTTACGGAGGGGAATCCATAGAAAGCACATGCTGACTCTCGTTATGTTTCCAAAAGACACCATGAGAGGATTTCTGTAATTTTAAGGCACTGCAAGAAAAGCATAAACCGAGCAGTCTGCTCTTTGCGTGAAGCACAGAGGTTCTGTTCATTTGGCAGCTACAGTGTCCAGAGCTCATAATTTTTGGTTTCCAAAAAAAGTTGGGGATTTTTTCGAGGCAATTTCTGCTTTGCAACCCACTTAATGATTTTGCCTTTTAGTTCAACTCACAGCTAAACTTGGATGTAAATAAAAGCAGGTGAGACTGTCTGCTTTCCAGTCGGTTCTAATCTGCATATACAGCAGGGACAATAGTTAAGAGCTAAGAGGAAAAAAGAAAGGCAAAGGTGCAGACATTGCACTGGTATAAACAAATGCACAGCTTTGAAGTCAGTGGACCTCTAACAGTTTACACCAGCTGTGACTTAACAAATCTGGCGGACAGTGAAGTCTTTCACAGTTAACTTCAGCATTCTTAAAAGTGTTGTATGTTTCATGGACTGGTTTTAACAATCTGCAAAAATGTATTATGCTATAAACAACGGGGAAGTAAGACCAGGTTATATGACATAAAAAAGGGTGAACTAACAGTTTCTTGGAAACCCACCTATTGGCTTTTTGACTTGTGATTCTAGCTGTGCAAGTATTACATTAATTTAGTGTTCTTCTAGTAACAGTTTTTTTTAACGCAGAGGTTAGGTAGGACGTGTCAGAGCACTCCAAGGGCCAGCGGCCACCTAGGGACCAGGATGCTGGGGGCCACAGGGTGGTCCCATGGAATGGAGAGGCAGCAGGGAAGGAGCTCGCCAGCCAGGGCTCATCCCACCTGCAAAACAGCAGGGCAGCCAAGGGGCAGCCCCCTGTCCAGGGCATCAGGCACCTCCGTGGGGCAGGGGCAGGGTGTCAGCCCGTGGGTGTAGGGGTCAGGATCAGGCCCGGTGAGGGGAAGGAGGGTCAGACACAGCCCCAGGATGGCAAGGCCATGGGCATGGGCTGAGGCTAGCCTAGGATGTCAGTCCATGGATTGGGCCCATGACTGGCGAGGGCTGTGGCGGAGCTGGAGACAGGCGTCCTGGAACATCACGGAGAGAGGGACTGATGGCCCCAGTGAAAAACATGTGCACAGAGCTCTGCTAATTGCCACAGTAATGAATTAATCCTACCATGATGTGAAAAGAATCATGGTGGAGGTCTCAGATGCCAGTGGGTAAGGAATTCTGTTTGGCAGCATCTTCTGTCCAAACCATCAGGAGTTTGTTCTCCCTCATACAGGGCATTGTACAGAAGAAGGTGGGCTCTTTCCTGCGGCATGGAGATCCACAGGTGCCAGCTGCATATCAGGTCAATCTACCCAGATTAAAATATGGTCCCAACGAGTACAGCAGAGACTGGGTCATTTCATATACATGAAGACACTATCAATCAGTGTTGTAATTTCAAACATTGTGCATTAATCTTTATTCTCCCAGTGTTTTGAAGACATTTGTGATGCTGATATGAAGGGAAAAAAAATTTATTTTGACAGGAAATGCAGGAAATGGACTTTTGTACAAGATTCCCCCTCCCTTTCCAATTTCTTTTTGTGCAGCAGCTGCCGTTGCCAGGCTGTCTTTGTTGCTATGGTGGTGTTTTGTGTGCCAGAATTTTATATTCACTCTTGAAGAGTCACCTGATTGAGTGGCTGTGCCACATAAGTTATCAGTCTCACTCATAAAGATAAAGGATGTATCTGACTGCTGACGCTATTTACATATGACGTCTAGTAAATGGATTAAATGAAATATAAGCATATTCCAATGGCCACTGGGCGTGAGTTTATGGAAGTATTAATTTAACAGGTGAATTCTTTTAGTAAATGAGTGACTAAAAAAAAATAATGATGATCTCTCTTGGGACTACTGCCTTTAGTATGTTTCATTTCTTAACACGGCAGTCTCATACGAGGCAGTTTCACTACACTTTGCGGCACTCATCTCTCATTGGTAAGATTTGAGTTCTACTGTCTGCATTATTTGAAAGGTGCTTTCCTCAGAATGACTGAGCTTTTATCAGAAAGATAGGATCAAATTGTCAATATTTCTTTTGTGGCGAGTTTGTTCCACGGAACTTCATAATCCTTCTCCCATTGCTAATTGAAGTATAATTTGGCCCAATTTAAAATGCAATTAGGATGATATAATTCTGGTGAAGCTGAGTTTATCTTCAATCCCAAATCCTGCAAATGCTGCCCCTTATGTTTAATTCTTAGTACGTTAGGTGCGCCATTGCATTGAAGCATGTTCAAGGCTGAGGCCACTGCTTGTTTTAAAAATGTAGATTTACAGCAGTAAACTCAGGATAGCAAGTGACATTGAGATATTTCATATATATTTCTCTGAAATCAGATTTAAAAGGGTAAATTTTATTTTTAATGCATTTCTTACATCACCTCATGATATGGTCTTTCAGTATAGCTTTTGCCATATCTTCATTTGGCCTGACTTTGATCAACGTCATCTGTTATCTAAATTAGTTATTGCTCCTTTCTCCTATTTGTCTACATACATTTCCACATATGAATCTAAAACATACTGCGTATTCAGTTTATTCCCCTGGAAATGAAATATCAGTACCTAAGCACGTTACATAAAAATTAATTCAAATAACTTGTATTGTCTACACAAGGCGATCATTTTACTGTCCAGGCTTTTTTGTACCTACAAAACCAAAAACATCCAGAAATCAGTTCCTGCAGCAATATAAGACTAGCATGTATCACATCTGCTATGTACAATTTTGAATAACTACCTGAATAAGCGCGCTGCCAAGTTATTTCTAACAGTACATCTTTAATTTCTTGCAACTAAAAGGGGCTGAGTCAAGAAGAAATAGAAGATATGCATAGTACTTTAGATATTTAGTGAGGCTTACAGCACATTTGGAGAAAGGTGTCTGGTCCTTCTTTTGCCAGACTTGGTCCAATCATCTAATGATAACATACTCGTACTCCCTCTGGGTGTAGTGATTCTGCCGAGTGTAGCCAGTTTCCAGGTCACTGATCCCATGCTTTGTGGAAAAGAAAGCTTGAATTTAGACGTGCACTGAATTTAAGTGTTTGCAATATGTACTACGTACCAAGAAATGTATTCTTAGCTGGAGCAGATGCTAATTAAGCAATAGCGATAACACATAATCTAGCTATCTGGGTTGAAACTAAAATTCCCACTGATTTCACTGAGCACAGGATTTCAGCAAAGGCTGAATCATAAGCACTTTCAAGAGCTGTTGTTTAAAAGGCACAGTCATAGTGCCATTTCCTTTTGTGCTTCTTCCTCCTTTTGATGCAAAATCCATTAGATACCTGCCATATAAAAGGCATGTTTCTCTTCAGCCAAATACCATCAGATTAAAACACTTAAGTCTGAAAAGCCACAAAATTGCTCCAAACAGTACTTCATATCTGAAATACCAGATAGCAGTATCAGAGCCTGATCACCTTTTCCATGTTGAGACTAATGCATTGCCAGGAGTCTATGGTATCATCGGGAATCATGAGGTGTCATCAGGAATTGTGATTGCTTTTCCCTAACAGAGACTGTAAAGAAGGCTAGGCCAAGTGAAAATGTATTACGGGCTTGTTGAGAAACTGCCACAGAGGTGTCACCATCCATGGTAGTTTTACATCTTCCAAATCCAGTTGATTTTGGTAGACTGCTGTGAATGCAAGTGCTTAAGGGATCCCGGATAAGTACTATAGCATCAGTGCTATTTGCTTTTATTTTCTGGGGGATTTTAATATTATTATTTTATTTTTGGTCTCTTGTATACTAAATACTAGGATGAAAAGGCACTGAAAAAATCTCTCTCCCTTACTGCATCATAGAGCAATCCTGTACTCACCTCAGTGCGGTCAAACCCAGAATTTGTTATTCTTTAAGTTATGGCAAATGAACAGAAATTGAAGCACAGCAGAGAGTGAGCGAGCAGACTTTCATCCTGACTGATGGGACACGTGCATTTGCATGGAGGTTTGATAAGAATAAAAAAAAAAAAAAAAACAGATCAAATGGATTAATTGGCCTTGGAACGTGTACACTGCCTGCCCAGACTATCATAAAGGAGCAGATTCAGCTCCCACTAAAGGCAATGGAAAGTTTCTTATCGCAGAGGAAGAAGCTGGAAGAGGCCCAGAGGAAGAGCTTGAACAACTCTGTAGCTAACAGAGCAAACCGAGAGTCCAATATGCCAGTTTTGTAGCTTCTTAATTTAAAAAAAAAAAAAATTCTCCCTACTCAGATTACATCTATTCTTCCCTGGTAATTTTTTGGGAAATACCATTCCTCTGAAACTAAAACCACTTTCATGTTCTTTCTACATCATTTGCTTCGCCTGGAGTAGAAGCTTGACCTGCTGCCCGTAAGGAAACTTCGATAGAAATCTCATCTGACGCTTTATCTGCTCAGGGAAGGGAAGACAGCCCGGGGCGGGGCGGGGGGGGAGGCTCCCGG